>CAUYWW010000079.1:0-526000 GCA_963576845.1 Megachile leachella
ATTTTACTATTATTATCGCTAGAGCTATAATAATTATACTTATTACTCCCGATATTATCAATATAACATGCATTATTACCCATATAATGCAGTTATTATCGCTAGAACTGTAATAATTATACTTATTACTTATATTATTATCAATATAACATGCATTATTACCCATATAATGCAGTTATTATCGCTAGAACTGTAATAATTGTACTCATTACTTATATTATTAGCAATATAACGTGCATTGTTATCCATATTATGCAGTTATTATCGCTAGAACTGAAATAATTATACTTATTACTTATATCATTATCAATATAACATGCATTATTACCCATATAATAGAGGTATTATCGCTAGAACTGTAATAATTATACTTATTACTTATACTATTAGCAATATAACGTGCATTTTTACCCATATAATGCAGTTATTATCGCTAGAACTGTAATAATTATACTTATTACTTATATTGTTAGCAATATAACGTGCACTATTACCCATATAATGCAGTTATTATCGCTAGAACTGTAATAATTATACTTATTACTTATATTATTATCAATATAACATGCATTATTACCCATATAATGGAGGTATTATCGCAAGAACTGTAATAATTATACTTATTACTTATACTATTAGCAATATAACGTGCATTATTACCCATATAATGCAGTTATTATCGCCAGAACTGTAATAATTGTACTTATTACTTATATTATTCTCAATATAACATGCATTATTACCCACATTATGCAGTTATTATCGCTAGAACTATAATAAATATACGTATTACTTTCATTATCATCAATATAACATGCATTATTACCCATATAATAGAGGTATTATCGCTAGAACTGTAATAATTATACTTATTACTTATACTATTAGCAATAAAACGTGCATTGTTACCCATATAATGCAGTTATTATCGCTAGAACTATAATAATTATACTTATTACTCCCGATATTATCAATATAACATGCATTATTACCCATATAATGCAGTTATTATCGCTAGAACTGTAATAATTATACTTATTACTTATATTATTAGCAATATAACGTGCATTATTACCCATATAATGCAGTTATTATCGCTAGAACTGTAATAATTATACTTATTACTTATATTATTATCAATATAACATGCATTATTACCCATATAATGGAGGTATTATCGCAAGAACTGTAATAATTATACTTATTACTTATACTATTAGCAATATAACGTGCATTATTACCCATATAATGCAGTTATTATCGCCAGAACTATAATAAATATACGTATTACTTTTATTATCATCAATATAACATGCATTATTACCCATATTATGCAGTTATTATCGCCAGAACTGTAATAATTATACTTATTACTTATATTATTCTCAATATAACATGCATTATTACCTACATTTTGCAGTTATGTTCGCCAGAACTATAATAAATATACTTATTACTCCCAATATTATCAATGTAACATGCATTATTACCCATATAATGCAGTTATTACCGCTAGAACTGTAACAATTATACTTATTACTTACATTGTTAGCAATATAACGTGCATTATTACCCATATAATGCAGTTATTATCGCTAGAACTGTAATAATTATACTTATTACTCATATTATTATCAGTATAACATGCATTATTACCCATATTATGCAGTTATTATCGCTAGAACTATAATAAATATACGTATTACTTTTATTATCATCAATATAACATGCATTATTACCCATATTATGCAGTTATTATCGATAGAACTGTAATAAATATACTTATTACTTTTATTATTATCAATATAACATGCACTATTTGCCATATTTTACTATTATTATCGCTAGAGCTATAATAATTATACTTATTACTCCCGATATTATCAATATAACATGCATTATTACCCATATAATGCAGTTATTATCGCTAGAACTGTAATAATTATACTTATTACTTATATTATTATCAATATAACATGCATTATTACCCATATAATGCAGTTATTATCGCTAGAACTGTAATAATTGTACTCATTACTTATATTATTAGCAATATAACGTGCATTATTATCCATATTATGCAGTTATTATCGCTAGAACTGAAATAATTATACTTATTACTTATATCATTATCAATATAACATGCATTATTACCCATATAATAGAGGTATTATCGCTAGAACTGTAATAATTATACTTATTACTTATACTATTAGCAATATAACGTGCATTTTTACCCATATAATGCAGTTATTATCGCTAGAACTGTAATAATTATACTTATTACTTATATTGTTAGCAATATAACGTGCACTATTACCCATATAATGCAGTTATTATCGCTAGAACTGTAATAATTATACTTATTACTTATATTATTATCAATATAACATGCATTATTACCCATATAATGGAGGTATTATCGCAAGAACTGTAATAATTATACTTATTACTTATACTATTAGCAATATAACGTGCATTATTACCCATATAATGCAGTTATTATCGCCAGAACTGTAATAATTGTACTTATTACTTATATTATTTTCAATATAACATGCATTATTACCCACATTATGCAGTTATTATCGCTAGAACTATAATAAATATACGTATTACTTTCATTATCATCAATATAACATGCATTATTACCCATATAATAGAGGTATTATCGCTAGAACTGTAATAATTATACTTATTACTTATACTATTACCAATAAAACGTGCATTGTTACCCATATAATGCAGTTATTATCGCTAGAACTATAATAATTATACTTATTACTCCCGATATTATCAATATAACATGCATTATTACCCATATAATGCAGTTATTATCGCTAGAACTGTAATAATTATACTTATTACTTATATTATTAGCAATATAACGTGCATTATTACCCATATAATGCAGTTATTATCGCTAGAACTGTAATAATTATACTTATTACTTATATTATTATCAATATAACATGCATTATTACCCATATAATGGAGGTATTATCGCAAGAACTGTAATAATTATACTTATTACTTATACTATTAGCAATATAACGTGCATTATTACCCATATAATGCAGTTATTATCGCCAGAACTATAATAAATATACGTATTACTTTTATTATCATCAATATAACATGCATTATTACCCATATTATGCAGTTATTATCGATAGAACTGTAATAATTATACTTATTACTTATATTATTCTCAATATAACATGCATTATTACCCACATTATGCAGTTATGATCGCCAGAACTATAATAAATATACTTATTACTCCCAATATTATCAACGTAACATGCATTATTACCCATATAATGCAGTTATTATCGCTAGAACTGTAATAATTATACTTATTACTTATATTGTTAGCAATATCACGCGCTTTATTACACATATAATGCAGTTATTATCGCTAGAACTGTAATAATTATACTTATTGCTCATATTATTATCAATATAACATGCATTATTACCCATATAATGGAGGTATTATCGCTAGAACTGTAATAATTATACTTATTACTTATACTATTAGCAATATAACGTGCATTATTACCCATATAATGCAGTTATTATCGCCAGAACTGTAATAATTGTACTTATTACTTATATTATTCTCAACATAACATGCATTATTACCCATATAATGCAGTTATTATCGCTAGAACTGTAATAATTATACTTATTACTTATATTGTTAGCATTATAACGTGCATTATTACCCATATAATGCAGTTATTACCGCTAGAACTGTAATAATTATACTTATTACTAATATTATTATCAATATAACATGCATTATTACCCATATTATGCAGTTATTATCGCTAGAACTATAATAAATATACTTATTACTTATATTATTATCAATATAACATGCATTATTACCCAAATAATGCAGTTATTATCGCTAGAACTGTAATAATTATACTTATTACTCATATTATTATCAATATAACATGCATTATTACCCATATTATGCAGTTATTATCGCTAGAACTATAATAAATATACGTATTACTTTCATTATCATCAATATAACATGCATTATTACCCATATAATAGAGGTATTATCGCTAGAACTGTAATAATTATACTTATTACTTATACTATTAGCAATAAAACGTGCATTGTTACCCATATAATGCAGTTATTATCGCTAGAACTATAATAATTATACTTACTACTCCCGATATTATCAATATAACATGCATTATTACCCATATAATGCAGTTATTATCGCTAGAACTGTAATAATTATACTTATTACTTATATTGTTAGCATTATAACGTGCATTATTACCCATATAATGCAGTTATTACCGCTAGAACTGTAATAATTATACTTATTACTAATATTATTATCAATATAACATGCATTATTACCCATATTATGCAGTTATTATCGCTAGAACTATAATAAATATACTTATTACTTATATTATTATCAATATAACATGCATTATTACCCAAATAATGCAGTTATTATCGCTAGAACTGTAATAATTATACTTATTACTCATATTATTATCAATATAACATGCATTATTACCCATATTATGCAGTTATTATCGCTAGAACTATAATAAATATACGTATTACTTTCATTATCATCAATATAACATGCATTATTACCCATATAATAGAGGTATTATCGCTAGAACTGTAATAATTATACTTATTACTTATACTATTAGCAATAAAACGTGCATTGTTACCCATATAATGCAGTTATTATCGCTAGAACTATAATAATTATACTTACTACTCCCGATATTATCAATATAACATGCATTATTACCCATATAATGCAGTTATTATCGCTAGAACTGTAATAATTATACTTATTACTTATATTATTAGCAATATAACGTGCATTATTACCCATATAATGCAGTTATTATCGCTAGAACTGTAATAATTATACTTATTACTTATATTATTATCAATATAACATGCATTATTACCCATATAATGGAGGTATTATCGCAAGAACTGTAATAATTATACTTATTACTTATACTATTAGCAATATAACGTGCATTATTACCCATATAATGCAGTTATTATCGCCAGAACTATAATAAATATACGTATTACTTTTATTATCATCAATATAACATGCATTATTACCCATATTATGCAGTTATTATCGATAGAACTGTAATAATTATACTTATTACTTATAATTATTCTCAATATAACATGCATTATTACCCACATTATGCAGTTATGATCGCCAGAACTATAATAAATATACTTATTACTCCCAATATTATCAACGTAACATGCATTATTACCCATATAATGCAGTTATTATCGCTAGAACTGTAATAATTATACTTATTACTTATATTGTTAGCAATATCACGTGCTTTATTACCCATATAATGCAGTTATTATCGCTAGAACTGTAATAATTATACTTATTGCTCATATTATTATCAATATAACATGCATTATTACCCATATTGTGCAGTTATTATCGCTAGAACTGTAATATTTATACTTATTACTTATATTATTATCAATATAACATGCATTATTACCCATATAATGGAGGTATTATCGCTAGAACTGTAATAATTATACTTATTACTTATACTATTAGCAATATAACGTGCATTATTACCCATATAATGCAGTTATTATCACCAGAACTGTAATAATTGTACTTATTACTTATATTATTCTCAATATAACATGCATTATTACCCATATAATGCAGTTATTATCGCTAGAACTGTAATAATTGTACTCATTACTTTAATTATTAGCAATATAACATGCATTATTACCCATATTATGCAGTTATTATCGCTAGAACTATAATAATTATACTTATTACTCCCGATATTATCAATATAACATGCATTATTACCCATATAATGCAGTTATTATCGCTAGAACTGTAATAATTATACTTATTGCTTATATTGTTAGCAATATAACGTGCATTATTACCCATATAATGCAGTTATTATCGCTGGAACTGTAATAATTATACTTATTACTTATATTATTATCAATATAACATGCATTATTACCCATATTATGCAGTTATTATCGCTAGAACTATAATAAATATACGTATTACTCCCAATATTATCAATATAACATGCATTATTACCTATATTATGCAGTTATTATCGCTAGAACTGTAATAATTGTACTCATTACTTTTATTATTAGCAATATAACGTGCATTATTACCCATATTATGCAGTTATTATCGCTAGAACTGTAATGATTATACTTATTACTTATATTATTCTCAATATAACATGCATTATTAGCCATATTATGCAGTTATTATCGCTAGAACTATAATAAATATACGTATTACTTTCATTATCATCAACATAACATGCATTATTACCCATATAATGGAGGTATTATCGCTAGAACTGTAATAATTATACTGATTACTTATATTATTATCAATATAATATGCATTATTACCCATATTATGCAGTTGTTATCCCTAGAACCATAATAAATATACTTATTACTCCCAATATTATCAATATATCATGCATTTTTACCCATATAATGCAGTTATTATCGCTAGAACTGTAATAATTATACTTATTACTTATATTATTATCGATATAACATGCATTATTACCCATATAATGCAGTTATTATCGCTAGAACTGTAATAATTGTACTCATTACTTATATTATTTGCAATATATCGTGCATTATTACCCATATTATGCAGTTATTATCGCTAGAACTGTAATAATTATACTTATTACTTATATTGTTAGCATTATAACGTGCATTATTACCCATATAATGCAGTTATTATCGCTAGAACTGTAATAATTATACTTATTACTCATATTATTATCAATATAACATGCATTATTACCCATATTATGCAGTTTTTATCGCTAGAACTGTAATATTTATACTTATTACTTATATTATTATCAATATAACATGCATTATTACCCATATAATGGAGGTATTATCGCTTGAACTATAATAATTATACTTATTACTTATACTATTAGCAATATAACGTGCATTGTTACCCATATAATGCAGTTATTATCGCTAGAAATGTAATAATTTTACTTATTACTTATATTGTTAGCAATATAACGTGCATTATTACCCATATTATGCAGTTATTGTCGATAGAACTGTAATAAATATACTTATTACTTTTATTATTATCAATATAACATGCACTATTTGTAATATTTTACTATTATTATCGCTATAACTATAATAATTATACTTATTACTCCCGATATTATCAATATAACATGCATTATTACCCATATAATGCAGTTATTGTCGCTAGAACTGTAATAATTATACTTATTGCTTATATTGTTAGCAATATAACGTGCATTATTACCCATATAATGCAGTTATTGTCGCTAGAACTGTAATAATTATACTTATTACTTATATTATTATCAATATAACATGCATTATTACCCATATTATGCAGTTATTATCGCTAGAACTGTAATAATTATACTTATTACTCATATTATTATCAATATAACATGCATTATTACCCATATTATGCAGTTATTATCGCTAGAACTATAATAAATATACGTATTACTTTTATTATCATCAATATAACATGCATTATTACCCATATTATGCAGTTATTATCGATAGAACTGTAATAAATATACTTATTACTTATATCATTATCAATATAACATGCATTATTACCCATATAATAGAGGTATTATCGCTAGAACTGTAATAATTATACTTATTACTTATACTATTAGCAATATAACGTCCATTCTTACCCATATAATGCAGTTATTATCGCTAGAACTGTAATAATTATACTTATTACTTATATTGTTAGCAATATAACGTGCATTATTACCCATATAATGCAGTTATTATCGCTAGAACTGTAATAATTATACTTATTACTTATATTATTCTCAATATAACATGCATTATTACCCATATTATGCAGTTATTATCGCTAGAACTATAATAAATATACGTATTACTTTCATTATCATCAACATAACATGCATTATTACCCATATAATGGAGGTATTATCGCTAGAACTGTAATAATTATACTTATTACTTATATTATTATCGATATAACATGCATTATTACCCATATTATGCAGTTATTATCGCTAGAACTGTAATAATTATACTTATTACTTATATCATTATCAATATAACATGCATTATTACCCATATAATGGAGGTATTATCGCTAGAACTGTAATAATTTTCTTATTACTTATATTATTATCAACATAACATGCATTATTACCCATATAATGGAGGTATTATTGCTAGAACTGTAATAATTATACTTATTACTTACACTATTAGCAATATAACGTGCATTGTTACCCATATAATGCAGTTATTATCGCCAGAACTGTAATAATTATACTTATTACTTATATTATTCTCAATATAACATGCATTATTACCCATATTATGCAGTTATTATCGCAAGAACTATAATAAATATAGGTATTACTTTCATTATCATCAATATAACATGCATTATTACCCATATAATGGAGGTATTATCGCTAGAACTGTAATAATTATACTTATTACTTATATTATTATCAATATAACATGCATTATTACCCATATTATGCAGTTATTATCCCTAGAACCATAATAAATATACTTATTACTCCCAATATTATCAATATAACATGCCTTTTTACCCATATAATGCAGTTATTATCGCCAGAACTGTAATAATTATACTTATTACTTATATTATTCTCAATATAACATGCATTATTACCCATATTATGCAGTTATTATCGCAAGAACTATAATAAATATAGGTATTACTTTCATTATCATCAATATAACATGCATTATTACCCATATAATGGAGGTATTATCGCTTGAACTGTAATAATTATACTTATTACTTATACTATTAGCAATATAACGTGCATTGTTACCCATATAATGCAGTTATTATCGCTAGAACTGTAATAATTATACTTATTACTTATATTGTTAGCAATATAACGTGCATTATTACCCATATTATGCAGTTATTGTCGATAGAACTGTAATAAATATACTTATTACTTTTATTATTATCAATATAACATGCACTATTTGTAATATTTTACTATTATTATCGCTAGAACTATAATAATTATACTTATTGCTCCCGATATTATCAATATAACATGCATTATTACCCATATAATGCAGTTATTGTCGCTAGAACTGTAATAATTATACTTATTGCTTATATTGTTAGCAATATAACGTGCATTGTTACCCATATAATGCAGTTATTGTCGCTAGAACTGTAATAATTATACTTATTACTTATATTATTATCAATATAACATGCATTATTACCCATATTATGCAGTTATTATCGCTAGAACTATAATAAATATACGTATTACTCCCAATATTATCAATATAACATGCATTATTACCTATATTATGCAGTTATTATCGCTAGAACTGTAATAATTGTACTCATTACTTTTATTATTAGCAATATAACGTGCATTATTACCCATATTATGCAGTTATTATCGCTAGAACTGTAATGATTATACTTATTACTTATATTATTCTCAATATAACATGCATTATTAGCCATATTATGCAGTTATTATCGCTAGAACTGTAATAAATATACTTACTACTTTCATTATCATCAATATAACATGCATTATTACCCATATTAAGAAGTTATTATCGCTAGAACTGTAATAACTATACTTATTACTCATATTATTATCAATATAACATGCATTATTACCCATATTATGCAGTTATTATCGCTAGAACTATAATAAATATACGTATTACTTTTATTATCATCAATATAACATGCATTATTACCCATATTATGCAGTTATCATCGATAGAACTGTAATAAATATACTTATTACTTTTATTATTATCAACATAACATGCACTATTTGCCATATTTTACTATTATTATCGCTAGAACTATAATAATTATACTTATTACTCCCGATATTATCAATATAACATGCATTATTAGCCATATTATGCAGTTATTATCGCTAGAACTGTAATAAATATACTTTCTACTTTCATTATCATCAATATAACATGCATTATGACCCATATTAAGAAGTTATTATCGATAGATCTGTAATAAATATACTTATTACTTATATTATTATCAATATAACATGCATTATTACCCATATTATGCAGTTATTATCGCTAGAACTATAATAAATATACGTATTACTTTTATTATCATCAATATAACATGCATTATTACCCATATTATGCAGTTATTATCGATAGAACTGTAATAAATATACTTACTACTTTTATTATTATCAATATAACATGCACTATTTGTAATATTTTACTATTATTATCGCTAGAACTATAATAATTATACTTATTACTCCCGATATTATCAATATAACATGCATTTTTACCCATATAATGCAGTTATTATCGCTAGAACTGTAATAATTATACTTATTACTTATATTGTTAGCAATATAACGTGCATTATTACCCATATAATGCAGTTATTATCGCTAGAACTATAATAAATATACGTATTACTTTTATTATCATCAATATAACATGCATTATTACCCATATTATGCAGTTATTATGGATAGGACTGTAATAAATATACTTATTACTTTTATTATTATCAATATAATATGCACTATTTGCCATATTTTACTATTATTATCGCTAGAACTATAATAATTATACTTATTACTCCCGATATTATCAATATAACATGCATTATTACCCATATAATGCAGTTATTATCGCTAGAACTGTAATAATTATACTTATTACTTATATTGTTAGCAATATAACGTGCATTATTACCCATATAATGCAGTTATTATCGCCAGAACTGTAATAATTATACTTATTACTTATATTATTCTCAATATAACATGCATTATTACCCATATTATGCAGTTATTATCGCAAGAACTATAATAAATATAGGTATTACTTTCATTATCATCAATATAACATGCATTATTACCCATATAATGGAGGTATTATCGCTAGAACTGTAATAATTATACTTATTACTTATATTATTATCAATATAACATGCATTATTACCCATATTATGCAGTTATTATCCCTAGAACCATAATAAATATACTTATTACTCCCAATATTATCAATATAACATGCATTTTTACCCATATAATGCAGTTATTATCGCTAGAACTGTAATAAATATACTTATTACTTTTATTATTATCAACATAACATGCACTATTTGCCATATTTTACTATTATTATCGCTAGAACTATAATAATTATACTTATTACTCCCGATATTATCAATATAACATGCATTATTACCCATATAATGCAGTTATTATCGCTAGAACTGTAATAATTATACTTATTACTTATATTGTTAGCAATATAACGTGCATTATTACCCATATAATGCAGTTATTATCGCTAGAACTGTAATAATTATACTTATTACTTATATTATTATCAATATAACATGCATTATTACCCATATTATGCAGTTATTATGGATAGGACTGTAATAAATATACTTATTACTTTTATTGTTATCAATATAATATGCACTATTTGCCATATTTTACTATTATTATCGCTAGAACTATAATAATTGTACTTATTACTCCCGATATTATCAATATAACATGCATTATTACCCATATAATGCAGTTATTATCGCTAGAACTGTAATAATTATACTTATTACTTATATTATTCTCAATATAACATGCATTATTACCCATATAATGCAGTTATTATCGCAAGAACTGTAATAATTATACTTATTACTTACACTATTAGCAATATAACGTGCATTGTTACCCATATAATGCAGTTATTATCGCCAGAACTGTAATAATTATACTTATTACTTATATTATTCTCAATATAACATGCATTATTACCCATATTATGCAGTTATTATCGCTAGAACTATAATAAATATACGTATTACTTTCATTATCATCAATATAACATGCATTATTACCCATATTATGCAGTTATTATCGATAGAACTGTAATAAATATACTTATTACTTTTAGTATTATCAATATATCATGCACTACTAGCCATATTTTACTATTATTATCGCTAGAACTATAATAATTATACTTATTACTCCCAATATTATCAATATAACATGCCCTATTACGCATATAATGCAGTTATTATCGCTAGAACTGTAATAAATATACTTACTACTTTCATTATCATCAATATATCATGCATTATTACCCATATTATGCAGTTATTATCGATAGAACTGTAATCAATATACTTATTACTTTTACTATTATCAATATATCATGCACTATTAGTCATATTTTACTATTATTATCCCTAGAACTGTAATAATTATACTTATTACTTATATTATTAGCAATATAACGTGCATTATTACCTATATTATGCAGTTATTATCGCTAGAACTGTAACAGTTATACTTATTACTTATATCATTATCAATATAACATGCATTATTACCCATATAATGGAGGTATTATCGCTAGAACTGTAATAATTATACTTATTACTTATACTATTAGCAATATAACGTGCGTTATTACCCATATAATGCAGTTATTATCGCCAGAATTGTAATAATTATACTTATTACTTATATTATTCTCAATATAACATGTATTATTACCCATATTATGCAGTTATTATCGCTAGAAATGTAATAATTGTACTCATTACTTATATTATTAGCACTATAACGTGCATTATTACCCATATTATGCAGTTATTATCGCTAGAACTGTAATAATTATACTTATTACTTATATCATTATCAATATAACATGCATTATTACCCATATAATGGAGGTATTATCGCTAGAACTGTAATAATTATACTTATTACTTATATTATTATCAACATAACATGCATTATTACCCATATTATGCAGTTATTATCCCTAGAACCATAATAAATATACTTATTACTCCCAATATTATCAATATAACATGCCTTTTTACCCATATAATGCAGTTATTATCGCTAGAACTGTAATAATTATACTTATTACTTATATCATTATCAATATAACATGCATTATTACCCATATAATGGAGGTATTATCGCTTGAACTGTAATAATTATACTTATTACTTATACTATTAGCAATATAACGTGCATTGTTACCCATATAATGCAGTTATTATCGCTAGAACTGTAATAATTATACTTATTACTTATATTGTTAGCAATATAACGTGCATTGTTACCCATATTATGCAGTTATTGTCGATAGAACTGTAATAAATATACTTATTACTTTTATTATTATCAATATAACATGCACTATTTGTAATATTTTACTATTATTATCGCTAGAACTATAATAATTATACTTATTACTCCCGATATTATCAATATAACATGCATTATTACCCATATAATGCAGTTATTGTCGCTAGAACTGTAATAATTATACTTATTGCTTATATTGTTAGCAATATAACGTGCATTATTACCCATATAATGCAGTTATTGTCGCTAGAACTGTAATAATTATACTTATTACTTATATTATTATCAATATAACATGCATTATTACCCATATTATGCAGTTATTATCGCTAGAACTATAATAAATATACGTATTACTCCCAATATTATCAATATAACATGCATTATTACCTATATTATGCAGTTATTATCGCTAGAACTGTAATAATTGTACTCATTACTTTTATTATTAGCAATATAACGTGCATTATTACCCATATTATGCAGTTATTATCGCTAGAACTGTAATGATTATACTTATTACTTATATTATTCTCAATATAACATGCATTATTAGCCATATTATGCAGTTATTATCGCTAGAACTGTAATAAATATACTTACTACTTTCATTATCATCAATATAACATGCATTATTACCCATATTAAGAAGTTATTATCGCTAGAACTGTAATAACTATACTTATTACTCATATTATTATCAATATAACATGCATTATTACCCATATTATGCAGTTATTATCGCTAGAACTATAATAAATATACGTATTACTTTTATTATCATCAATATAACATGCATTATTACCCATATTATGCAGTTATCATCGATAGAACTGTAATAAATATACTTACTACTTTTATTATTATCAATATAACATGCACTATTTGTAATATTTTACTATTATTATCGCTAGAACTATAATAATTATACTTATTACTCCCGATATTATCAATATAACATGCATTTTTACCCATATAATGCAGTTATTATCGCTAGAACCGTAATAATTATACTTATTACTTATATTGTTAGCAATATAACGTGCATTATTACCCATATAATGCAGTTATTATCGCTAGAACTATAATAAATATACGTATTACTTTTATTATCATCAATATAACATGCATTATTACCCATATTATGCAGTTATTATGGATAGGACTGTAATAAATATACTTATTACTTTTATTATTATCAATATAATATGCACTATTTGCCATATTTTACTATTATTATCGCTAGAACTATAATAATTATACTTATTACTCCCGATATTATCAATATAACATGCATTATTACCCATATAATGCAGTTATTATCGCTAGAACTGTAATAATTATACTTATTACTTATATTGTTAGCAATATAACGTGCATTATTACCCATATAATGCAGTTATTATCGCCAGAACTGTAATAATTATACTTATTACTTATATTATTCTCAATATAACATGCATTATTACCCATATTATGCAGTTATTATCGCAAGAACTATAATAAATATAGGTATTACTTTCATTATCATCAATATAACATGCATTATTACCCATATAATGGAGGTATTATCGCTAGAACTGTAATAATTATACTTATTACTTATATTATTATCAATATAACATGCATTATTACCCATATTATGCAGTTATTATCCCTAGAACCATAATAAATATACTTATTACTCCCAATATTATCAATATAACATGCATTTTTACCCATATAATGCAGTTATTATCGCTAGAACTGTAATAAATATACTTATTACTTTTATTATTATCAACATAACATGCACTATTTGCCATATTTTACTATTATTATCGCTAGAACTATAATAATTATACTTATTACTCCCGATATTATCAATATAACATGCATTATTACCCATATAATGCAGTTATTATCGCTAGAACTGTAATAATTATACTTATTACTTATATTGTTAGCAATATAACGTGCATTATTACCCATATAATGCAGTTATTATCGCTAGAACTGTAATAATTATACTTATTACTTATATTATTATCAATATAACATGCATTATTACCCATATTATGCAGTTATTATGGATAGGACTGTAATAAATATACTTATTACTTTTATTGTTATCAATATAATATGCACTATTTGCCATATTTTACTATTATTATCGCTAGAACTATAATAATTGTACTTATTACTCCCGATATTATCAATATAACATGCATTATTACCCATATAATGCAGTTATTATCGCTAGAACTGTAATAATTATACTTATTACTTATATTATTCTCAATATAACATGCATTATTACCCATATAATGCAGTTATTATCGCAAGAACTGTAATAATTATACTTATTACTTACACTATTAGCAATATAACGTGCATTGTTACCCATATAATGCAGTTATTATCGCCAGAACTGTAATAATTATACTTATTACTTATATTATTCTCAATATAACATGCATTATTACCCATATTATGCAGTTATTATCGCTAGAACTATAATAAATATACGTATTACTTTCATTATCATCAATATAACATGCATTATTACCCATATTATGCAGTTATTATCGATAGAACTGTAATAAATATACTTATTACTTTTAGTATTATCAATATATCATGCACTACTAGCCATATTTTACTATTATTATCGCTAGAACTATAATAATTATACTTATTACTCCCAATATTATCAATATAACATGCCCTATTACGCATATAATGCAGTTATTATCGCTAGAACTGTAATAAATATACTTACTACTTTCATTATCATCAATATATCATGCATTATTACCCATATTATGCAGTTATTATCGATAGAACTGTAATCAATATACTTATTACTTTTACTATTATCAATATATCATGCACTATTAGTCATATTTTACTATTATTATCCCTAGAACTGTAATAATTATACTTATTACTTATATTATTAGCAATATAACGTGCATTATTACCTATATTATGCAGTTATTATCGCTAGAACTGTAACAGTTATACTTATTACTTATATCATTATCAATATAACATGCATTATTACCCATATAATGGAGGTATTATCGCTAGAACTGTAATAATTATACTTATTACTTATACTATTAGCAATATAACGTGCGTTATTACCCATATAATGCAGTTATTATCGCCAGAATTGTAATAATTATACTTATTACTTATATTATTCTCAATATAACATGCATTATTACCCATATTATGCAGTTATTATCTCCAGAACCATAATAAATATACTTATTACTCCCAATATTATCAACATAACATGCATTTTTACCCATATAATGCAGTTATTATCGCTAGAACTGTAATAATTATACTTATTACTCATATTATTATCAATATAACATGCATTATTATCCATATAATGCAGTTATTATCGCTGGAGCTGTAATAATTGTACTCATTACTTATATTATTAGCAATATAACCTGCATTATTACCCATATTATGCAGTTATTATCGCTAGAACTGTAATAATTATACTTATTACTTATATTATTCTCAATATAACATGCATTATTACCCATATTATGCAGTTATTATCGCTAGAACTATAGTAAACATACGTATTACTTTTATTATCATCAATATAACATGCATTATTACCCATATTATGCAGTTATTATCGCTAGAACTATAGTAAACGTACGTATTACTTTTATTATCGTCAATATAACATGCATTATTACCCATATTATGCAGTTATTATCGATAGAACTGTAATAAATATACTTATTACTTTTATTATTATCAACATAACATGCACTATTTGCCATATTTTACTATTATTATCGCTAGAACTATAATAATTATACTTATTACTCCAGTTATTATCAATATAACATGCATTATTACCCATATAATGCAGTTATTATCGCTAGAACTGTAATAATTATACTTATTACTTAGATTATTATCAATATAACATCCATTATTACCCATATTATGCAGTTATTATGGATAGGACTGTAATAAATATACTTATTACTTATATTATTATCAATATAACATGCATTATTACCCATATTATGCAGTTATTATCGCTAGAACTATAATAAATATACGTATTACTTTTATTATCATCAATACAACATGCATTATTACCCATATTATGCAGTTATTGTCGATAGAACAGTAATAAATATACTTATTACTTTTATTATTATCAATATAACATGCACTATTTGCCATATTTTACTATTATTATCGCTAGAACTATAATAATTATACTTATTACTCCCGATATTATCAATATAACATGCATTATTACCCATATAATGCAGTTATTATCGCTAGAACTGTAATAATTATACTTATTACTTATATTATTCTCAATATAACATGCATTATTACCCATATAATGCAGTTATTATCGCTAGAAATGTAATAATTGTACTCATTACTTATATTATTAGCACTATAACGTGCATTATTACCCATATTATGCAGTTATTATCGCTAGAACTATAATAAATATACGTATTACTTTCATTATCATCAATATAACATGCATTATTACCCATATAATGGAGGTATTATCGCTAGAACTGTAATAATTATACTTATTACTTATATTATTATCAATATAACATGCATTATTACCCATATTATGCAGTTATTATCGACAGAACTGTAATAAATACACTTACTACTTTTACTATTATCAATATATCATGCACTATTAGCCATATTTTACTATTATTATCACTAGAACTATAATAATTATACTTATTACTCCCGATGTTATCAGTATAACATGCCTTATTACCCATATAATGCAGTTATTATCGCTAGAACTGTAATAATTATACTTATTACTTATATTATTCTCAATATAACATGCATTATTACCCATATTATGCAGTTATTATCTCCAGAACCATAATAAATATACTTATTACTCCCAATATTATCAACATAACATGCATTTTTACCCATATAATGCAGTTATTATCGCTAGAACTGTAATAATTATACTTATTACTCATATTATTATCAATATAACATGCATTATTATCCATATAATGCAGTTATTATCGCTGGAGCTGTAATAATTGTACTCATTACTTATATTATTAGCAATATAACCTGCATTATTACCCATATTATGCAGTTATTATCGCTAGAACTGTAATAATTATACTTATTACTTATATTATTCTCAATATAACATGCATTATTACCCATATTATGCAGTTATTATCGCTAGAACTATAGTAAACATACGTATTACTTTTATTATCATCAATATAACATGCATTATTACCCATATTATGCAGTTATTATCGCTAGAACTATAGTAAACGTACGTATTACTTTTATTATCGTCAATATAACATGCATTATTACCCATATTATGCAGTTATTATCGATAGAACTGTAATAAATATACTTATTACTTTTATTATTATCAACATAACATGCACTATTTGCCATATTTTACTATTATTATCGCTAGAACTATAATAATTATACTTATTACTCCCGATATTATCAATATAACATGCATTATTACCCATATAATGCAGTTATTATCGCTAGAACTGTAATAATTATACTTATTACTTAGATTATTATCAATATAACATCCATTATTACCCATATTATGCAGTTATTATGGATAGGACTGTAATAAATATACTTATTACTTATATTATTATCAATATAACATGCATTATTACCCATATTATGCAGTTATTATCGCTAGAACTATAATAAATATACGTATTACTTTTATTATCATCAATACAACATGCATTATTACCCATATTATGCAGTTATTGTCGATAGAACAGTAATAAATATACTTATTACTTTTATTATTATCAATATAACGCACTATTTGCCATATTTTACTATTATTATCGCTAGAACTATAATAATTATACTTATTACTCCCGATATTATCAATATAACATGCATTATTACCCATATAATGCAGTTATTATCGCTAGAACTGTAATAATTATACTTATTACTTATATTATTCTCAATATAACATGCATTATTACCCATATAATGCAGTTATTATCGCTAGAACTATAATAATTATACTTATTACTCCCGATATTATCAATATAACATGCATTTTTACCCATATAATGCAGTTATTATCGCTAGAACTGTGATAATTATACTTATTACTTATATTGTTAGCAATATAACGTGCATTATTACCCATATAATGCAGTTATTATCGCCAGAACTGTAATAATTATACTTATTACTTATATTATTCTCAATATAACATGCATTATTACCCATATTATGCAGTTATTATCGCAAGAACTATAATAAATATAGGTATTACTTTCATTATCATCAATATAACATGCATTATTACCCATATAATGGAGGTATTATCGCTAGAACTGTAATAATTATACTTATTACTTATATTATTATCAATATAACATGCATTATTACCCATATTATGCAGTTATTATCCCTAGAACCATAATAAATATACTTATTACTCCCAATATTATCAATATAACATGCATTTTTACCCATATAATGCAGTTATTATCGCTAGAACTGTAATAAATATACTTATTACTTTTATTATTATCAACATAACATGCACTATTTGCCATATTTTACTATTATTATCGCTAGAACTATAATAATTATACTTATTACTCCCGATATTATCAATATAACATGCCTTATTACCCATATAATGCAGTTATTATCGCTAGAACTGTAATAATTATACTTATTACTTATATTATTCTCAATATAACATGCATTATTACCCATATTATGCAGTTATTATCTCCAGAACCATAATAATTATACTTATTACTTACACTATTAGCAATATAACGTGCATTGTTACCCATATAATGCAGTTATTATCGCCAGAACTGTAATAATTATACTTATTACTTATATTATTCTCAATATAACATGCATTATTACCCATATTATGCAGTTATTATCGCTAGAACTATAATAAATATACGTATTACTTTCATTATCATCAATATAACATGCATTATTACCCATATTATGCAGTTATTATCGATAGAACTGTAATAAATATACTTATTACTTTTAGTATTATCAATATATCATGCACTACTAGCCATATTTTACTATTATTATCGCTAGAACTATAATAATTATACTTATTACTCCCAATATTATCAATATAACATGCCCTATTACGCATATAATGCAGTTATTATCGCTAGAACTGTAATAAATATACTTACTACTTTCATTATCATCAATATATCATGCATTATTACCCATATTATGCAGTTATTATCGATAGAACTGTAATCAATATACTTATTACTTTTACTATTATCAATATATCATGCACTATTAGTCATATTTTACTATTATTATCCCTAGAACTGTAATAATTATACTTATTACTTATATTATTAGCAATATAACGTGCATTATTACCTATATTATGCAGTTATTATCGCTAGAACTGTAACAGTTATACTTATTACTTATATCATTATCAATATAACATGCATTATTACCCATATAATGGAGGTATTATCGCTAGAACTGTAATAATTATACTTATTACTTATACTATTAGCAATATAACGTGCGTTATTACCCATATAATGCAGTTATTATCGCCAGAATTGTAATAATTATACTTATTACTTATATTATTCTCAATATAACATGTATTATTACCCATATTATGCAGTTATTATCGCTAGAAATGTAATAATTGTACTCATTACTTATATTATTAGCACTATAACGTGCATTATTACCCATATTATGCAGTTATTATCGCTAGAACTATAATAAATATACGTATTACTTTCATTATCATCAATATAACATGCATTATTACCCATATAATGGAGGTATTATCGCTAGAACTGTAATAATTATACTTATTACTTATATTATTATCAATATAACATGCATTATTACCCATATTATGCAGTTGTTATCGACAGAACTGTAATAAATACACTTACTACTTTTACTATTATCAATATATCATGCACTATTAGCCATATTTTACTATTATTATCACTAGAACTATAATAATTATACTTATTACTCCCGATGTTATCAGTATAACATGCCTTATTACCCATATAATGCAGTTATTATCGCTAGAACTGTAATAATTATACTTATTACTTATATTATTCTCAATATAACATGCATTATTACCCATATTATGCAGTTATTATCTCCAGAACCATAATAAATATACTTATTACTCCCAATATTATCAACATAACATGCATTTTTACCCATATAATGCAGTTATTATCGCTAGAACTGTAATAATTATACTTATTACTCATATTATTATCAATATAACATGCATTATTATCCATATAATGCAGTTATTATCGCTGGAGCTGTAATAATTGTACTCATTACTTATATTATTAGCAATATAACCTGCATTATTACCCATATTATGCAGTTATTATCGCTAGAACTGTAATAATTATACTTATTACTTATATTATTCTCAATATAACATGCATTATTACCCATATTATGCAGTTATTATCGCTAGAACTATAGTAAACATACGTATTACTTTTATTATCATCAATATAACATGCATTATTACCCATATTATGCAGTTATTATCGCTAGAACTATAGTAAACGTACGTATTACTTTTATTATCGTCAATATAACATGCATTATTACCCATATTATGCAGTTATTATCGATAGAACTGTAATAAATATACTTATTACTTTTATTATTATCAACATAACATGCACTATTTGCCATATTTTACTATTATTATCGCTAGAACTATAATAATTATACTTATTACTCCCGATATTATCAATATAACATGCATTATTACCCATATAATGCAGTTATTATCGCTAGAACTGTAATAATTATACTTATTACTTAGATTATTATCAATATAACATCCATTATTACCCATATTATGCAGTTATTATGGATAGGACTGTAATAAATATATTTATTACTTATATTATTATCAATATAACATGCATTATTACCCATATTATGCAGTTATTATCGCTAGAACTATAATAAATATACGTATTACTTTTATTATCATCAATACAACATGCATTATTACCCATATTATGCAGTTATTGTCGATAGAACAGTAATAAATATACTTATTACTTTTATTATTATCAATATAACATGCACTATTTGCCATATTTTACTATTATTATCGCTAGAACTATAATAATTATACTTATTACTCCCGATATTATCAATATAACATGCATTATTACCCATATAATGCAGTTATTATCGCTAGAACTGTAATAATTATACTTATTACTTATATTATTCTCAATATAACATGCATTATTACCCATATAATGCAGTTATTATCGCTAGAACTATAATAATTATACTTATTACTCCCGATATTATCAATATAACATGCATTTTTACCCATATAATGCAGTTATTATCGCTAGAACTGTGATAATTATACTTATTACTTATATTGTTAGCAATATAACGTGCATTATTACCCATATAATGCAGTTATTATCGCCAGAACTGTAATAATTATACTTATTACTTATATTATTCTCAATATAACATGCATTATTACCCATATTATGCAGTTATTATCGCAAGAACTATAATAAATATAGGTATTACTTTCATTATCATCAATATAACATGCATTATTACCCATATAATGGAGGTATTATCGCTAGAACTGTAATAATTATACTTATTACTTATATTATTATCAATATAACATGCATTATTACCCATATTATGCAGTTATTATCCCTAGAACCATAATAAATATACTTATTACTCCCAATATTATCAATATAACATGCATTTTTACCCATATAATGCAGTTATTATCGCTAGAACTGTAATAAATATACTTATTACTTTTATTATTATCAACATAACATGCACTATTTGCCATATTTTACTATTATTATCGCTAGAACTATAATAATTATACTTATTACTCCCGATATTATCAATATAACATGCATTATTACCCATATAATGCAGTTATTATCGCTAGAACTGTAATAATTATACTTATTACTTATATTGTTAGCAATATAACGTGCATTATTACCCATATAATGCAGTTATTATCGCTAGAACTGTAATAATTATACTTATTACTTATATTATTATCAATATAACATGCATTATTACCCATATTATGCAGTTATTGTCGATAGAACTGTAATAATTATACTTATTACTTATATTATTATCAACATAACATGCATTATTACCCATATAATGGAGGTATTATTGCTAGAACTGTAATAATTATACTTATTA
This sequence comes from Megachile leachella, assembly GCA_963576845.1. Lineage (NCBI taxonomy): Eukaryota > Metazoa > Arthropoda > Insecta > Hymenoptera > Megachilidae > Megachile > Megachile leachella. The sequence goes on from CAUYWW010000079.1 coordinate 23,616, forward strand.
CTTACACTATTAGCAATATAACGTGCATTGTTACCCATATAATGCAGTTATTATCGCCAGAACTGTAATAATTATACTTATTACTTATATTATTCTCAATATAACATGCATTATTACCCATATTATGCAGTTATTATCGCAAGAACTATAATAAATATAGGTATTACTTTCATTATCATCAATATAACATGCATTATTACCCATATAATGGAGGTATTATCGCTAGAACTGTAATAATTATACTTATTACTTATATTATTATCAATATAACATGCATTATTACCCATTGTTTGCAGTTATTATCGATAGAACTGTAATAAATACACTTACTACTTTTACTATTATCAATATATCATGCACTATTAGCCATATTTTACTATTATTATCGCTAGAACTATAATAATTATACTTATTACTCCCGATGTTATCAATATAACATGCCTTATTACCCATATAATGCAGTTATTATCGCTAGAACTGTAATAATTATACTTATTACTTATATTGTTAGCAATATAATGTGCATTATTACCCATATAATGCAGTTATTATCGCTAGAACTGTAATAATTATACTCATTACTTATATTATTAGCAATATAACGTGCATTATTACCCATATAATGCAGTTATTATCGCTAGAACTATAATAAATATACGTATTACTTTCATTATCATCAATATAACATGCATTATTACCCATATTATGCAGTTATTATCGATAGAACTGTAATAAATATACTTATTACTTTTACTATTATCAATATATCATGCACTACTAGCTATATTTTACTATTATTATCGCTAGAACTATAATAATTATACTTATTACTCCCAATATTATCAATATAACATGCCTTATTACGCATATAATGCAGTTATTATCGCTAGAACTGTAATAAATATACTTACTACTTTCATTATCATCAATATAACATGCATTATTACCCATATTATGCAGTTATTATCGATAGAACTGTAATAAATATACTTATTACTTTTACTATTATCAATATATCATGCACTATTAGCCATATTTTACTATTATTATCGCTAGAACTGTAATAATTATACTTATTACTTATATTGTTAGCAATATAACGTGCATTATTACCCATATAATGCAGTTATTATCGCTAGAACTGTAATAATTATACTCATTACTTATATTATTAGCAATATAACGTGCATTATTACCCATATAATGCAGTTATTATCGCTAGAACTATAATAAATATACGTATTACTTTCATTATCATCAATATAACATGCATTATTACCCATATTATGCAGTTATTATCGATAGAACTGTAATAAATATACTTATTACTTTTACTATTATCAATATATCATGCACTACTAGCTATATTTTACTATTATTATCGCTAGAACTATAATAATTATACTTATTACTCCCAATATTATCAATATAACATGCCTTATTACGCATATAATGCAGTTATTATCGCTAGAACTGTAATAAATATACTTACTACTTTCATTATCATCAATATATCTTGCATTATTACCCATATTATGCAGTTATTATCGATAGAACTGTAATAAATATACTTATTACTTTTACTATTATCAATATATCATGCACTATTAGCCATATTTTACTATTATTATCGCTAGAACTGTAATAATTATACTTATTACTTATATTATTAGCAATATAACGTGCATTATTACCTATATTATGCAGTTATTATCGCTAGAACTGTAACAGTTATACTTATTACTTATATCATTATGAATATAACATGCATTATTACCCATATAATGGAGGTATTATCGCTAGAACTGTAATAATTATACTTATTACTTATACTATTAGCAATATAACGTGCGTTATTACCCATATAATGCAGTTATTATCGCCAGAATTGTAATAATTATACTTATTACTTATATTATTCTCAATATAACATGTATTATTACCCATATTATGCAGTTATTATCGCTAGAAATGTAATAATTATACTTATTACTTAGATTATTATCAATATAACATGCATTATTACCCATATTATGCAGTTATTATCGCTAGAACTGTAATAAATATACGTATTACTTTTATTATCATCAATATAACATGCATTATTACCCATATTATGCCGTTATTATCGATAGAACTGTAACAAATATATTTATTACTTTTATTATTATCAATATAACATGCACTATTTGCCATATTTTACTATTATTATCGCTAAAACTATTATAATTATACTTATTACTCCCAATATTATCAATATAAGATGCATTATTACCCATATAATGCAGTTATTATCGCTAGAACTGTAATAATTATACTTATTACTTATATTATTATCAATATAACATGCATTATTACCCATATAATGGAGGTATTATCGCTAGAACTGTAATAATTATACTTATTACTTATACTATTAGCAATATAACGTGCATTATTACCCATATAATGCAGTTATTATCGCCAGAACTGTAATAATTATACTTATCACTTATATTATTATCAATATAACATGCATTATTACCCATATTATGCAGTTATTATCGATAGAACTGTAATAATTATACTTATTACTCATATTATTATCAATATAACATGCATTATTACCCATATAATGCAGTTATTATCGCCAGAACTGTAATAATTATACTTATTACTTATATTATTCTCAATATAACATGCATTATTACCCATATTATGCAGTTATTATCGCTAGAACTATAATAAATATACGTATTACTTTCATTATCATCAATATAACATGCATTATTACCCATATAATGGAGGTATTATCGCTAGAACTGTAATAATTATACTTATTACTTATATTATTATCAATATAACATGCATTATTACCCATATTATGCAGTTGTTATCGACAGAACTGTAATAAATACACTTACTACTTTTACTATTATCAATATATCATGCACTATTAGCCATATTTTACTATTATTATCACTAGAACTATAATAATTATACTTATTACTCCCGATGTTATCAGTATAACATGCCTTATTACCCATATAATGCAGTTATTATCGCTAGAACTGTAATAATTATACTTATTACTTATATTATTCTCAATATAACATGCATTATTACCCATATTATGCAGTTATTATCTCCAGAACCATAATAAATATACTTATTACTCCCAATATTATCAACATAACATGCATTTTTACCCATATAATGCAGTTATTATCGCTAGAACTGTAATAATTATACTTATTACTCATATTATTATCAATATAACATGCATTATTATCCATATAATGCAGTTATTATCGCTGGAGCTGTAATAATTGTACTCATTACTTATATTATTAGCAATATAACCTGCATTATTACCCATATTATGCAGTTATTATCGCTAGAACTGTAATAATTATACTTATTACTTATATTATTCTCAATATAACATGCATTATTACCCATATTATGCAGTTATTATCGCTAGAACTATAGTAAACATACGTATTACTTTTATTATCATCAATATAACATGCATTATTACCCATATTATGCAGTTATTATCGCTAGAACTATAGTAAACGTACGTATTACTTTTATTATCGTCAATATAACATGCATTATTACCCATATTATGCAGTTATTATCGATAGAACTGTAATAAATATACTTATTACTTTTATTATTATCAACATAACATGCACTATTTGCCATATTTTACTATTATTATCGCTAGAACTATAATAATTATACTTATTACTCCCGATATTATCAATATAACATGCATTATTACCCATATAATGCAGTTATTATCGCTAGAACTGTAATAATTATACTTATTACTTAGATTATTATCAATATAACATCCATTATTACCCATATTATGCAGTTATTATGGATAGGACTGTAATAAATATATTTATTACTTATATTATTATCAATATAACATGCATTATTACCCATATTATGCAGTTATTATCGCTAGAACTATAATAAATATACGTATTACTTTTATTATCATCAATACAACATGCATTATTACCCATATTATGCAGTTATTGTCGATAGAACAGTAATAAATATACTTATTACTTTTATTATTATCAATATAACATGCACTATTTGCCATATTTTACTATTATTATCGCTAGAACTATAATAATTATACTTATTACTCCCGATATTATCAATATAACATGCATTATTACCCATATAATGCAGTTATTATCGCTAGAACTGTAATAATTATACTTATTACTTATATTATTCTCAATATAACATGCATTATTACCCATATAATGCAGTTATTATCGCTAGAACTATAATAATTATACTTATTACTCCCGATATTATCAATATAACATGCATTTTTACCCATATAATGCAGTTATTATCGCTAGAACTGTGATAATTATACTTATTACTTATATTGTTAGCAATATAACGTGCATTATTACCCATATAATGCAGTTATTATCGCCAGAACTGTAATAATTATACTTATTACTTATATTATTCTCAATATAACATGCATTATTACCCATATTATGCAGTTATTATCGCAAGAACTATAATAAATATAGGTATTACTTTCATTATCATCAATATAACATGCATTATTACCCATATAATGGAGGTATTATCGCTAGAACTGTAATAATTATACTTATTACTTATATTATTATCAATATAACATGCATTATTACCCATATTATGCAGTTATTATCCCTAGAACCATAATAAATATACTTATTACTCCCAATATTATCAATATAACATGCATTTTTACCCATATAATGCAGTTATTATCGCTAGAACTGTAATAAATATACTTATTACTTTTATTATTATCAACATAACATGCACTATTTGCCATATTTTACTATTATTATCGCTAGAACTATAATAATTATACTTATTACTCCCGATATTATCAATATAACATGCATTATTACCCATATAATGCAGTTATTATCGCTAGAACTGTAATAATTATACTTATTACTTATATTGTTAGCAATATAACGTGCATTATTACCCATATAATGCAGTTATTATCGCTAGAACTGTAATAATTATACTTATTACTTATATTATTATCAATATAACATGCATTATTACCCATATTATGCAGTTATTGTCGATAGAACTGTAATAATTATACTTATTACTTATATTATTATCAACATAACATGCATTATTACCCATATAATGGAGGTATTATTGCTAGAACTGTAATAATTATACTTATTACTTACACTATTAGCAATATAACGTGCATTGTTACCCATATAATGCAGTTATTATCGCCAGAACTGTAATAATTATACTTATTACTTATATTATTCTCAATATAACATGCATTATTACCCATATTATGCAGTTATTATCGCAAGAACTATAATAAATATAGGTATTACTTTCATTATCATCAATATAACATGCATTATTACCCATATAATGGAGGTATTATCGCTAGAACTGTAATAATTATACTTATTACTTATATTATTATCAATATAACATGCATTATTACCCATTGTTTGCAGTTATTATCGATAGAACTGTAATAAATACACTTACTACTTTTACTATTATCAATATATCATGCACTATTAGCCATATTTTACTATTATTATCGCTAGAACTATAATAATTATACTTATTACTCCCGATGTTATCAATATAACATGCCTTATTACCCATATAATGCAGTTATTATCGCTAGAACTGTAATAATTATACTTATTACTTATATTGTTAGCAATATAATGTGCATTATTACCCATATAATGCAGTTATTATCGCTAGAACTGTAATAATTATACTCATTACTTATATTATTAGCAATATAACGTGCATTATTACCCATATAATGCAGTTATTATCGCTAGAACTATAATAAATATACGTATTACTTTCATTATCATCAATATAACATGCATTATTACCCATATTATGCAGTTATTATCGATAGAACTGTAATAAATATACTTATTACTTTTACTATTATCAATATATCATGCACTACTAGCTATATTTTACTATTATTATCGCTAGAACTATAATAATTATACTTATTACTCCCAATATTATCAATATAACATGCCTTATTACGCATATAATGCAGTTATTATCGCTAGAACTGTAATAAATATACTTACTACTTTCATTATCATCAATATAACATGCATTATTACCCATATTATGCAGTTATTATCGATAGAACTGTAATAAATATACTTATTACTTTTACTATTATCAATATATCATGCACTATTAGCCATATTTTACTATTATTATCGCTAGAACTGTAATAATTATACTTATTACTTATATTGTTAGCAATATAACGTGCATTATTACCCATATAATGCAGTTATTATCGCTAGAACTGTAATAATTATACTCATTACTTATATTATTAGCAATATAACGTGCATTATTACCCATATAATGCAGTTATTATCGCTAGAACTATAATAAATATACGTATTACTTTCATTATCATCAATATAACATGCATTATTACCCATATTATGCAGTTATTATCGATAGAACTGTAATAAATATACTTATTACTTTTACTATTATCAATATATCATGCACTACTAGCTATATTTTACTATTATTATCGCTAGAACTATAATAATTATACTTATTACTCCCAATATTATCAATATAACATGCCTTATTACGCATATAATGCAGTTATTATCGCTAGAACTGTAATAAATATACTTACTACTTTCATTATCATCAATATATCTTGCATTATTACCCATATTATGCAGTTATTATCGATAGAACTGTAATAAATATACTTATTACTTTTACTATTATCAATATATCATGCACTATTAGCCATATTTTACTATTATTATCGCTAGAACTGTAATAATTATACTTATTACTTATATTATTAGCAATATAACGTGCATTATTACCTATATTATGCAGTTATTATCGCTAGAACTGTAACAGTTATACTTATTACTTATATCATTATGAATATAACATGCATTATTACCCATATAATGGAGGTATTATCGCTAGAACTGTAATAATTATACTTATTACTTATACTATTAGCAATATAACGTGCGTTATTACCCATATAATGCAGTTATTATCGCCAGAATTGTAATAATTATACTTATTACTTATATTATTCTCAATATAACATGTATTATTACCCATATTATGCAGTTATTATCGCTAGAAATGTAATAATTATACTTATTACTTAGATTATTATCAATATAACATGCATTATTACCCATATTATGCAGTTATTATCGCTAGAACTGTAATAAATATACGTATTACTTTTATTATCATCAATATAACATGCATTATTACCCATATTATGCCGTTATTATCGATAGAACTGTAACAAATATATTTATTACTTTTATTATTATCAATATAACATGCACTATTTGCCATATTTTACTATTATTATCGCTAAAACTATTATAATTATACTTATTACTCCCAATATTATCAATATAAGATGCATTATTACCCATATAATGCAGTTATTATCGCTAGAACTGTAATAATTATACTTATTACTTATATTATTATCAATATAACATGCATTATTACCCATATAATGGAGGTATTATCGCTAGAACTGTAATAATTATACTTATTACTTATACTATTAGCAATATAACGTGCATTATTACCCATATAATGCAGTTATTATCGCCAGAACTGTAATAATTATACTTATCACTTATATTATTATCAATATAACATGCATTATTACCCATATTATGCAGTTATTATCGATAGAACTGTAATAATTATACTTATTACTCATATTATTATCAATATAACATGCATTATTACCCATATAATGCAGTTATTATCGCCAGAACTGTAATAATTATACTTATTACTTATATTATTCTCAATATAACATGCATTATTACCCATATTATGCAGTTATTATCGCTAGAACTATAATAAATATACGTATTACTTTCATTATCATCAATATAACATGCATTATTACCCATATAATGGAGGTATTATCGCTAGAACTGTAATAATTATACTTATTACTTATATTATTATCAATATAACATGCATTATTACCCATATTATGCAGTTATTATCGCTAGAGCTATAATAAATATACGTATTACTTTCATTATCATCAATATAACATGCATTATTACCCATATAATGGAGGTATTATCGCTAGAACTGTAATAATTATACTTATTACTTATATTATTATCAATATAACATGCATTATTACCCATATTATGCAGTTATTATCTCTAGAACCATAATAAATATACTCATTACTCCCAATATTATCAATATAACCTGCATTTTTACCCATATAATGCAGTTATTATCGCTAGAACTGTAATGATTATACTTATTACTTATACTATTAGCAATATAACGTGCGTTATTACCCATATAATGCAGTTATTATCGCCAGAATTGTAATAATTATACTTATTACTTATATTGTTAGCAATATAACGTTCATTATTACCCATATAATGCTGTTATTATCGCTAGAAGTGTAATAATTATACTTATTACTCATATTATTATCAATATAACATGCATTATTACCCATATAATGCAGTTATTATCGCTAGAACTGTAATAATTATACTTATTACTTATATTGTTAGCAATATAACGTGCATTATTACCCATATTATGCAGTTATTATCGCTAGAACTATAATAAATATACGTATTACTTTCATTATCATCAGTATAACATGCATTATTACCCACATAATGGAGGTATTATCGCTAGAACTGTAATAATTATACTTATTACTTATATTATTCTCAATATAACATGCATTATTACCCATATTATGCAGTTATTATCGCTAGAACTATAATAAATATACGTATTACTTTCATTATCATCAGTATAACTTGCATTATTACCCACATAATGGAGGTATTATCGCTAGAACTGTAATAATTATACTTATTACTTATATTATTATCAATATAACATGCCTTATTACCCATATAATGCAGTTATTATCGCTAGAACTGTAATAATTATACTCATTACTTATATTATTAGCAATATAACGTGCATTATTACCCATATTATGCAGTTATTATCGCTAGAACTGTAATAAATATACGTATTACTTTCATTATCATCAATATAACATGCATTATTACCCATATAATGGAGATATTATCGCTAGAACTGTAATAATTATACTTATTACTTATATTATTATCAATATAACATGCATTATTACCCATATTATGCAGTTATTATCGCTAGAGCTATAATAAATATACGTATTACTTTCATTGTCATCAATATAACATGCATTATTACCCATATAATGGAGGTATTATCGCTAGAACTGTAATAATTATACTTATTACTTATATTATTATCAATGTAACATGCATTATTACCCATATTATGCAGTTATTATCTCTAGAACCATAATAAATATACTCATTACTCCCAATATTATCAATATAACCTGCATTTTTACCCATATAATGCAGTTATTATCGCTAGAACTGTAATAATTATACTTATTACTTATATTGTTAGCAATATAACGTGCATTATTACCCATATAATGCAGTTATTATCGCCAGAACTGTAATAATTATACTTATTACTTATATTGTTAGCAATATAACGTTCATTATTACCCATATAATGCAGTTATTATCGCTAGAAGTGTAATAATTATACTTATTACTCATATTATTATCAATATAACATGCATTATTACCCATATTATGCAGTTATTATCGCTAGAACTATAATAAATATACGTATTACTTTTATTATCACCAATATAACATGCATTATTACCCATATTATGCAGTTATTATCGATAGAACTGTAATAAATTTACTTATTACTTTTACTATTATCAATATAACATGCACTATTTGCCATATTTTACTATTATTATCGCTAGAACTATAATAATTATACTTATTACTCCCGATATTATCAATATAACATGCATTATTACCCATATAATGCAGTTATTATCGCTAGAACTGTAATAATTATACTTATTACTTATATTATTATCAATATAACATGCATTATTACCCATATTATGTAGTTATTATCGCTAGAACTATTATAAATATACGTATTACTTTCATTATCATCAATATAACATGCATTATTACCCATATAATGCAGTTATTATCGCTAGAACTGTAATAATTATACTTATTACTTATATTATTATCAATATAACATGCCTTATTACCCATATAATGCAGTTATTATCGCTAGAACTGTAATAATTATACTCATTACTTATATTATTAGCAATATAACGTGCATTATTACCCATATTATGCAGTTATTATCGCTAGAACTGTAATAAATATACGTATTACTTTCATTATCATCAATATAACATGCATTATTACCCATATAATGGAGGTATTATCGCTAGAACTGTAATAATTATACTTATTACTTATATTATTATCAATATAACATGCATTATTACCCATATTATGCAGTTATTATCGCTAGAGCTATAATAAATATACGTATTACTTTCATTGTCATCAATATAACATGCATTATTACCCATATAATGGAGGTATTATCGCTAGAACTGTAATAATTATACTTATTACTTATATTATTATCAATGTAACATGCATTATTACCCATATTATGCAGTTATTATCTCTAGAACCATAATAAATATACTCATTACTCCCAATATTATCAATATAACCTGCATTTTTACCCATATAATGCAGTTATTATCGCTAGAACTGTAATAATTATACTTATTACTTATATTGTTAGCAATATAACGTGCATTATTACCCATATTATGCAGTTATTATCGCTAGAACTATAATAAATATACGTATTACTTCCATTATCATCAGTATAACATGCATTATTACCCACATAATGGAGGTATTATCGCTAGAACTGTAATAATTATACTTATTACTTATATTATTCTCAATATAACATGCATTATTACCCATATTATGCAGTTATTATCGCTAGAACTATAATAAATATACGTATTACTTTCATTATCATCAGTATAACATGCATTATTACCCACATAATGGAGGTATTATCGCTAGAACTGTAATAATTATACTTATTACTTATATTATTATCAATATAACATGCCTTATTACCCATATAATGCAGTTATTATCGCTAGAACTGTAATAATTATACTCATTACTTATATTATTAGCAATATAACGTGCATTATTACCCATATTATGCAGTTATTATCGCTAGAACTGTAATAATTAAACTTATTACTTATATCATTATCAATCTAACAATCATTATTACCCATATAATGGAGGTATTATCGCTAGAACTGTAATAAATATACGTATTACTTTCATTATCATCAATATAACATGCATTATTACCCATATAATGCAGTTATTATCGCTAGAACTGTAATAATTATACTTATTACTTATATTGTTAGCAATATAACGTGCATTATTACCCATATAATGCAGTTATTATCGCTAGAACTGTAATAATTATACTCATTACTTATATTATTAGCAATATAACGTGCATTATTACCCATATAATGCAGTTATTATCGCTAGAACTATAATAAATATACGTATTACTTTCATTGTCATCAATATAACATGCATTATTACCCATATAATGGAGGTATTATCGCTAGAACTGTAATAATTATACTTATTACTTATATTATTATCAATGTAACATGCATTATTACCCATATTATGCAGTTATTATCTCTAGAACCATAATAAATATACTCATTACTCCCAATATTATCAATATAACCTGCATTTTTACCCATATAATGCAGTTATTATCGCTAGAACTGTAATAATTATACTTATTACTTATATTGTTAGCAATATAACGTGCATTATTACCCATATAATGCAGTTATTATCGCCAGAACTGTAATAATTATACTTATTACTTATATTGTTAGCAATATAACGTTCATTATTACCCATATAATGCAGTTATTATCGCTAGAAGTGTAATAATTATACTTATTACTCATATTATTATCAATATAACATGCATTATTACCCATATTATGCAGTTATTATCGCTAGAACTATAATAAATATACGTATTACTTTTATTATCACCAATATAACATGCATTATTACCCATATTATGCAGTTATTATCGATAGAACTGTAATAAATTTACTTATTACTTTTACTATTATCAATATAACATGCACTATTTGCCATATTTTACTATTATTATCGCTAGAACTATAATAATTATACTTATTACTCCCGATATTATCAATATAACATGCATTATTACCCATATAATGCAGTTATTATCGCTAGAACTGTAATAATTATACTTATTACTTATATTATTATCAATATAACATGCATTATTACCCATATTATGTAGTTATTATCGCTAGAACTATTATAAATATACGTATTACTTTCATTATCATCAATATAACATGCATTATTACCCATATAATGCAGTTATTATCGCTAGAACTGTAATAATTATACTTATTACTTATATTATTATCAATATAACATGCCTTATTACCCATATAATGCAGTTATTATCGCTAGAACTGTAATAATTATACTCATTACTTATATTATTAGCAATATAACGTGCATTATTACCCATATTATGCAGTTATTATCGCTAGAACTGTAATAAATATACGTATTACTTTCATTATCATCAATATAACATGCATTATTACCCATATAATGGAGGTATTATCGCTAGAACTGTAATAATTATACTTATTACTTATATTATTATCAATATAACATGCATTATTACCCATATTATGCAGTTATTATCGCTAGAGCTATAATAAATATACGTATTACTTTCATTGTCATCAATATAACATGCATTATTACCCATATAATGGAGGTATTATCGCTAGAACTGTAATAATTATACTTATTACTTATATTATTATCAATGTAACATGCATTATTACCCATATTATGCAGTTATTATCTCTAGAACCATAATAAATATACTCATTACTCCCAATATTATCAATATAACCTGCATTTTTACCCATATAATGCAGTTATTATCGCTAGAACTGTAATAATTATACTTATTACTTATATTGTTAGCAATATAACGTGCATTATTACCCATATTATGCAGTTATTATCGCTAGAACTATAATAAATATACGTATTACTTCCATTATCATCAGTATAACATGCATTATTACCCACATAATGGAGGTATTATCGCTAGAACTGTAATAATTATACTTATTACTTATATTATTCTCAATATAACATGCATTATTACCCATATTATGCAGTTATTATCGCTAGAACTATAATAAATATACGTATTACTTTCATTATCATCAGTATAACATGCATTATTACCCACATAATGGAGGTATTATCGCTAGAACTGTAATAATTATACTTATTACTTATATTATTATCAATATAACATGCCTTATTACCCATATAATGCAGTTATTATCGCTAGAACTGTAATAATTATACTCATTACTTATATTATTAGCAATATAACGTGCATTATTACCCATATTATGCAGTTATTATCGCTAGAACTGTAATAATTAAACTTATTACTTATATCATTATCAATCTAACAATCATTATTACCCATATAATGGAGGTATTATCGCTAGAACTGTAATAAATATACGTATTACTTTCATTATCATCAATATAACATGCATTATTACCCATATAATGCAGTTATTATCGCTAGAACTGTAATAATTATACTTATTACTTATATTGTTAGCAATATAACGTGCATTATTACCCATATAATGCAGTTATTATCGCTAGAACTGTAATAATTATACTCATTACTTATATTATTAGCAATATAACGTGCATTATTACCCATATAATGCAGTTATTATCGCTAGAACTATAATAAATATACGTATTACTTTCATTATCATCAATATAACATGCATTATTACCCATATTATGCAGTTATTATCGATAGAACTGTAATAAATATACTTATTACTTTTACTATTATCAATATATCATGCACTACTAGCCATATTTTACTATTATTATCGCTAGAACTATAATAATTATACTTATTACTCCCAATATTATCAATATAACATGCCTTATTACGCATATAATGCAGTTATTATCGCTAGAACTGTAATAAATATACTTACTACTTTCATTATCATCAATATAACATGCATTATTACCCATATTATGTAGTTATTATCGCTAGAACTATAATAAATATACGTATTACTTTCATTATCATCAATATAACATGCATTATTACCCATATAATGCAGTTATTATCGCTAGAACTGTAATAATTATACTTATTACTTATATTGTTAGCAATATAACGTGCATTATTACCCATATTATGCAGTTATTATCGCTAGAACTATAATAAATATACGTATTACTTTCATTATCATCAGTATAACATGCATTATTACCCACATAATGGAGGTATTATCGCTAGAACTGTAATAATTATACTCATTACTTATATTATTCTCAATATAACATGCATTATTACCCATATTATGCAGTTATTATCGCTAGAACTATAATAAATATACGTATTACTTTCATTATCATCAGTATAACATGCATTATTACCCACATAATGGAGGTATTATCGCTAGAACTGTAATAATTATACTTATTACTTATATTATTATCAATATAACATGCCTTATTACCCATATAATGCAGTTGTTATCGCTAGAACTGTAATAATTAAACTTATTACTTATATCATTATCAATCTAACATGCATTATTACCCATATAATGGAGGTATTATCGCTAGAACTGTAATAATTACACTTATTACTTATATTATTATCAACATAACATGCATTATTACCCATATAATGGAGGTATTATTGCTAGAACTGTAATAATTATACTTATTACTGATATCATTATCAATATAACCTGCATTATTACCCATATAATGGTGGTATTATCGCTAGAACTGTAATAATTATACTTATTACTTATACTATTAGCAATATAACGTGCATTATCACCCATATAATGCAGTTATTATCGCTAGAACTATAATAAATATACGTATTACTTTCATTATCATCAATATAACATGCATTATTACCCATATTATGCAGTTATTATCGATAGAACTGTAATAAATATACTTATTACTTTTACTATTATCAATATATCATGCACTACTAGCTATATTTTACTATTATTATCGCTAGAACTATAATAATTATACTTCTTACTCCCAATATTATCAATATAACATGCCTTTTACGCATATAATGCAGTCATTATCGCTAGAACTGTAATAATTAAACTTATTACTTATATCATTATCAATCTAACATGCATTATTACCCATATAATGGAGGTATTATCGCTAGAACTGTAATAATTATACTTATTACTTATATTATTATCAATATAACATGCATTATTACCCATATTATGCAGTTATTATCGATAGAACTGTAATAATTATACTTATTACTCATATTATTATCAATATAACATGCATTATTACCCATATAATGCAGTTATTATCGCCAGAACTGTAATAATTATACTTATTACTTATATTATTCTCAATATAACATGCATTATTACCCATATTATGCAGTTATTATCGCTAGAACTATAATAAATATACGTATTACTTTCATTATCATCAATATAACATGCATTATTACCCATATAATGGAGGTATTATCGCTAGAACTGTAATAATTATACTTATTACTTATATTATTATCAATATAACATGCATTATTACCCATATTATGCAGTTATTATCGCTAGAGCTATAATAAATATACGTATTACTTTCATTATCATCAATATAACATGCATTATTACCCATATAATGGAGGTATTATCGCTAGAACTGTAATAATTATACTTATTACTTATATTATTATCAATATAACATGCATTATTACCCATATTATGCAGTTATTATCTCTAGAACCATAATGAATATACTCATTACTCCCAATATTATCAATATAACCTGCATTTTTACCCATATAATGCAGTTATTATCGCTAGAACTGTAATAATTATACTTATTACTTATATTGTTAGCAATATAACGTGCATTATTACCCATATAATGCAGTTATTATCGCTAGAACTGTAATAATTATACTTATTACTTATATTGTTAGCAATATAACGTGCATTATTACCCATATTATGCAGTTATTATCGCTAGAACTATAATAAATATACGTATTACTTTCATTATCATCAGTATAACATGCATTATTACCCACATAATGGAGGTATTATCGCTAGAACTGTAATAATTATACTTATTACTTATATTATTCTCAATATAACATGCATTATTACCCATATTATGCAGTTATTATCGCTAGAACTATAATAAATATACGTATTACTTTCATTATCATCAGTATAACATGCATTATTACCCACATAATGGAGGTATTATCGCTAGAACTGTAATAATTATACTTATTACTTATATTATTATCAATATAACATGCCTTATTACCCATATAATGCAGTTATTATCGCTAGAACTGTAATAATTATACTCATTACTTATATTATTAGCAATATAACGTGCATTATTACCCATATTATGCAGTTATTATCGCTAGAACTGTAATAATTAAACTTATTACTTATATCATTATCAATCTAACAATCATTATTACCCATATAATGGAGGTATTATCGCTAGAACTGTAATAAATATACGTATTACTTTCATTATCATCAATATAACATGCATTATTACCCATATAATGCAGTTATTATCGCTAGAACTGTAATAATTATACTTATTACTTATATTGTTAGCAATATAACGTGCATTATTACCCATATAATGCAGTTATTATCGCTAGAACTGTAATAATTATACTCATTACTTATATTATTAGCAATATAACGTGCATTATTACCCATATAATGCAGTTATTATCGCTAGAACTATAATAAATATACGTATTACTTTCATTATCATCAATATAACATGCATTATTACCCATATTATGCAGTTATTATCGATAGAACTGTAATAAATATACTTATTACTTTTACTATTATCAATATATCATGCACTACTAGCCATATTTTACTATTATTATCGCTAGAACTATAATAAATATACGTATTACTTTCATTATCATCAGTATAACATGCATTATTACCCACATAATGGAGGTATTATCGCTAGAACTGTAATAATTATACTTATTACTTATATTATTAGCAATATAACGTGCATTATTACCTATATTATGCAGTTATTATCGCTAGAACTGTAACAGTTATACTTATTACTTATATCATTATGAATATAACATGCATTATTACCCATATAATGGAGGTATTATCGCTAGAACTGTAATAATTATACTTATTACTTATACTATTAGCAATATAACGTGCGTTATTACCCATATAATGCAGTTATTATCGCCAGAATTGTAATAATTATACTTATTACTTATATTATTCTCAATATAACATGTATTATTACCCATATTATGCAGTTATTATCGCTAGAAATGTAATAATTATACTTATTACTTAGATTATTATCAATATAACATGCATTATTACCCATATTATGCAGTTATTATCGCTAGAACTGTAATAAATATACGTATTACTTTTATTATCATCAATATAACATGCATTATTACCCATATTATGCCGTTATTATCGATAGAACTGTAACAAATATATTTATTACTTTTATTATTATCAATATAACATGCACTATTTGCCATATTTTACTATTATTATCGCTAAAACTATTATAATTATACTTATTACTCCCAATATTATCAATATAAGATGCATTATTACCCATATAATGCAGTTATTATCGCTAGAACTGTAATAATTATACTTATTACTTATATTATTATCAATATAACATGCATTATTACCCATATAATGGAGGTATTATCGCTAGAACTGTAATAATTATACTTATTACTTATACTATTAGCAATATAACGTGCATTATTACCCATATAATGCAGTTATTATCGCCAGAACTGTAATAATTATACTTATCACTTATATTATTATCAATATAACATGCATTATTACCCATATTATGCAGTTATTATCGATAGAACTGTAATAATTATACTTATTACTCATATTATTATCAATATAACATGCATTATTACCCATATAATGCAGTTATTATCGCCAGAACTGTAATAATTATACTTATTACTTATATTATTCTCAATATAACATGCATTATTACCCATATTATGCAGTTATTATCGCTAGAACTATAATAAATATACGTATTACTTTCATTATCATCAATATAACATGCATTATTACCCATATAATGGAGGTATTATCGCTAGAACTGTAATAATTATACTTATTACTTATATTATTATCAATATAACATGCATTATTACCCATATTATGCAGTTATTATCGCTAGAGCTATAATAAATATACGTATTACTTTCATTATCATCAATATAACATGCATTATTACCCATATAATGGAGGTATTATCGCTAGAACTGTAATAATTATACTTATTACTTATATTATTATCAATATAACATGCATTATTACCCATATTATGCAGTTATTATCTCTAGAACCATAATAAATATACTCATTACTCCCAATATTATCAATATAACCTGCATTTTTACCCATATAATGCAGTTATTATCGCTAGAACTGTAATGATTATACTTATTACTTATACTATTAGCAATATAACGTGCGTTATTACCCATATAATGCAGTTATTATCGCCAGAATTGTAATAATTATACTTATTACTTATATTGTTAGCAATATAACGTTCATTATTACCCATATAATGCAGTTATTATCGCTAGAAGTGTAATAATTATACTTATTACTCATATTATTATCAATATAACATGCATTATTACCCATATAATGCAGTTATTATCGCTAGAACTATAATAAATATACGTATTACTTTCATTATCATCAGTATAACATGCATTATTACCCACATAATGGAGGTATTATCGCTAGAACTGTAATAATTATACTTATTACTTATATTATTATCAATATAACATGCCTTATTACCCATATAATGCAGTTATTATCGCTAGAACTGTAATAATTATACTCATTACTTATATTATTAGCAATATAACGTGCATTATTACCCATATTATGCAGTTATTATCGCTAGAACTGTAATAATTAAACTTATTACTTATATCATTATCAATCTAACAATCATTATTACCCATATAATGGAGGTATTATCGCTAGAACTGTAATAAATATACGTATTACTTTCATTATCATCAATATAACATGCATTATTACCCATATAATGCAGTTATTATCGCTAGAACTGTAATAATTATACTTATTACTTATATTGTTAGCAATATAACGTGCATTATTACCCATATAATGCAGTTATTATCGCTAGAACTGTAATAATTATACTCATTACTTATATTATTAGCAATATAACGTGCATTATTACCCATATAATGCAGTTATTATCGCTAGAACTATAATAAATATACGTATTACTTTCATTATCATCAATATAACATGCATTATTACCCATATTATGCAGTTATTATCGATAGAACTGTAATAAATATACTTATTACTTTTACTATTATCAATATATCATGCACTACTAGCCATATTTTACTATTATTATCGCTAGAACTATAATAAATATACGTATTACTTTCATTATCATCAGTATAACATGCATTATTACCCACATAATGGAGGTATTATCGCTAGAACTGTAATAATTATACTTATTACTTATATTATTAGCAATATAACGTGCATTATTACCTATATTATGCAGTTATTATCGCTAGAACTGTAACAGTTATACTTATTACTTATATCATTATGAATATAACATGCATTATTACCCATATAATGGAGGTATTATCGCTAGAACTGTAATAATTATACTTATTACTTATACTATTAGCAATATAACGTGCGTTATTACCCATATAATGCAGTTATTATCGCCAGAATTGTAATAATTATACTTATTACTTATATTATTCTCAATATAACATGTATTATTACCCATATTATGCAGTTATTATCGCTAGAAATGTAATAATTATACTTATTACTTAGATTATTATCAATATAACATGCATTATTACCCATATTATGCAGTTATTATCGCTAGAACTGTAATAAATATACGTATTACTTTTATTATCATCAATATAACATGCATTATTACCCATATTATGCCGTTATTATCGATAGAACTGTAACAAATATATTTATTACTTTTATTATTATCAATATAACATGCACTATTTGCCATATTTTACTATTATTATCGCTAAAACTATTATAATTATACTTATTACTCCCAATATTATCAATATAAGATGCATTATTACCCATATAATGCAGTTATTATCGCTAGAACTGTAATAATTATACTTATTACTTATATTATTATCAATATAACATGCATTATTACCCATATAATGGAGGTATTATCGCTAGAACTGTAATAATTATACTTATTACTTATACTATTAGCAATATAACGTGCATTATTACCCATATAATGCAGTTATTATCGCCAGAACTGTAATAATTATACTTATCACTTATATTATTATCAATATAACATGCATTATTACCCATATTATGCAGTTATTATCGATAGAACTGTAATAATTATACTTATTACTCATATTATTATCAATATAACATGCATTATTACCCATATAATGCAGTTATTATCGCCAGAACTGTAATAATTATACTTATTACTTATATTATTCTCAATATAACATGCATTATTACCCATATTATGCAGTTATTATCGCTAGAACTATAATAAATATACGTATTACTTTCATTATCATCAATATAACATGCATTATTACCCATATAATGGAGGTATTATCGCTAGAACTGTAATAATTATACTTATTACTTATATTATTATCAATATAACATGCATTATTACCCATATTATGCAGTTATTATCGCTAGAGCTATAATAAATATACGTATTACTTTCATTATCATCAATATAACATGCATTATTACCCATATAATGGAGGTATTATCGCTAGAACTGTAATAATTATACTTATTACTTATATTATTATCAATATAACATGCATTATTACCCATATTATGCAGTTATTATCTCTAGAACCATAATAAATATACTCATTACTCCCAATATTATCAATATAACCTGCATTTTTACCCATATAATGCAGTTATTATCGCTAGAACTGTAATGATTATACTTATTACTTATACTATTAGCAATATAACGTGCGTTATTACCCATATAATGCAGTTATTATCGCCAGAATTGTAATAATTATACTTATTACTTATATTGTTAGCAATATAACGTTCATTATTACCCATATAATGCAGTTATTATCGCTAGAAGTGTAATAATTATACTTATTACTCATATTATTATCAATATAACATGCATTATTACCCATATAATGCAGTTATTATCGCTAGAACTGTAATAATTATACTTATTACTTATATTGTTAGCAATATAACGTGCATTATTACCCATATTATGCAGTTATTATCGCTAGAACTATAATAAATATACGTATTACTTTCATTATCATCAGTATAACATGCATTATTACCCACATAATGGAGGTATTATCGCTAGAACTGTAATAATTATACTTATTACTTATATTATTCTCAATATAACATGCATTATTACCCATATTATGCAGTTATTATCGCTAGAACTATAATAAATATACGTATTACTTTCATTATCATCAGTATAACTTGCATTATTACCCACATAATGGAGGTATTATCGCTAGAACTGTAATAATTATACTTATTACTTATATTATTATCAATATAACATGCCTTATTACCCATATAATGCAGTTATTATCGCTAGAACTGTAATAATTATACTCATTACTTATATTATTAGCAATATAACGTGCATTATTACCCATATTATGCAGTTATTATCGCTAGAACTGTAATAAATATACGTATTACTTTCATTATCATCAATATAACATGCATTATTACCCATATAATGGAGGTATTATCGCTAGAACTGTAATAATTATACTTATTACTTATATTATTATCAATATAACATGCATTATTACCCATATTATGCAGTTATTATCGCTAGAGCTATAATAAATATACGTATTACTTTCATTGTCATCAATATAACATGCATTATTACCCATATAATGGAGGTATTATCGCTAGAACTGTAATAATTATACTTATTACTTATATTATTATCAATGTAACATGCATTATTACCCATATTATGCAGTTATTATCTCTAGAACCATAATAAATATACTCATTACTCCCAATATTATCAATATAACCTGCATTTTTACCCATATAATGCAGTTATTATCGCTAGAACTGTAATAATTATACTTATTACTTATATTGTTAGCAATATAACGTGCATTATTACCCATATAATGCAGTTATTATCGCCAGAACTGTAATAATTATACTTATTACTTATATTGTTAGCAATATAACGTTCATTATTACCCATATAATGCAGTTATTATCGCTAGAAGTGTAATAATTATACTTATTACTCATATTATTATCAATATAACATGCATTATTACCCATATTATGCAGTTATTATCGCTAGAACTATAATAAATATACGTATTACTTTTATTATCACCAATATAACATGCATTATTACCCATATTATGCAGTTATTATCGATAGAACTGTAATAAATTTACTTATTACTTTTACTATTATCAATATAACATGCACTATTTGCCATATTTTACTATTATTATCGCTAGAACTATAATAATTATACTTATTACTCCCGATATTATCAATATAACATGCATTATTACCCATATAATGCAGTTATTATCGCTAGAACTGTAATAATTATACTTATTACTTATATTATTATCAATATAACATGCATTATTACCCATATTATGTAGTTATTATCGCTAGAACTATAATAAATATACGTATTACTTTCATTATCATCAATATAACATGCATTATTACCCATATAATGCAGTTATTATCGCTAGAACTGTAATAATTATACTTATTACTTATATTATTATCAATATAACATGCCTTATTACCCATATAATGCAGTTATTATCGCTAGAACTGTAATAATTATACTCATTACTTATATTATTAGCAATATAACGTGCATTATTACCCATATTATGCAGTTATTATCGCTAGAACTGTAATAAATATACGTATTACTTTCATTATCATCAATATAACATGCATTATTACCCATATAATGGAGGTATTATCGCTAGAACTGTAATAATTATACTTATTACTTATATTATTATCAATATAACATGCATTATTACCCATATTATGCAGTTATTATCTCTAGAACCATAATAAATATACTCATTACTCCCAATATTATCAATATAACCTGCATTTTTACCCATATAATGCAGTTATTATCGCTAGAACTGTAATGATTATACTTATTACTTATACTATTAGCAATATAACGTGCGTTATTACCCATATAATGCAGTTATTATCGCCAGAATTGTAATAATTATACTTATTACTTATATTGTTAGCAATATAACGTTCATTATTACCCATATAATGCAGTTATTATCGCTAGAAGTGTAATAATTATACTTATTACTCATATTATTATCAATATAACATGCATTATTACCCATATAATGCAGTTATTATCGCTAGAACTGTAATAATTATACTTATTACTTATATTGTTAGCAATATAACGTGCATTATTACCCATATTATGCAGTTATTATCGCTAGAACTATAATAAATATACGTATTACTTTCATTATCATCAGTATAACATGCATTATTACCCACATAATGGAGGTATTATCGCTAGAACTGTAATAATTATACTTATTACTTATATTATTATCAATATAACATGCATTATTACCCATATTATGCAGTTATTATCTCTAGAACCATAATAAATATACTCATTACTCCCAATATTATCAATATAACCTGCATTTTTACCCATATAATGCAGTTATTATCGCTAGAACTGTAATAATTATACTCATTACTTATATTGTTAGCAATATAACGTGCATTATTACCCATATTATGCAGTTATTATCGCTAGAACTATAATAAATATACGTATTACTTCCATTATCATCAGTATAACATGCATTATTACCCACATAATGGAGGTATTATCGCTAGAACTGTAATAATTATACTTATTACTTATATTATTCTCAATATAACATGCATTATTACCCATATTATGCAGTTATTATCGCTAGAACTATAATAAATATACGTATTACTTTCATTATCATCAGTATAACATGCATTATTACCCACATAATGGAGGTATTATCGCTAGAACTGTAATAATTATACTTATTACTTATATTATTATCAATATAACATGCCTTATTACCCATATAATGCAGTTATTATCGCTAGAACTGTAATAATTATACTCATTACTTATATTATTAGCAATATAACGTGCATTATTACCCATATTATGCAGTTATTATCGCTAGAACTGTAATAATTAAACTTATTACTTATATCATTATCAATCTAACAATCATTATTACCCATATAATGGAGGTATTATCGCTAGAACTGTAATAAATATACGTATTACTTTCATAATAATCAATATAACATGCATTATTACCCATATAATGCAGTTATTATCGCTAGAACTGTAATAATTATACTTATTACTTATATTGTTAGCAATATAACGTGCATTATTACCCATATAATGCAGTTATTATCGCTAGAACTGTAATAATTATACTCATTACTTATATTATTAGCAATATAACGTGCATTATTACCCATATAATGCAGTTATTATCGCTAGAACTATAATAAATATACGTATTACTTTCATTATCATCAATATAACATGCATTATTACCCATATTATGCAGTTATTATCGATAGAACTGTAATAAATATACTTATTACTTTTACTATTATCAATATATCATGCACTACTAGCCATATTTTACTATTATTATCGCTAGAACTATAATAATTATACTTATTACTCCCAATATTATCAATATAACATGCCTTATTACGCATATAATGCAGTTATTATCGCTAGAACTGTAATAAATATACTTACTACTTTCATTATCATCAATATAACATGCATTATTACCCATATTATGTAGTTATTATCGCTAGAACTATAATAAATATACGTATTACTTTCATTATCATCAATATAACATGCATTATTACCCATATAATGCAGTTATTATCGCTAGAACTGTAATAATTATACTTATTACTTATATTGTTAGCAATATAACGTGCATTATTACCCATATTATGCAGTTATTATCGCTAGAACTATAATAAATATACGTATTACTTTCATTATCATCAGTATAACATGCATTATTACCCACATAATGGAGGTATTATCGCTAGAACTGTAATAATTATACTCATTACTTATATTATTCTCAATATAACATGCATTATTACCCATATTATGCAGTTATTATCGCTAGAACTATAATAAATATACGTATTACTTTCATTATCATCAGTATAACATGCATTATTACCCACATAATGGAGGTATTATCGCTAGAACTGTAATAATTATACTTATTACTTATATTATTATCAATATAACATGCCTTATTACCCATATAATGCAGTTGTTATCGCTAGAACTGTAATAATTAAACTTATTACTTATATCATTATCAATCTAACATGCATTATTACCCATATAATGGAGGTATTATCGCTAGAACTGTAATAATTACACTTATTACTTATATTATTATCAACATAACATGCATTATTACCCATATAATGGAGGTATTATTGCTAGAACTGTAATAATTATACTTATTACTGATATCATTATCAATATAACCTGCATTATTACCCATATAATGGTGGTATTATCGCTAGAACTGTAATAATTATACTTATTACTTATACTATTAGCAATATAACGTGCATTATCACCCATATAATGCAGTTATTATCGCTAGAACTATAATAAATATACGTATTACTTTCATTATCATCAATATAACATGCATTATTACCCATATTATGCAGTTATTATCGATAGAACTGTAATAAATATACTTATTACTTTTACTATTATCAATATATCATGCACTACTAGCTATATTTTACTATTATTATCGCTAGAACTATAATAATTATACTTATTACTCCCAATATTATCAATATAACATGCCTTATTACGCATATAATGCAGTCATTATCGCTAGAACTGTAATAATTAAACTTATTACTTATATCATTATCAATCTAACATGCATTATTACCCATATAATGGAGGTATTATCGCTAGAACTGTAATAATTATACTTATTACTTATATTATTATCAATATAACATGCATTATTACCCATATTATGCAGTTATTATCGCTAGAACTGTAATAATTATACTTATTACTTATATTATTATCAATATAACATGCATTATTACCCATATTATGCAGTTATTATCGCTAGAGCTATAATAAATATACGTATTACTTTCATTATCATCAATATAACATGCATTATTACCCATATAATGGAGGTATTATCGCTAGAACTGTAATAATTATACTTATTACTTATATTATTATCAATATAACATGCATTATTACCCATATTATGCAGTTATTATCTCTAGAACCATAATGAATATACTCATTACTCCCAATATTATCAATATAACCTGCATTTTTACCCATATAATGCAGTTATTATCGCTAGAGCTATAATAAATATACGTATTACTTTCATTATCATCAATATAACATGCATTATTACCCATATAATGGAGGTATTATCGCTAGAACTGTAATAATTATACTTATTACTTATATTATTATCAATATAACATGCATTATTACCCATATTATGCAGTTATTATCTCTAGAACCATAATGAATATACTCATTACTCCCAATATTATCAATATAACCTGCATTTTTACCCATATAATGCAGTTATTATCGCTAGAACTGTAATAATTATACTTATTACTTATATTGTTAGCAATATAACGTGCATTATTACCCATATAATGCAGTTATTATCGCTAGAACTGTAATAATTATACTTATTACTTATATTGTTAGCAATATAACGTGCATTATTACCCATATTATGCAGTTATTATCGCTAGAACTATAATAAATATACGTATTACTTTCATTATCATCAGTATAACATGCATTATTACCCACATAATGGAGGTATTATCGCTAGAACTGTAATAATTATACTTATTACTTATATTATTCTCAATATAACATGCATTATTACCCATATTATGCAGTTATTATCGCTAGAACTATAATAAATATACGTATTACTTTCATTATCATCAGTATAACATGCATTATTACCCACATAATGGAGGTATTATCGCTAGAACTGTAATAATTATACTTATTACTTATATTATTATCAATATAACATGCCTTATTACCCATATAATGCAGTTATTATCGCTAGAACTGTAATAATTATACTCATTACTTATATTATTAGCAATATAACGTGCATTATTACCCATATTATGCAGTTATTATCGCTAGAACTGTAATAATTAAACTTATTACTTATATCATTATCAATCTAACAATCATTATTACCCATATAATGGAGGTATTATCGCTAGAACTGTAATAAATATACGTATTACTTTCATTATCATCAATATAACATGCATTATTACCCATATAATGCAGTTATTATCGCTAGAACTGTAATAATTATACTTATTACTTATATTGTTAGCAATATAACGTGCATTATTACCCATATAATGCAGTTATTATCGCTAGAACTGTAATAATTATACTCATTACTTATATTATTAGCAATATAACGTGCATTATTACCCATATAATGCAGTTATTATCGCTAGAACTATAATAAATATACGTATTACTTTCATTATCATCAATATAACATGCATTATTACCCATATTATGCAGTTATTATCGATAGAACTGTAATAAATATACTTATTACTTTTACTATTATCAATATATCATGCACTACTAGCCATATTTTACTATTATTATCGCTAGAACTATAATAAATATACGTATTACTTTCATTATCATCAGTATAACATGCATTATTACCCACATAATGGAGGTATTATCGCTAGAACTGTAATAATTATACTTATTACTTATATTATTAGCAATATAACGTGCATTATTACCTATATTATGCAGTTATTATCGCTAGAACTGTAACAGTTATACTTATTACTTATATCATTATGAATATAACATGCATTATTACCCATATAATGGAGGTATTATCGCTAGAACTGTAATAATTATACTTATTACTTATACTATTAGCAATATAACGTGCGTTATTACCCATATAATGCAGTTATTATCGCCAGAATTGTAATAATTATACTTATTACTTATATTATTCTCAATATAACATGTATTATTACCCATATTATGCAGTTATTATCGCTAGAAATGTAATAATTATACTTATTACTTAGATTATTATCAATATAACATGCATTATTACCCATATTATGCAGTTATTATCGCTAGAACTGTAATAAATATACGTATTACTTTTATTATCATCAATATAACATGCATTATTACCCATATTATGCCGTTATTATCGATAGAACTGTAACAAATATATTTATTACTTTTATTATTATCAATATAACATGCACTATTTGCCATATTTTACTATTATTATCGCTAAAACTATTATAATTATACTTATTACTCCCAATATTATCAATATAAGATGCATTATTACCCATATAATGCAGTTATTATCGCTAGAACTGTAATAATTATACTTATTACTTATATTGTTATCAATATAACATGCATTATTACCCATATAATGGAGGTATTATCGCTAGAACTGTAATAATTATACTTATTACTTATACTATTAGCAATATAACGTGCATTATTACCCATATAATGCAGTTATTATCGCCAGAACTGTAATAATTATACTTATCACTTATATTATTATCAATATAACATGCATTATTACCCATATTATGCAGTTATTATCGATAGAACTGTAATAATTATACTTATTACTCATATTATTATCAATATAACATGCATTATTACCCATATAATGCAGTTATTATCGCCAGAACTGTAATAATTATACTTATTACTTATATTATTCTCAATATAACATGCATTATTACCCATATTATGCAGTTATTATCGCTAGAACTATAATAAATATACGTATTACTTTCATTATCATCAATATAACATGCATTATTACCCATATAATGGAGGTATTATCGCTAGAACTGTAATAATTATACTTATTACTTATATTATTATCAATATAACATGCATTATTACCCATATTATGCAGTTATTATCGCTAGAGCTATAATAAATATACGTATTACTTTCATTATCATCAATATAACATGCATTATTACCCATATAATGGAGGTATTATCGCTAGAACTGTAATAATTATACTTATTACTTATATTATTATCAATATAACATGCATTATTACCCATATTATGCAGTTATTATCTCTAGAACCATAATAAATATACTCATTACTCCCAATATTATCAATATAACCTGCATTTTTACCCATATAATGCAGTTATTATCGCTAGAACTGTAATGATTATACTTATTACTTATACTATTAGCAATATAACGTGCGTTATTACCCATATAATGCAGTTATTATCGCCAGAATTGTAATAATTATACTTATTACTTATATTGTTAGCAATATAACGTTCATTATTACCCATATAATGCAGTTATTATCGCTAGAAGTGTAATAATTATACTTATTACTCATATTATTATCAATATAACATGCATTATTACCCATATAATGCAGTTATTATCGCTAGAACTGTAATAATTATACTTATTACTTATATTGTTAGCAATATAACGTGCATTATTACCCATATTATGCAGTTATTATCGCTAGAACTATAATAAATATACGTATTACTTTCATTATCATCAGTATAACATGCATTATTACCCACATAATGGAGGTATTATCGCTAGAACTGTAATAATTATACTTATTACTTATATTATTCTCAATATAACATGCATTATTACCCATATTATGCAGTTATTATCGCTAGAACTATAATAAATATACGTATTACTTTCATTATCATCAGTATAACTTGCATTATTACCCACATAATGGAGGTATTATCGCTAGAACTGTAATAATTATACTTATTACTTATATTATTATCAATATAACATGCCTTATTACCCATATAATGCAGTTATTATCGCTAGAACTGTAATAATTATACTCATTACTTATATTATTAGCAATATAACGTGCATTATTACCCATATTATGCAGTTATTATCGCTAGAACTGTAATAAATATACGTATTACTTTCATTATCATCAATATAACATGCATTATTACCCATATAATGGAGGTATTATCGCTAGAACTGTAATAATTATACTTATTACTTATATTATTATCAATATAACATGCATTATTACCCATATTATGCAGTTATTATCGCTAGAGCTATAATAAATATACGTATTACTTTCATTGTCATCAATATAACATGCATTATTACCCATATAATGGAGGTATTATCGCTAGAACTGTAATAATTATACTTATTACTTATATTATTATCAATGTAACATGCATTATTACCCATATTATGCAGTTATTATCTCTAGAACCATAATAAATATACTCATTACTCCCAATATTATCAATATAACCTGCATTTTTACCCATATAATGCAGTTATTATCGCTAGAACTGTAATAATTATACTTATTACTTATATTGTTAGCAATATAACGTGCATTATTACCCATATAATGCAGTTATTATCGCCAGAACTGTAATAATTATACTTATTACTTATATTGTTAGCAATATAACGTTCATTATTACCCATATAATGCAGTTATTATCGCTAGAAGTGTAATAATTATACTTATTACTCATATTATTATCAATATAACATGCATTATTACCCATATTATGCAGTTATTATCGCTAGAACTATAATAAATATACGTATTACTTTTATTATCACCAATATAACATGCATTATTACCCATATTATGCAGTTATTATCGATAGAACTGTAATAAATTTACTTATTACTTTTACTATTATCAATATAACATGCACTATTTGCCATATTTTACTATTATTATCGCTAGAACTATAATAATTATACTTATTACTCCCGATATTATCAATATAACATGCATTATTACCCATATAATGCAGTTATTATCGCTAGAACTGTAATAATTATACTTATTACTTATATTATTATCAATATAACATGCATTATTACCCATATTATGTAGTTATTATCGCTAGAACTATAATAAATATACGTATTACTTTCATTATCATCAATATAACATGCATTATTACCCATATAATGCAGTTATTATCGCTAGAACTGTAATAATTATACTTATTACTTATATTATTATCAATATAACATGCCTTATTACCCATATAATGCAGTTATTATCGCTAGAACTGTAATAATTATACTCATTACTTATATTATTAGCAATATAACGTGCATTATTACCCATATTATGCAGTTATTATCGCTAGAACTGTAATAAATATACGTATTACTTTCATTATCATCAATATAACATGCATTATTACCCATATAATGGAGGTATTATCGCTAGAACTGTAATAATTATACTTATTACTTATATTATTATCAATGTAACATGCATTATTACCCATATTATGCAGTTATTATCTCTAGAACCATAATAAATATACTCATTACTCCCAATATTATCAATATAACCTGCATTTTTACCCATATAATGCAGTTATTATCGCTAGAACTGTAATAATTATACTTATTACTTATATTGTTAGCAATATAACGTGCATTATTACCCATATTATGCAGTTATTATCGCTAGAACTATAATAAATATACGTATTACTTCCATTATCATCAGTATAACATGCATTATTACCCACATAATGGAGGTATTATCGCTAGAACTGTAATAATTATACTTATTACTTATATTATTCTCAATATAACATGCATTATTACCCATATTATGCAGTTATTATCGCTAGAACTATAATAAATATACGTATTACTTTCATTATCATCAGTATAACATGCATTATTACCCACATAATGGAGGTATTATCGCTAGAACTGTAATAATTATACTTATTACTTATATTATTATCAATATAACATGCCTTATTACCCATATAATGCAGTTATTATCGCTAGAACTGTAATAATTATACTCATTACTTATATTATTAGCAATATAACGTGCATTATTACCCATATTATGCAGTTATTATCGCTAGAACTGTAATAATTAAACTTATTACTTATATCATTATCAATCTAACAATCATTATTACCCATATAATGGAGGTATTATCGCTAGAACTGTAATAAATATACGTATTACTTTCATAATAATCAATATAACATGCATTATTACCCATATAATGCAGTTATTATCGCTAGAACTGTAATAATTATACTTATTACTTATATTGTTAGCAATATAACGTGCATTATTACCCATATAATGCAGTTATTATCGCTAGAACTGTAATAATTATACTCATTACTTATATTATTAGCAATATAACGTGCATTATTACCCATATAATGCAGTTATTATCGCTAGAACTATAATAAATATACGTATTACTTTCATTATCATCAATATAACATGCATTATTACCCATATTATGCAGTTATTATCGATAGAACTGTAATAAATATACTTATTACTTTTACTATTATCAATATATCATGCACTACTAGCCATATTTTACTATTATTATCGCTAGAACTATAATAATTATACTTATTACTCCCAATATTATCAATATAACATGCCTTATTACGCATATAATGCAGTTATTATCGCTAGAACTGTAATAAATATACTTACTACTTTCATTATCATCAATATAACATGCATTATTACCCATATTATGTAGTTATTATCGCTAGAACTATAATAAATATACGTATTACTTTCATTATCATCAATATAACATGCATTATTACCCATATAATGCAGTTATTATCGCTAGAACTGTAATAATTATACTTATTACTTATATTGTTAGCAATATAACGTGCATTATTACCCATATTATGCAGTTATTATCGCTAGAACTATAATAAATATACGTATTACTTTCATTATCATCAGTATAACATGCATTATTACCCACATAATGGAGGTATTATCGCTAGAACTGTAATAATTATACTCATTACTTATATTATTCTCAATATAACATGCATTATTACCCATATTATGCAGTTATTATCGCTAGAACTATAATAAATATACGTATTACTTTCATTATCATCAGTATAACATGCATTATTACCCACATAATGGAGGTATTATCGCTAGAACTGTAATAATTATACTTATTACTTATATTATTATCAATATAACATGCCTTATTACCCATATAATGCAGTTGTTATCGCTAGAACTGTAATAATTAAACTTATTACTTATATCATTATCAATCTAACATGCATTATTACCCATATAATGGAGGTATTATCGCTAGAACTGTAATAATTACACTTATTACTTATATTATTATCAACATAACATGCATTATTACCCATATAATGGAGGTATTATTGCTAGAACTGTAATAATTATACTTATTACTGATATCATTATCAATATAACCTGCATTATTACCCATATAATGGTGGTATTATCGCTAGAACTGTAATAATTATACTTATTACTTATACTATTAGCAATATAACGTGCATTATCACCCATATAATGCAGTTATTATCGCTAGAACTATAATAAATATACGTATTACTTTCATTATCATCAATATAACATGCATTATTACCCATATTATGCAGTTATTATCGATAGAACTGTAATAAATATACTTATTACTTTTACTATTATCAATATATCATGCACTACTAGCTATATTTTACTATTATTATCGCTAGAACTATAATAATTATACTTATTACTCCCAATATTATCAATATAACATGCCTTATTACGCATATAATGCAGTCATTATCGCTAGAACTGTAATAATTAAACTTATTACTTATATCATTATCAATCTAACATGCATTATTACCCATATAATGGAGGTATTATCGCTAGAACTGTAATAATTATACTTATTACCTATATTACTATCAATATAACATGCATTATTACCCATATTATGCAGTTATTATCGATAGAACTGTAATAATTATACTTATTACTCATATTATTATCAATATAACATGCATTATTACCCATATAATGCAGTTATTATCGCCAGAACTGTAATAATTATACTTATTACTTATATTATTCTCAATATAACATGCATTATTACCCATATTATGCAGTTATTATCGCTAGAACTATAATAAATATACGTATTACTTTCATTATCATCAATATAACATGCATTATTACCCATATAATGGAGGTATTATCGCTAGAACTGTAATAATTATACTTATTACTTATATTATTATCAATATAACATGCATTATTACCCATATTATGCAGTTATTATCGCTAGAGCTATAATAAATATACGTATTACTTTCATTATCATCAATATAACATGCATTATTACCCATATAATGGAGGTATTATCGCTAGAACTGTAATAATTATACTTATTACTTATATTATTATCAATATAACATGCATTATTACCCATATTATGCAGTTATTATCTCTAGAACCATAATGAATATACTCATTACTCCCAATATTATCAATATAACCTGCATTTTTACCCATATAATGCAGTTATTATCGCTAGAACTGTAATAATTATACTTATTACTTATATTGTTAGCAATATAACGTGCATTATTACCCATATAATGCAGTTATTATCGCTAGAACTGTAATAATTATACTTATTACTTATATTGTTAGCAATATAACGTGCATTATTACCCATATTATGCAGTTATTATCGCTAGAACTATAATAAATATACGTATTACTTTCATTGTCATCAATATAACATGCATTATTACCCATATAATGGAGGTATTATCGCTAGAACTGTAATAATTATACTTATTACTTATATTATTATCAATGTAACATGCATTATTACCCATATTATGCAGTTATTATCTCTAGAACCATAATAAATATACTCATTACTCCCAATATTATCAATATAACCTGCATTTTTACCCATATAATGCAGTTATTATCGCTAGAACTGTAATAATTATACTTATTACTTATATTGTTAGCAATATAACGTGCATTATTACCCATATAATGCAGTTATTATCGCCAGAACTGTAATAATTATACTTATTACTTATATTGTTAGCAATATAACGTTCATTATTACCCATATAATGCAGTTATTATCGCTAGAAGTGTAATAATTATACTTATTACCCATATTATTATCAATATAACATGCATTATTACCCATATTATGCAGTTATTATCGCTAGAACTATAATAAATATACGTATTACTTTTATTATCACCAATATAACATGCATTATTACCCATATTATGCAGTTATTATCGATAGAACTGTAATAAATTTACTTATTACTTTTACTATTATCAATATAACATGCACTATTTGCCATATTTTACTATTATTATCGCTAGAACTATAATAATTATACTTATTACTCCCGATATTATCAATATAACATGCATTATTACCCATATAATGCAGTTATTATCGCTAGAACTGTAATAATTATACTTATTACTTATATTATTATCAATATAACATGCATTATTACCCATATTATGTAGTTATTATCGCTAGAACTATAATAAATATACGTATTACTTTCATTATCATCAATATAACATGCATTATTACCCATATAATGCAGTTATTATCGCTAGAACTGTAATAATTATACTTATTACTTATATTATTATCAATATAACATGCCTTATTACCCATATAATGCAGTTATTATCGCTAGAACTGTAATAATTATACTCATTACTTATATTATTAGCAATATAACGTGCATTATTACCCATATTATGCAGTTATTATCGCTAGAACTGTAATAAATATACGTATTACTTTCATTATCATCAATATAACATGCATTATTACCCATATAATGGAGGTATTATCGCTAGAACTGTAATAATTATACTTATTACTTATATTATTATCAATATAACATGCATTATTACCCATATTATGCAGTTATTATCGCTAGAGCTATAATAAATATACGTATTACTTTCATTGTCATCAATATAACATGCATTATTACCCATATAATGGAGGTATTATCGCTAGAACTGTAATAATTATACTTATTACTTATATTATTATCAATGTAACATGCATTATTACCCATATTATGCAGTTATTATCTCTAGAACCATAATAAATATACTCATTACTCCCAATATTATCAATATAACCTGCATTTTTACCCATATAATGCAGTTATTATCGCTAGAACTGTAATAATTATACTTATTACTTATATTGTTAGCAATATAACGTGCATTATTACCCATATTATGCAGTTATTATCGCTAGAACTATAATAAATATACGTATTACTTCCATTATCATCAGTATAACATGCATTATTACCCACATAATGGAGGTATTATCGCTAGAACTGTAATAATTATACTTATTACTTATATTATTCTCAATATAACATGCATTATTACCCATATTATGCAGTTATTATCGCTAGAACTATAATAAATATACGTATTACTTTCATTATCATCAGTATAACATGCATTATTACCCACATAATGGAGGTATTATCGCTAGAACTGTAATAATTATACTTATTACTTATATTATTATCAATATAACATGCCTTATTACCCATATAATGCAGTTATTATCGCTAGAACTGTAATAATTATACTCATTACTTATATTATTAGCAATATAACGTGCATTATTACCCATATTATGCAGTTATTATCGCTAGAACTGTAATAATTAAACTTATTACTTATATCATTATCAATCTAACAATCATTATTACCCATATAATGGAGGTATTATCGCTAGAACTGTAATAAATATACGTATTACTTTCATAATAATCAATATAACATGCATTATTACCCATATAATGCAGTTATTATCGCTAGAACTGTAATAATTATACTTATTACTTATATTGTTAGCAATATAACGTGCATTATTACCCATATAATGCAGTTATTATCGCTAGAACTGTAATAATTATACTCATTACTTATATTATTAGCAATATAACGTGCATTATTACCCATATAATGCAGTTATTATCGCTAGAACTATAATAAATATACGTATTACTTTCATTATCATCAATATAACATGCATTATTACCCATATTATGCAGTTATTATCGATAGAACTGTAATAAATATACTTATTACTTTTACTATTATCAATATATCATGCACTACTAGCCATATTTTACTATTATTATCGCTAGAACTATAATAATTATACTTATTACTCCCAATATTATCAATATAACATGCCTTATTACGCATATAATGCAGTTATTATCGCTAGAACTGTAATAAATATACTTACTACTTTCATTATCATCAATATAACATGCATTATTACCCATATTATGTAGTTATTATCGCTAGAACTATAATAAATATACGTATTACTTTCATTATCATCAATATAACATGCATTATTACCCATATAATGCAGTTATTATCGCTAGAACTGTAATAATTATACTTATTACTTATATTGTTAGCAATATAACGTGCATTATTACCCATATTATGCAGTTATTATCGCTAGAACTATAATAAATATACGTATTACTTTCATTATCATCAGTATAACATGCATTATTACCCACATAATGGAGGTATTATCGCTAGAACTGTAATAATTATACTCATTACTTATATTATTCTCAATATAACATGCATTATTACCCATATTATGCAGTTATTATCGCTAGAACTATAATAAATATACGTATTACTTTCATTATCATCAGTATAACATGCATTATTACCCACATAATGGAGGTATTATCGCTAGAACTGTAATAATTATACTTATTACTTATATTATTATCAATATAACATGCCTTATTACCCATATAATGCAGTTGTTATCGCTAGAACTGTAATAATTAAACTTATTACTTATATCATTATCAATCTAACATGCATTATTACCCATATAATGGAGGTATTATCGCTAGAACTGTAATAATTACACTTATTACTTATATTATTATCAACATAACATGCATTATTACCCATATAATGGAGGTATTATTGCTAGAACTGTAATAATTATACTTATTACTGATATCATTATCAATATAACCTGCATTATTACCCATATAATGGTGGTATTATCGCTAGAACTGTAATAATTATACTTATTACTTATACTATTAGCAATATAACGTGCATTATCACCCATATAATGCAGT
The DNA here is from genome assembly GCA_963576845.1 of Megachile leachella. Classification (NCBI taxonomy): domain Eukaryota; kingdom Metazoa; phylum Arthropoda; class Insecta; order Hymenoptera; family Megachilidae; genus Megachile; species Megachile leachella. Next base: position 62,258 of record CAUYWW010000079.1, read on the forward strand.
TATTATCGCTAGAACTATAATAAATATACGTATTACTTTCATTATCATCAATATAACATGCATTATTACCCATATTATGCAGTTATTATCGATAGAACTGTAATAAATATACTTATTACTTTTACTATTATCAATATATCATGCACTACTAGCTATATTTTACTATTATTATCGCTAGAACTATAATAATTATACTTATTACTCCCAATATTATCAATATAACATGCCTTATTACGCATATAATGCAGTCATTATCGCTAGAACTGTAATAATTAAACTTATTACTTATATCATTATCAATCTAACATGCATTATTACCCATATAATGGAGGTATTATCGCTAGAACTGTAATAATTATACTTATTACTTATATTATTATCAATATAACATGCATTATTACCCATATTATGCAGTTATTATCGATAGAACTGTAATAATTATACTTATTACTCATATTATTATCAATATAACATGCATTATTACCCATATAATGCAGTTATTATCGCCAGAACTGTAATAATTATACTTATTACTTATATTATTCTCAATATAACATGCATTATTACCCATATTATGCAGTTATTATCGCTAGAACTATAATAAATATACGTATTACTTTCATTATCATCAATATAACATGCATTATTACCCATATAATGGAGGTATTATCGCTAGAACTGTAATAATTATACTTATTACTTATATTATTATCAATATAACATGCATTATTACCCATATTATGCAGTTATTATCGCTAGAGCTATAATAAATATACGTATTACTTTCATTATCATCAATATAACATGCATTATTACCCATATAATGGAGGTATTATCGCTAGAACTGTAATAATTATACTTATTACTTATATTATTATCAATATAACATGCATTATTACCCATATTATGCAGTTATTATCTCTAGAACCATAATGAATATACTCATTACTCCCAATATTATCAATATAACCTGCATTTTTACCCATATAATGCAGTTATTATCGCTAGAACTGTAATAATTATACTTATTACTTATATTGTTAGCAATATAACGTGCATTATTACCCATATAATGCAGTTATTATCGCTAGAACTGTAATAATTATACTTATTACTTATATTGTTAGCAATATAACGTGCATTATTACCCATATTATGCAGTTATTATCGCTAGAACTATAATAAATATACGTATTACTTTCATTATCATCAGTATAACATGCATTATTACCCACATAATGGAGGTATTATCGCTAGAACTGTAATAATTATACTTATTACTTATATTATTCTCAATATAACATGCATTATTACCCATATTATGCAGTTATTATCGCTAGAACTATAATAAATATACGTATTACTTTCATTATCATCAGTATAACATGCATTATTACCCACATAATGGAGGTATTATCGCTAGAACTGTAATAATTATACTTATTACTTATATTATTATCAATATAACATGCCTTATTACCCATATAATGCAGTTATTATCGCTAGAACTGTAATAATTATACTCATTACTTATATTATTAGCAATATAACGTGCATTATTACCCATATTATGCAGTTATTATCGCTAGAACTGTAATAATTAAACTTATTACTTATATCATTATCAATCTAACAATCATTATTACCCATATAATGGAGGTATTATCGCTAGAACTGTAATAAATATACGTATTACTTTCATTATCATCAATATAACATGCATTATTACCCATATAATGCAGTTATTATCGCTAGAACTGTAATAATTATACTTATTACTTATATTGTTAGCAATATAACGTGCATTATTACCCATATAATGCAGTTATTATCGCTAGAACTGTAATAATTATACTCATTACTTATATTATTAGCAATATAACGTGCATTATTACCCATATAATGCAGTTATTATCGCTAGAACTATAATAAATATACGTATTACTTTCATTATCATCAATATAACATGCATTATTACCCATATTATGCAGTTATTATCGATAGAACTGTAATAAATATACTTATTACTTTTACTATTATCAATATATCATGCACTACTAGCCATATTTTACTATTATTATCGCTAGAACTATAATAATTATACTTATTACTCCCAATATTATCAATATAACATGCCTTATTACGCATATAATGCAGTTATTATCGCTAGAACTGTAATAAATATACTTACTACTTTCATTATCATCAATATAACATGCATTATTACCCATATTATGTAGTTATTATCGCTAGAACTATAATAAATATACGCATTACTTTCATTATCATCAATATAACATGCATTATTACCCATATAATGCAGTTATTATCGCTAGAACTGTAATAATTATACTTATTACTTATATTGTTAGCAATATAACGTGCATTATTACCCATATTATGCAGTTATTATCGCTAGAACTATAATAAATATACGTATTACTTTCATTATCATCAGTATAACATGCATTATTACCCACATAATGGAGGTATTATCGCTAGAACTGTAATAATTGTACTCATTACTTATATTATTCTCAATATAACATGCATTATTACCCATATTATGCAGTTATTATCGCTAGAACTATAATAAATATACGTATTACTTTCATTATCATCAATCTAACATGCATTATTACCCATATAATGGAGGTATTATCGCTAGAACTGTAATAATTACACTTATTACTTATATTATTATCAACATAACATGCATTATTACCCATATAATGGAGGTATTATTGCTAGAACTGTAATAATTATACTTATTACTGATATCATTATCAATATAACCTGCATTATTACCCATATAATGGTGGTATTATCGCTAGAACTGTAATAATTATACTTATTACTTATACTATTAGCAATATAACGTGCATTATCACGCATATAATGCAGTTATTATCGCTAGAACTATAATAAATATACGTATTACTTTCATTATCATCAATATAACATGCATTATTACCCATATTATGCAGTTATTATCGATAGAACTGTAATAAATATACTTATTACTTTTACTATTATCAATATATCATGCACTACTAGCTATATTTTACTATTATTATCGCTAGAACTATAATAATTATACTTATTACTCCCAATATTATCAATATAACATGCCTTATTACACATATAATGCAGTTATTATCGCTAGAACTGTAATAAATATACTTACTACTTTCATTATCATCAATATAACATGCATTATTACCCATATTATGCAGTTATTATCGATAGAACTATAATAATTATACTTATTACTCCCAATATTATCAATATAACATGCCTTATTACGCATATAATGCAGTTATTATCGCTAGAACTGTAATAAATATACTTACTACTTTCATTATCATCAATATAACATGCATTATTACCCATATTATGTAGTTATTATCGCTAGAACTATAATAAATATACGTATTACTTTCATTATCATCAATATAACATGCATTATTACCCATATAATGCAGTTATTATCGCTAGAACTGTAATAATTATACTTATTACTTATATTGTTAGCAATATAACGTGCATTATTACCCATATTATGCAGTTATTATCGCTAGAACTATAATAAATATACGTATTACTTTCATTATCATCAGTATAACATGCATTATTACCCACATAATGGAGGTATTATCGCTAGAACTGTAATAATTATACTTATTACTTATATTATTATCAATATGACATGCCTTATTACCCATATAATGCAGTTATTATCGCTAGAACTGTAATAATTAAACTTATTACTTATATCATTATCAATCTAACATGCATTATTACCCATATAATGGAGGTATTATCGCTAGAACTGTAATAATTACACTTATTACTTATATTATTATCAACATAACATGCATTATTACCCATATAATGGAGGTATTATTGCTAGAACTGTAATAATTATACTTATTACTGATATCATTATCAATATAACCTGCATTATTACCCATATAATGGTGGTATTATCGCTAGAACTGTAATAATTATACTTATTACTTATACTATTAGCAATATAACGTGCATTATCACCCATATAATGCAGTTATTATCGCTAGAACCATAATAAATATACGTATTACTTTCATTATCATCAATATAACATGCATTATTACCCATATTATGCAGTTATTATCGATAGAACTGTAATAAATATACTTATTACTTTTACTATTATCAATATATCATGCACTACTAGCTATATTTTACTATTATTATCGCTAGAATTATAATAATTATACTTATTACTCCCAATATTATCAATATAACATGCCTTATTACGCATATAATGCAGTTATTATCGCTAGAACTGTAATAAATATACTTACTACTTTCATTATCATCAATATAACATGCATTATTACTCATATTATGCAGTTATTATCGATAGAACTGTAATAAATATACTTATTACTTTTACTATTATCAATATATCATGCACTATTAGCCATATTTTACTATTATTGTCGCTAGAACTGTAATAATTATACTTATTACTTATATTATTAGCAATATAACGTGCATTATTACCTATATTATGCAGTTATTATCGCTAGAACTGTAACAGTTATACTTATTACTTATATTATTATCAATATAACATGCCTTATTACCCATATAATGCAGTTATTATCGCTAGAACTGTAATAATTATACTCATTACTTATATTATTAGCAATATAACGTGCATTATTACCCATATTATGCAGTTATTATCGCTAGAACTGTAATAATTAAACTTATTACTTATATCATTATCAATCTAACAATCATTATTACCCATATAATGGAGGTATTATCGCTAGAACTGTAATAAATATACGTATTACTTTCATTATCATCAATATAACATGCATTATTACGCATATAATGCAGTTATTATCGCTAGAACTGTAATAATTATACTTATTACTTATATTGTTAGCAATATAACGTGCATTATTACCCATATAATGCAGTTATTATCGCTAGAACTGTAATAATTATACTCATTACTTATATTATTAGCAATATAACGTGCATTATTACCCATATAATGCAGTTATTATCGCTAGAACTATAATAAATATACGTATTACTTTCATTATCATCAATATAACATGCATTATTACCCATATTATGCAGTTATTATCGATAGAACTGTAATAAATATACTTATTACTTTTACTATTATCAATATATCATGCACTACTAGCCATATTTTACTATTATTATCGCTAGAACTATAATAATTATACTTATTACTCCCAATATTATCAATATAACATGCCTTATTACGCATATAATGCAGTTATTATCGCTAGAACTGTAATAAATATACTTACTACTTTCATTATCATCAATATAACATGCATTATTACCCATATTATGTAGTTATTATCGCTAGAACTATAATAAATATACGTATTACTTTCATTATCATCAATATAACATGCATTATTACCCATATAATGCAGTTATTATCGCTAGAACCGTAATAATTATACTTATTACTTATATTGTTAGCAATATAACGTGCATTATTACCCATATTATGCAGTTATTATCGCTAGAACTATAATAAATATACGTATTACTTTCATTATCATCAGTATAACATGCATTATTACCCACATAATGGAGGTATTATCGCTAGAACTGTAATAATTATACTCATTACTTATATTATTATCAATATAACATGCCTTATTACCCATATAATGCAGTTATTATCGCTAGAACTGTAATAATTAAACTTATTACTTATATCATTATCAATCTAACATGCATTATTACCCATATAATGGAGGTATTATCGCTAGAACTGTAATAATTACACTTATTACTTATATTATTATCAACATAACATGCATTATTACCCATATAATGGAGGTATTATTGCTAGAACTGTAATAATTATACTTATTACTGATATCATTATCAATATAACCTGCATTATTACCCATATAATGGTGGTATTATCGCTAGAACTGTAATAATTATACTTATTACTTATACTATTAGCAATATAACGTGCATTATCACCCATATAATGCAGTTATTATCGCTAGAACTATAATAAATATACGTATTACTTTCATTATCATCAATATAACATGCATTATTACCCATATTATGCAGTTATTATCGATAGAACTGTAATAAATATACTTATTACTTTTACTATTATCAATCTATCATGCACTAATAGCTATATTTTACTATTATTATCGCTAGAACTTTAATAATTATACTTATTACTCCCAATATTATCAATATAACATGCCTTATTACGCATATAATGCAGTTATTATCGATAGAACTGTAATAATTATACTTATTACTCATATTATTATCAATATAACATGCATTATTACCCATATAATGCAGTTATTATCGCCAGAACTGTAATAATTATACTTATTACTTATATTATTCTCAATATAACATGCATTATTACCCATATTATGCAGTTATTATCGCTAGAGCTATAATAAATATACGTATTACTTTCATTATCATCAATATAACATGCATTATTACCCATATAATGGAGGTATTATCGCTAGAACTGTAATAATTACACTTATTACTTATATTACTATCAACATAACATGCATTATTACCCATATAATGGAGGTATTATTGCTAGAACTGTAATAATTATACTTATTACTGATATCATTATCAATATAACCTGCATTATTACCCATATAATGGTGGTATTATCGCTAGAACTGTAATAATTATACTTATTACTTATACTATTAGCAATATAACGTGCATTATCACCCATATAATGCAGTTATTATCGCTAGAACTATAATAAATATACGTATTACTTTCATTATCATCAATATAACATGCATTATTACCCATATTATGCAGTTATTATCGATAGAACTGTAATAAATATACTTATTACTTTTACTATTATCAATATATCATGCACTACTAGCTATATTTTACTATTATTATCGCTAGAACTATAATAATTATACTTATTACTCCCAATATTATCAATATAACATGCCTTATTACGCATATAATGCAGTTATTATCGCTAGAACTGTAATAAATATACTTACTACTTTCATTATCATCAATATAACATGCATTATTACCCATATTATGCAGTTATTATCGATAGAACTATAATAATTATACTTATTACTCCCAATATTATCAATATAACATGCCTTATTACGCATATAATGCAGTTATTATCGCTAGAACTGTAATAAATATACTTACTACTTTCATTATCATCAATATAACATGCATTATTACCCATATTATGTAGTTATTATCGCTAGAACTATAATAAATATACGTATTACTTTCATTATCATCAATATAACATGCATTATTACCCATATAATGCAGTTATTATCGCTAGAACTGTAATAATTATACTTATTACTTATATTGTTAGCAATATAACGTGCATTATTACCCATATTATGCAGTTATTATCGCTAGAACTATAATAAATATACGTATTACTTTCATTATCATCAGTATAACATGCATTATTACCCACATAATGGAGGTATTATCGCTAGAACTGTAATAATTATACTCATTACTTATATTATTCTCAATATAACATGCATTATTACCCATATTATGCAGTTATTATCGCTAGAACTATAATAAATATACGTATTACTTTCATTATCATCAGTATAACATGCATTATTACCCACATAATGGAGGTATTATCGCTAGAACTGTAATAATTATACTTATTACTTATATTATTATCAATATGACATGCCTTATTACCCATATAATGCAGTTATTATCGCTAGAACTGTAATAATTAAACTTATTACTTATATCATTATCAATCTAACATGCATTATTACCCATATAATGGAGGTATTATCGCTAGAACTGTAATAATTACACTTATTACTTATATTATTATCAATATAACCTGCATTATTACCCATATAATGGTGGTATTATCGCTAGAACTGTAATAATTATACTTATTACTTATACTATTAGCAATATAACGTGCATTATCACCCATATAATGCAGTTATTATCGCTAGAACCATAATAAATATACGTATTACTTTCATTATCATCAATATAACATGCATTATTACTCATATTATGCAGTTATTATCGATAGAACTGTAATAAATATACTTATTACTTTTACTATTATCAATATATCATGCACTATTAGCCATATTTTACTATTATTATCGCTAGAACTGTAATAATTATACTTATTACTTATATTATTAGCAATATAACGTGCATTATTACCTATATTATGCAGTTATTATCGCTAGAACTGTAACAGTTATACTTATTACTTATATCATTATCAATATAACATGCATTATTACCCATATAATGGAGGTATTATCGCTAGAACTGTAATAATTATACTTATTACTTATACTATTAGCAATATAACGTGCGTTATTACCCATATAATGCAGTTATTATCGCCAGAATTGTAATAATTATACTTATTACTTATATTATTCTCAATATAACATGTATTATTACCCATATTATGCAGTTATTATCGCTAGAAATGTAATAATTATACTTATTACTTAGATTATTATCAATATAACATGCATTATTACCCATATTATGCAGTTATTATCGCTAGAACTGTAATAAATATACGTATTACTTTTATTATCATCAATATAACATGCATTATTACCCATATTATGCCGTTATTATCGATAGAACTGTAATAAATATATTTATTACTTTTATTATTATCAATATAACATGCACTATTTGCCATATTTTACTATTATTATCGCTAAAACTATTATAATTATACTTATTACTCCCAATATTATCAATATAACATGCATTATTACCCATATAATGCAGTTATTATCGCTAGAACTGTAATAATTATACTTATTACTTATATTATTATCAATATAACATGCATTATTACCCATATAATGGAGGTATTATCGCTAGAACTGTAATAATTATACTTTTTACTTATACTATTAGCAATATAACGTGCATTATTACCCATATAATGCAGTTATTATCGCCAGAACTGTAATAATTATACTTATCACTTATATTATTCTCAATATAACATGCATTATTACTAAAATTATGCAGTTATTATCGCTAGAACTATAATAAATATACGTATTACTTTTATTATCATCAATATAACATGCATTATTACCCATATCATGCAGTTATTATCGATAGAACTGTAATAAATATACTTATTACTTTTATTATTATCAATATAACATGCACTATTTGCCATATTTTACTATTATTATCGCTAGAACTATAATAATTATACTTATTACTTATATTATTCTCAATATAACATGCATTATTACCCATATTATGCAGTTATTATCTCTAGAACCATAATAAATATACTTATTACTCCCAATATTATCAATATAACATGCATTTTTACCCATATAATGCAGTTATTATCGCTAGAACTGTAATAATTATACTTATTACTCATATTATTATCAATATAACATGCATTATTATCCATATAATGCAGTTATTATCGCTGGAGCTGTAATAATTGTACTCATTACTTATATTATTAGCAATATAGCCTGCATTATTACCCATATTATGCAGTTATTATCGCTAGAACTGTAATAATTATACTTATTACTTATATCATTATCAATATAACATGCATTATAACCCATATAATAGAGGTATTATCGCTAGAACTGTAATAATTATACTTATTACTTATACTATTAGCAATATAACGTGCATTGTTACCCATATAATGCAGTTATTATCGCCAGAACTGTAATAATTATACTTATTACTTATATTATTCTCAATATAACATGCATTATTACCCATATTATGCAGTTATTATCGCTAGAACTATAATAAATATACATATTACTTTCATTATCATCAATATAACATGCATTATTACCCATATAATAGAGGTATTATCGCTAGAACTGTAATAATTATACTTATTACTAATACTATTAGCAATATAACGTGCATTATTACCCATATAATGCAGTTATTATCGCCAGAACTGTAATAATTATACTTATTACTTATATTATTCTCAATATAACATGCATTATTACCCCCATTATGCAGTTATTATCGCTAGAACTATAATAAATATACGTATTACTTTCATTATCATCAATATAACATGCATTATTACCCATATAATGGAGGTATTATCGCTAGAACTGTAATATTATACTTATTACTTATATTATTATCAATATAACATGCATTATTACCCATATTATGCAGTTATTATCGATAGAACTGTAATAATTATACTTATTACTCATATTATTATCAATATAACATGCATTATTACCCATATAATGCAGTTATTATCGCTAGAGCTGTAATAATTGTACTCATTACTTATATTATTAGCAATATAACCTGCATTATTACCCATATTATGCAGTTATTATCGCTAGAACTGTAATAATTATACTTATTACTTATATCATTATCAATATAACATGCATTATAACCCATATAATAGAGGTATTATCGCTAGAACTGTAATAATTATACTTATTACTTATACTATTAGCAATATAACGTGCATTGTTACCCATATAATGCAGTTATTATCGCCAGAACTGTAATAATTATACTTATTACTTATATTATTCTCAATATAACATGCATTATTACCCATATTATGCAGTTATTATCGCTAGAACTATAATAAATATACGTATTACTTTCATTATCATCAATATAACATGCATTATTACCCATATAATAGAGGTATTATCGCTAGAACTGTAATAATTATACTTATTACTTATGTTATTATCAATATAACAGGCATTATTACCCATATAATGCAGTTATTATCGCTAGAACTGTAATAATTGTACTCATTACTTATATTATTAGCAATATAACGTGCATTATTACCCATATTATGCAGTTATTATCGCTAGAACTACAATTAATATACGTATTACTTTCATTATCATCAATATAACATGCATTATTACCCATATAATGGAGGTATTATCGCTAGAACTGTAATAATTATACTTATTACTTATATTATTATCAATATAACATGCATTATTACCCATATTATGCAGTTATTATCTCTAGAACCATAATAAATATACTCGTTACTCCCAATATTATCAATGTAACATGCATTATTACCCATATAATGCAGTTATTATCGCTAGAACTGTAATAATTATACTTATTACTTATATTGTTAGCCATATAACGTGCATTATTACCCATATAATGCAGTTATTATCGCTAGAAGTGTAATAATTATACTTATTACTCATATTATTATCAATATAACATGCATTATTACCCATATTATGCAGTTATTATCGCTAGAACTATAATAAATATACGTATTACTTTCATTATCATCAATATAACATGCATTATTACCCATATTATGCAGTTATTATCGATAGAACTGTAATAAATATACTTATTACTTTTACTATTATTAATATATCATGCACTACTAGCCATATTTTACTATTATTATCGCTAGAACTATAATAATTATACTTATTACTCCCAATATTATCAATATAACATGCCTTATTACGCATATAATGCAGTTATTATCGCTAGAAATGTAATAAATATACTTACGACTTTCATTATCATCAATATAACATGCATTATTACCCATATTATGTAGTTATTATCGCTAGAACTATAATAAATATACGTATTACTTTCATTATCATCAATATAACATGCATTATTACCCATATAATGCAGTTATTATCGCGAGAACTGTAATAATTATACTTATTACTTATATTTTTAGCAATATAACGTGCATTATTACCCATATTATGCAGTTATTATCGCTAGAACTATAATAAATATACGTATTACTTTCATTATCATCAGTATAACATGCATTATTACCCACATAATGGAGGTATTATCGCTAGAACTGTAATAATTATACTTATTACTTATATTTTTCTCAATATAACATGCATTATTACCCACATAATGGAGGTATTATCGCTAGAACTGTAATAATTATACTTATTACTTATATTATTATCAATATAACATGCCTTATTACCCATATAATGCAGTTATTATCGCTAGAACTGTAATAATTAAACTTATTACTTATATCATTATCAATCTAACATGCATTATTACCCATATAATGGAGGTATTATCGCTAGAACTGTAATAATTACACTTATTACTTATATTATTATCAACATAACATGCATTATTACCCATATAATGGAGGTATTATTGCTAGAACTCTAATAATTATACTTATTACTGATATCATTATCAATATAACCTGCATTATTACCCATATAATGGAGGTATTATAGCTAGAACTGTAATAATTATACTTATTACTTATACTATTAGCAATATAACGTGCATTGTCACCCATATAATGCAGTTATTATCGCTAGAACTATAATAAATATACGTATTACTTTCATTATCATCAATATAACATGCATTATTACCCATATTATGCAGTTATTATCGATAGAACTGTAATAAACATACTTATTACTTTTACTATTATCAATATATCATGCACTACTAGCCATATTTTACTATTATTATCGCTAGAACTATAATAATTATACTTATTACTCCCAATATTATCAATATAACATGCCTTATTACGCATATAATGCAGTTATTATCGCTAGAACTGTAATAAATATACTTACTACTTTCATTATCATCAATATAACATGCATTATTACCCATATTATGCAGTTATTATCGATAGAACTGTAATAAATATACTTATTACTTTTACTGTTATCAATATATCATGCACTATTAGCCATATTTTACTATTATTATCGCTAGAACTGTAATAATTATACTTATTACTCCCAATATTATCAATATAACATGCATTATTACCCATATAATGCAGTTATTATCGCTAGAACTGTAATAATTATACTTATTACTTATATTATTATCAATATAACATGCATTATTACCCATATAATGGAGGTATTATCGCTAGAACTGTAATAATTATACTTATTACTTATACTATTAGCAATATAACGTGCATTATTACCCATATAATGCAGTTATTATCGCCAGAACTGTAATAATTATACTTATCACTTATACTATTCTCAATATAACATGCATTATTACCCATATTATGCAGTTATTATCGCTAGAACTATAATAAATATACGTATTACTTTTATTATCATCAATATAACATGCATTATTACCCATATCATGCAGTTATTATCGATAGAACTGTAATAAATATACTTATTACTTTTATTATTATCAATATAACATGCACTATTTGCCATATTTTACTATTATTATCGCTAGAACTATAATAATTATACTTATTACTCCCGATATTATCAATATAACATGCATTATTACCCATATAATGCAGTTATTATCGCTAGAACTGTAATAATTATACTTATTACTAATGTTATTATCAATATAACATGCATTATTACCCATATAATGCAGTTATTATCGCTAGAACTGTAATAATTATACTTATTACTTATATTGTTAGCCATATAACGTGCATTATTACCCACATAATGCAGTTATTATCGCTAGAAGTGTAATAATTATACTTATTACTCATATTATTATCAATATAACATGCATTATTACCCATATTATGCAGTTATTATCGCTAGAACTATAATAAATATACGTATTACTTTCATTATCATCAATATAACATGCATTATTACCCATATTATGCAGTTATTATCGATAGAACTGTAATAAATATACTTATTACTTTTACTATTATCAATATATCATGCACTACTAGCCATATTTTACTATTATTATCGCTAGAACTATAATAATTATACTTATTACTCCCAATATTATCAATATAACATGCCTTATTACGCATATAATGCAGTTATTATCGCTAGAACTGTAATAAATATACTTACTACTTTCATTATCATCAATATAACATGCATTATTACCCATATTATGTAGTTATTATCGCTAGAGCTATAATAAATATACGTATTACTTTCATTATCATCAATATAACATGCATTATTACCCATATAATGCAGTTATTATCGCTAGAACTGTAATAATTATACTTATTACTTATATTTTTAGCAATATAACGTGCATTATTACCCATATTATGCAGTTATTATCGCTAGAACTATAATAAATATACGTATTACTTTCATTATCATCAGTATAACATGCATTATTACCCACATAATGGAGGTATTATCGCTAGAACTGTAATAATTATACTTATTACTTATATTATTCTCAATATAACATGCATTATTACCCATATTATGCAGTTATTATCGCTAGAACTATAATAAATATACGTATTACTTTCATTATCATCAGTATAACATGCATTATTACCCACATAATGGAGGTATTATCGCTAGAACTGTAATAATTATACTTATTACTTATATTATTATCAATATAACATACCTTATTACCCATATAATGCAGTTATTATCGCTAGAACTGTAATAATTAAACTTATTACTTATATCATTATCAATCTAACATGCATTATTACCCATATAATGGAGGTATTATCGCTAGAACTGTAATAATTACACTTATTACTTATATTATTATCAACATAACATGCATTATTACCCATATAATGGAGGTATTATTGCTAGAACTGTAATAATTATACTTATTACTGATATCATTATCAATTTAGCCTGCATTATTACCCATATAATGGAGGTATTATAGCTAGAACTGTAATAATTATACTTATTACTTATACTATTAGCAATATAACGTGCATTGTCACCCATATAATGCAGTTATTATCGCTAGAACTATAATAAATATACGTATTACTTTCATTATCATCAATATAACATGCATTATTACCCATATTATGCAGTTATTATCGATAGAACTGTAATAAATATACTTATTACTTTTACTATTATCAATATATCATGCACTACTAGCCATATTTTACTATTATTATCGCTAGAACTATAATAATTATACTTATTACTCCCAATATTATCAATATAACATGCCTTATTACGCATATCATGCAGTTATTATCGCTAGAACTGTAATAAATATACTTACTACTTTCATTATCATCAATATAACATGCATTATTACCCATATTATGCAGTTATTATCGATAGAACTGTAATAAATATACTTATTACTTTTACTATTATCAATATATCATGCACTATTAGCCATATTTTACTATTATTATCGCTAGAACTGTAATAATTATACTTATTACTCCCAATATTATCAATATAACATGCATTATTACCCATATAATGCAGTTATTATCGCTAGAACTGTAATAATTATACTTATTACTTATATTACTATAAATATAACATGCATTATTACCCATATAATGGAGGTATTATCGCTAGAACTGTAATAATTATACTTATTACTTATACTATTAGCAATATAACGTGCATTATTACCCATATAATGCAGTTATTATCGCCAGAACTGTAATAATTATACTTATCACTTATATTATTCTCAATATAACATGCATTATTACCCATATTATGCAGTTATTATCGCTAGAACTATAATAAATATACGCATTACTTTTATTATCATCAATATAACATGCATTATTACCCATATCATGCAGTTATTATCGATAGAACTGTAATAAATATACTTATTACTTTTATTATTATCAATATAACATGCACTATTTGCCATATTTTACTATTATTATCGCTAGAACTATAATAATTATACTTATTACTCCCGATATTATCAATATAACATGCATTATTACCCATATAATGCAGTTATTATCGCTAGAACTGTAATAATTATACTTATTACTTATGTTATTATCAATATAACAGGCATTATTAC
Organism: Megachile leachella; assembly: GCA_963576845.1. Taxonomy (NCBI): domain Eukaryota; kingdom Metazoa; phylum Arthropoda; class Insecta; order Hymenoptera; family Megachilidae; genus Megachile; species Megachile leachella. The sequence continues at coordinate 78,179 of CAUYWW010000079.1, forward strand.
CCATATTATGCAGTTATTATCGCTAGAACTATAATAAATATACGTATTACTTTCATTATCATCAATATAACATGCATTATTACCCATATAATGGAGGTATTATCGCTAGAACTGTAATAATTATACTTATTACTTATATTATTATCAATATAACATGCATTATTACCCATATTATGCAGTTATTATCGACAGAACTGTAATAAATACACTTACTACTTTTACTATTATCAATATATCATGCACTATTAGCCATATTTTACTATTATTATCACTAGAGCTATAATAATTATACTTATTACTCCCGATGTTATCAATATAACATGCCTTATTACCCATATAATGCAGTTATTATCGCTAGAACTGTAATAATTATACTTATTACTTATATTATTCTCAATATAACATGCATTATTACCCATATTATGCAGTTATTATCTCTAGAACCATAATGAATATATTTATTACTCCCAATATTATCAATATAACATGCATTTTTACCCATATAATGCAGTTATTATCGCTAGAACTGTAATAATTATACTTATTACTCATATTATTATCAATATAACATGCATTATTATCCATATAATGCAGTTATTATCGCTGGAGCTGTAATAATTGTACTCATTACTTATATTATTAGCAATATAACCTGCATTATTACCCATATTATGCAGTTATTATCGCTAGAACTGTAATAATTATACTTATTACTTATATCATTATCAATATAACATGCATTATAACCCATATAATAGAGGTATTATCGCTAGAACTGTAATAATTATACTTATTACTTATACTATTAGCAATATAACGTGCATTGTTACCCATATAATGCAGTTATTATCGCCAGAACTGTAATAATTATACTTATTACTTATATTATTCTCAATATAACACGCATTATTACCCATATTATGCAGTTATTATCGCTAGAACTATAATAAATATACGTATTACTTTCATTATCATCAATATAACATGCATTATTACCCATATAATAGAGGTATTATCGCTAGAACTGTAATAATTATACTTATTACTTATACTATTAGCAATATAACGTGCATTATTACCCATATAATGCAGTTATTATCGCCAGAACTGTAATAATTATACTTATTACTTATATTATTCTCAATATAACATGCATTATTACCCCCATTATGCAGTTATTATCGCTAGAACTATAATAAATATACGTATTACTTTCATTATCATCAATATAACATGCATTATTACCCATATAATGGAGGTATTATCGCTAGAACTGTAATAATTATACTTATTACTTATATTATTATCAATATAACATGCATTATTATCCATATAATGCAGTTATTATCGCTGGAGCTGTAATAATTGTACTCATTACTTATATTATTAGCAATATAACCTGCATTATTACCCGTATTATGCAGTTATTATCGCTAGAACTGTAATAATTATACTTATTACTTATATCATTATCAATATAACATGCATTATAACCCATATAATAGAGGTATTATCGCTAGAACTGTAATAATTATACTTATTACTTATACTATTAGCAATATAACGTGCATTGTTACCCATATAATGCAGTTATTATCGCCAGAACTGTAATAATTATACTTATTACTTATATTATTCTCAATATAAGATGCATTATTACCCATATTATGCAGTTATTATCGCTAGAACTATAATAAATATACGTATTACTTTCATTATCATCAATATAACATGCATTATTACCCATATTATGCAGTTATTATCGCTAGAACTGTAATAATTATACTTATTACTTATATTTTTAGCAATATAACGTGCATTATTACCCATATTATGCAGTTATTATCGCTAGAACTATAATAAATATACGTATTACTTTCATTATCATCAGTATAACATGCATTATTACCCACATAATGGAGGTATCATCGCTAGAACTGTAATAATTATACTTATTACTTATATTATTCTCAATATAACATGCATTATTACCCATATAATGCAGTTATTATCGCTAGAACTGTAATAATTAAACTTATTACTTATATCATTATCAATCTAACATGCATTATTACCCATATAATGGAGGTATTATCGCTAGAACTGTAATAATTACACTTATTACTTATATTATTATCAACATAACATGCATTATTACCCATATAATGGAGGTATTATTGCTAGAACTGTAATAATTATACTTATTACTGATATCATTATCAATTTAACCTGCATTATTACCCATATAATGGAGGTATTATAGCTAGAACTGTAATAATTATACTTATTACTTATACTATTAGCAATATAACGTGCATTGTCACCCATATAATGCAGTTATTATCGCTAGAACTATAATAAATATACGTATTACTTTCATTATCATCAATATAACATGCATTATTACCCATATTATGCAGTTATTATCGATAGAACTGTAATAAATATACTTATTACTTTTACTATTATCAATATATCATGCACTACTAGCCATATTTTACTATTATTATCGCTAGAACTATAATAATTATACTTATTACTCCCAATATTATCAATATAACATGCCTTATTACGCATATAATGCAGTTATTATCGCTAGAACTGTAATAAATATACTTACTACTTTCATTATCATCAATATAACATGCATTATTACCCATATTATGCAGTTATTATCGATAGAACTGTAATAAATATACTTATTACTTTTACTATTATCAATATATCATGCACTATTAGCCATATTTTACTATTATTATCGCTAGAACTGTAATAATTATACTTATTACTCCCAATATTATCAATATAACATGCATTATTACCCATATAATGCAGTTATTATCGCTAGAACTGTAATAATTATACTTATTACTTATATTATTATAAATATAACATGCATTATTACCCATATAATGGAGGTATTATCGCTAGAACTGTAATAATTATACTTATTACTTATACTATTAGCAATATAACGTGCATTATTACCCATATAATGCAGTTATTATCGCCAGAACTGTAATAATTATACTTATCACTTATATTATTCTCAATATAACATGCATTATTACCCATATTATGCAGTTATTATCGCTAGAACTATAATAAATATACGCATTACTTTTATTATCATCAATATAACATGCATTATTACCCATATCATGCAGTTATTATCGATAGAACTGTAATAAATATACTTATTACTTTTATTATTATCAATATAACATGCACTATTTGCCATATTTTACTATTATTATCGCTAGAACTATAATAATTATACTTATTACTCCCGATATTATCAATATAACATGCATTATTACCCATATAATGCAGTTATTATCGCTAGAACTGTAATAATTATACTTATTACTTATGTTATTATCAATATAACAGGCATTATTACCCATATAATGCAGTTATTATCGCTAGAACTGTAATAATTGTACTCATTACTTATATTATTAGCAATATAACGTGCATTATTACCCATATTATGCAGTTATTATCGCTAGAACTATAATAAATATACGTATTACTTTCATTATCATCAATATAACATGCATTATTACCCATATAATGGAGGTATTATCGCTAGAACTGTAATAATTATACTTATTACTTATATTATTATCAATATAACATGCATTATTACCCATATTATGCAGTTATTATCGACAGAACTGTAATAAATACACTTACTACTTTTACTATTATCAATATATCATGCACTATTAGCCATATTTTACTATTATTATCACTAGAGCTATAATAATTATACTTATTACTCCCGATGTTATCAATATAACATGCCTTATTACCCATATAATGCAGTTATTATCGCTAGAACTGTAATAATTATACTTATTACTCATATTATTATCAATATAACATGCATTATTATCCATATAATGCAGTTATTATCGCTAGAACTGTAATAATTATACTTATTACTTATATTATTCTCAATATAACATGCATTATTACCCATATTATGCAGTTATTATCTCTAGAACCATAATGAATATATTTATTACTCCCAATATTATCAATATAACATGCATTTTTACCCATATAATGCAGTTATTATCGCTAGAACTGTAATAATTATACTTATTACTCATATTATTATCAATATAACATGCATTATTATCCATATAATGCAGTTATTATCGCTGGAGCTGTAATAATTGTACTCATTACTTATATTATTAGCAATATAACCTGCATTATTACCCATATTATGCAGTTATTATCGCTAGAACTGTAATAATTATACTTATTACTTATATCATTATCAATATAACATGCATTATAACCCATATAATAGAGGTATTATCGCTAGAACTGTAATAATTATACTTATTACTTATACTATTAGCAATATAACGTGCATTGTTACCCATATAATGCAGTTATTATCGCCAGAACTGTAATAATTATACTTATTACTTATATTATTCTCAATATAACACGCATTATTACCCATATTATGCAGTTATTATCGCTAGAACTATAATAAATATACGTATTACTTTCATTATCATCAATATAACATGCATTATTACCCATATAATAGAGGTATTATCGCTAGAACTGTAATAATTATACTTATTACTTATACTATTAGCAATATAACGTGCATTATTACCCATATAATGCAGTTATTATCGCCAGAACTGTAATAATTATACTTATTACTTATATTATTCTCAATATAACATGCATTATTACCCCCATTATGCAGTTATTATCGCTAGAACTATAATAAATATACGTATTACTTTCATTATCATCAATATAACATGCATTATTACCCATATAATGGAGGTATTATCGCTAGAACTGTAATAATTATACTTATTACTTATATTATTATCAATATAACATGCATTATTATCCATATAATGCAGTTATTATCGCTGGAGCTGTAATAATTGTACTCATTACTTATATTATTAGCAATATAACCTGCATTATTACCCGTATTATGCAGTTATTATCGCTAGAACTGTAATAATTATACTTATTACTTATATCATTATCAATATAACATGCATTATAACCCATATAATAGAGGTATTATCGCTAGAACTGTAATAATTATACTTATTACTTATACTATTAGCAATATAACGTGCATTGTTACCCATATAATGCAGTTATTATCGCCAGAACTGTAATAATTATACTTATTACTTATATCATTATCAATATAACATGCATTATAACCCATATAATAGAGGTATTATCGCTAGAACTGTAATAATTATACTTATTACTTATACTATTAGCAATATAACGTGCATTGTTACCCATATAATGCAGTTATTATCGCCAGAACTGTAATAATTATACTTATTACTTATATTATTCTCAATATAACACGCATTATTACCCATATTATGCAGTTATTATCGCTAGAACTATAATAAATATACGTATTACTTTCATTATCATCAATATAACATGCATTATTACCCATATAATAGAGGTATTATCGCTAGAACTGTAATAATTATACTTATTACTTATATTATTATCAATATAACATGCATTATTATCCATATAATGCAGTTATTATCGCTGGAGCTGTAATAATTGTACTCATTACTTATATTATTAGCAATATAACCTGCATTATTACCCGTATTATGCAGTTATTATCGCTAGAACTGTAATAATTATACTTATTACTTATATCATTATCAATATAACATGCATTATAACCCATATAATAGAGGTATTATCGCTAGAACTGTAATAATTATACTTATTACTTATACTATTAGCAATATAACGTGCATTGTTACCCATATAATGCAGTTATTATCGCCAGAACTGTAATAATTATACTTATTACTTATATTATTCTCAATATAAGATGCATTATTACCCATATTATGCAGTTATTATCGCTAGAACTATAATAAATATACGTATTACTTTCATTATCATCAATATAACATGCATTATTACCCATATTATGCAGTTATTATCGATAGAACTGTAATAAATATACTTATTACTTTTACTATTATCAATATATCATGCACTACTAGCCATATTTTACTATTATTATCGCTAGAACTATAATAATTATACTTATTACTACCAATATTATCAATATAACATGCCTTATTACGCATATAATGCAGTTATTATCGCTAGAACTGTAATAAATATACTTACTACTTTCATTATCATCAATATAACATGCATTATTACCCATATTATGTAGTTATTATCGCTAGAGCTATAATAAATATACGTATTTCTTTCATTATCATCAGTATAACATGCATTATTACCCACATAATGGAGGTATTATCGCTAGAACTGTAATAATTATACTTATTACTTATATTATTCTCAATATAACATGCATTATTACCCATATAATGCAGTTATTATCGCTAGAACTGTAATAATTAAACTTATTACTTATATCATTATCAATCTAACATGCATTATTACCCATATAATGGAGGTATTATCGCTAGAACTGTAATAATTACACTTATTACTTATATTATTATCAACATAACATGCATTATTACCCATATAATGGAGGTATTATTGCTAGAACTGTAATAATTATACTTATTACTGATATCATTATCAATTTAACCTGCATTATTACCCATATAATGGAGGTATTATAGCTAGAACTGTAATAATTATACTTATTACTTATACTATTAGCAATATAACGTGCATTGTCACCCATATAATGCAGTTATTATCGCTAGAACTATAATAAATATACGTATTACTTTCATTATCATCAATATAACATGCATTATTACCCATATTATGCAGTTATTATCGATAGAACTGTAATAAATATACTTATTGCTTTTACTATTATCAATATATCATGCACTACTAGCCATATTTTACTATTATTACCGCTAGAACTATAATAATTATACTTATTACTCCCAATATTATCAATATAACATGCCTTATTACGCATATAATGCAGTTATTATCGCTAGAACTGTAATAAATATACTTACTACTTTCATTATCATCAATATAACATGCATTATTACCCATATTATGCAGTTATTATCGATAGAACTGTAATAAATATACTTATTACTTTTACTATTATCAATATATCATGCACTATTAGCCATATTTTACTATTATTATCGCTAGAACTGTAATAATTATACTTATTACTCCCAATATTATCAATATAACATGCATTATTACCCATATAATGCAGTTATTATCGCTAGAACTGTAATAATTATACTTATTACTTATATTATTATAAATATAACATGCATTATTACCCATATAATGGAGGTATTATCGCTAGAACTGTAATAATTATACTTATTACTTATACTATTAGCAATATAACGTGCATTATTACCCATATAATGCAGTTATTATCGCCAGAACTGTAATAATTATACTTATCACTTATATTATTCTCAATATAACATGCATTATTACCCATATTATGCAGTTATTATCGCTAGAACTATAATAAATATACGCATTACTTTTATTATCATCAATATAACATGCATTATTACCCATATCATGCAGTTATTATCGATAGAACTGTAATAAATATACTTATTACTTTTATTATTATCAATATAACATGCACTATTTGCCATATTTTACTATTATTATCGCTAGAACTATAATAATTATACTTATTACTCCCGATATTATCAATATAACATGCATTATTACCCATATAATGCAGTTATTATCGCTAGAACTGTAATAATTATACTTATTACTTATGTTATTATCAATATAACAGGCATTATTACCCATATAATGCAGTTATTATCGCTAGAACTGTAATAATTGTACTCATTACTTATATTATTAGCAATATAACGTGCATTATTACCCATATTATGCAGTTATTATCGCTAGAACTATAATAAATATACGTATTACTTTCATTATCATCAATATAACATGCATTATTACCCATATAATGGAGGTATTATCGCTAGAACTGTAATAATTATACTTATTACTTATATTATTATCAATATAACATGCATTATTACCCATATTATGCAGTTATTATCGACAGAACTGTAATAAATACACTTACTACTTTTACTATTATCAATATATCATGCACTATTAGCCATATTTTACTATTATTATCACTAGAGCTATAATAATTATACTTATTACTCCCGATGTTATCAATATAACATGCCTTATTACCCATATAATGCAGTTATTATCGCTAGAACTGTAATAATTATACTTATTACTTATATTATTCTCAATATAACATGCATTATTACCCATATTATGCAGTTATTATCTCTAGAACCATAATGAATATATTTATTACTCCCAATATTATCAATATAACATGCATTTTTACCCATATAATGCAGTTATTATCGCTAGAACTGTAATAATTATACTTATTACTCATATTATTATCAATATAACATGCATTATTATCCATATAATGCAGTTATTATCGCTGGAGCTGTAATAATTGTACTCATTACTTATATTATTAGCAATATAACCTGCATTATTACCCATATTATGCAGTTATTATCGCTAGAACTGTAATAATTATACTTATTACTTATATCATTATCAATATAACATGCATTATAACCCATATAATAGAGGTATTATCGCTAGAACTGTAATAATTATACTTATTACTTATACTATTAGCAATATAACGTGCATTGTTACCCATATAATGCAGTTATTATCGCCAGAACTGTAATAATTATACTTATTACTTATATTATTCTCAATATAACACGCATTATTACCCATATTATGCAGTTATTATCGCTAGAACTATAATAAATATACGTATTACTTTCATTATCATCAATATAACATGCATTATTACCCATATAATAGAGGTATTATCGCTAGAACTGTAATAATTATACTTATTACTTATACTATTAGCAATATAACGTGCATTATTACCCATATAATGCAGTTATTATCGCCAGAACTGTAATAATTATACTTATTACTTATATTATTCTCAATATAACATGCATTATTACCCCCATTATGCAGTTATTATCGCTAGAACTATAATAAATATACGTATTACTTTCATTATCATCAATATAACATGCATTATTACCCATATAATGGAGGTATTATCGCTAGAACTGTAATAATTATACTTATTACTTATATTATTATCAATATAACATGCATTATTATCCATATAATGCAGTTATTATCGCTGGAGCTGTAATAATTGTACTCATTACTTATATTATTAGCAATATAACCTGCATTATTACCCGTATTATGCAGTTATTATCGCTAGAACTGTAATAATTATACTTATTACTTATATCATTATCAATATAACATGCATTATAACCCATATAATAGAGGTATTATCGCTAGAACTGTAATAATTATACTTATTACTTATACTATTAGCAATATAACGTGCATTGTTACCCATATAATGCAGTTATTATCGCCAGAACTGTAATAATTATACTTATTACTTATATTATTCTCAATATAAGATGCATTATTACCCATATTATGCAGTTATTATCGCTAGAACTATAATAAATATACGTATTACTTTCATTATCATCAATATAACATGCATTATTACCCATATAATAGAGGTATTATCGCTAGAACTGTAATAATTATACTTATTACTTATACTATTAGCAATATAACGTGCATTATTACCCATATAATGCAGTTATTATCGCCAGAACTGTAATAATTATACTTATTACTTATATTATTCTCAATATAACATGCATTATTACCCATATTATGCAGTTATTATCGCTAGAACTATAATAAATATACGTATTACTTTCATTATCATCAATATAACATGCATTATTACCCATATAATGGAGGTATTATCGCTAGAACTGTAATAATTATACTTATTACTTATATTATTATCAATATAACGTGCATTGTCACCCATATAATGCAGTTATTATCGCTAGAACTATAATAAATATACGTATTACTTTCATTATCATCAATATAACATGCATTATTACCCATATTATGCAGTTATTATCGATAGAACTGTAATAAATATACTTATTACTTTTACTATTATCAATATATCATGCACTACTAGCCATATTTTACTATTATTATCGCTAGAACTATAATAATTATACTTATTACTCCCAATATTATCAATATAACATGCCTTATTACGCATATAATGCAGTTATTATCGCTAGAACTGTAATAAATATACTTACTACTTTCATTATCATCAATATAACATGCATTATTACCCATATTATGCAGTTATTATCGATAGAACTGTAATAAATATACTTATTACTTTTACTATTATCAATATATCATGCACTATTAGCCATATTTTACTATTATTATCGCTAGAACTGTAATAATTATACTTATTACTCCCAATATTATCAATATAACATGCATTATTACCCATATAATGCAGTTATTATCGCTAGAACTGTAATAATTATACTTATTACTTATATTATTATAAATATAACATGCATTATTACCCATATAATGGAGGTATTATCGCTAGAACTGTAATAATTGTACTCATTACTTATATTATTAGCAATATAACGTGCATTATTACCCATATTATGCAGTTATTATCGCTAGAACTATAATAAATATACGTATTACTTTCATTATCATCAATATAACATGCATTATTACCCATATAATGGAGGTATTATCGCTAGAACTGTAATAATTATACTTATTACTTATATTATTATCAATATAACATGCATTATTACCCATATTATGCAGTTATTATCGACAGAACTGTAATAAATACACTTACTACTTTTACTATTATCAATATATCATGCACTATTAGCCATATTTTACTATTATTATCACTAGAGCTATAATAATTATACTTATTACTCCCGATGTTATCAATATAACATGCCTTATTACCCATATAATGCAGTTATTATCGCTAGAACTGTAATAATTATACTTATTACTTATATTATTCTCAATATAACATGCATTATTACCCATATTATGCAGTTATTATCTCTAGAACCATAATGAATATATTTATTACTCCCAATATTATCAATATAACATGCATTTTTACCCATATAATGCAGTTATTATCGCTAGAACTGTAATAATTATACTTATTACTCATATTATTATCAATATAACATGCATTATTATCCATATAATGCAGTTATTATCGCTGGAGCTGTAATAATTGTACTCATTACTTATATTATTAGCAATATAACCTGCATTATTACCCATATTATGCAGTTATTATCGCTAGAACTGTAATAATTATACTTATTACTTATATCATTATCAATATAACATGCATTATAACCCATATAATAGAGGTATTATCGCTAGAACTGTAATAATTATACTTATTACTTATACTATTAGCAATATAACGTGCATTGTTACCCATACAATGCAGTTATTATCGCCAGAACTGTAATAATTATACTTATTACTTATATTATTCTCAATATAACACGCATTATTACCCATATTATGCAGTTATTATCGCTAGAACTATAATAAATATACGTATTAATTTCATTATCATCAATATAACATGCATTATTACCCATATAATAGAGGCATTATCGCTAGAACTGTAATAATTATACTTATTACTTATACTATTAGCAATATAACGTGCATTATTACCCATATAATGCAGTTATTATCGCCAGAACTGTAATAATTATACTTATTACTTATATTATTCTCAATATAACATGCATTATTACCCCCATTATGCAGTTATTATCGCTAGAACTATAATAAATATACGTATTACTTTCATTATCATCAATATAACATGCATTATTACCCATATAATGGAGGTATTATCGCTAGAACTGTAATAATTATACTTATTACTTATATTATTATCAATATAACATGCATTATTATCCATATAATGCAGTTATTATCGCTGGAGCTGTAATAATTGTACTCATTACTTATATTATTAGCAATATAACCTGCATTATTACCCGTATTATGCAGTTATTATCGCCAGAACTGTAATAATTATACTTATTACTAATATTATTCTCAATATAACATGCATTATTACCCATATTATGCAGTTATTATCGCTAGAACTATAATAAATATACGTATTACTTTCATTATCATCAATATAACATGCATTATTACCCATATAATGGAGGTATTATCGCTAGAACTGTAATAATTATACTTATTACTTATATTATTATCAATATAACATGCATTATTACCCATATTATGCAGTTATTATCGATAGAACTGTAATAAATACACTTATTACTTTTACTATTATCAATATATCATGCACTATTAGCCATATTTTACTATTATTATCGCTAGAACTATAATAATTATACTTATTACTCCCGACGTTATCAATATAACATGCCTTATTACCCATATAATGCAGTTATTATCGCTAGAACTGTAATAATTATACTCATTACTTATATTATTAGCAATGTAACGTGCATTATTACCCATATTACGCAGTTATTATCGCTAGAACTGTAATATTTATACTTATTACTTATATTATTATCAATATAACATGCATTATTACCCATATAATGGAGGTATTATCGCTAGAACTGTAATAATTATACTTATTACTTATATTATTATCAATATAACATGCATTATTACCCATATTATGCAGTTATTATCTCTAGAACCATAATAAATATACTCGTTACTCCCAATATTATCAATGTAACATGCATTATTACCCATATAATGCAGTTATTATCGCTAGAACTGTAATAATTATACTTATTACTTATATTGTTAGCCATATAACGTGCATTATTACCCATATAATGCAGTTATTATCGCTAGAAGTGTAATAATTATACTTATTACTCATATTATTATCAATATAACATGCATTATTACCCATATTATGTAGTTATTATCGCTAGAACTATAATAAATATACGTATTACTTTTATTATCATCAATATAACATGCATTATTACCCATATTATGCAGTTATTATCGATAGCACTGTAATAAATATACTTATTACTTTTATTATTATCAATATAACATGCACTATTTGCCATATTTTACCATTATTATCGCTAGAACTATAATAATTATACTTATTACTCCCGATATTATCAATATAACATGCCTTATTACGCATATAATGCAGTTATTATCGCTAGAACTGTAATAATTATACATATTACTCATATTATTATCAATATAACATGCATTATTATCCATATAATGCAGTTATTATCGCTAGAGCTGTAATAATTGTACTCATTACTTATATTATTAGCAATATAACCTGCATTATTACCCATATTATGCAGTTATTATCGCTAGAACTGTAATAATTATACTTATTACTTATATCATTATCAATATAACATGCATTATAACCCATATAATAGAGGTATTATCGCTAGAACTGTAATAATTATACTTATTACTTATACTATTAGCAATATAACGTGCATTATTACCCATATAATGCAGTTATTATCGCCAGAACTGTAATAATTATACTTATTACTTATATTATTCTCAATATAACATGCATTATTACCCCCATTATGCAGTTATTATCGCTAGAACTATAATAAATATACGTATTACTTTTATTATCATCAATATAACATGCATTATTACCCATATAATGGAGGTATTATCGCTAGAACTGTAATAATTATACTTATTACTTATATTATTATCAATATAACATGCATTATTACCCATGTTATGCAGTTATTATCGCTAGAACTATAATAAATATACGTATTACTTTTATTATCATCAATATAACATGCATTATTACCCATATTATGCAGTTATTATCGATAGAACTGTAATAAATATACTTATTACTTTTATTATTATCAATATAACATGCACTATTTGCCATATTTTACTATTATTATCGCTAGAACTATAATAATTATACTTATTACTCCCGATATTATCAATATAACATGCATTATTACCCATATAATGCAGTTATTATCGCTAGAACTGTAATAATTATACTTATTACTTATATTATTATCAATATAACATGCATTATTACCCATATTATGTAGTTATTATCGCTAGAACTATAATAAATATACGTATTACTTTCATTATCATCAATACAACTTGCATTATTACCCATATAATGGAGGTATTATCGCTAGAACTGTAATAATTATACTTATTACTTATACTATTAGCAATATAACGTGCATTATCACCCATATAATGCAGTTATTATCGCTAGAACTATAATAAATATACGTATTACTTTCATTATCATCAATATAACATGCATTATTACCCATATTATGCAGTTATTATCGATAGAACTGTAATAAATATACTTATTACTTTTACTATTATCAATATATCATGCACTACTAGCCATATTTTACTATTATTATCGCTAGAACTATAATAATTATACTTATTACTCCCAATATTAGCAATATAACATGCCTTATTACGCATATAATGCAGTTATTATCGCTAGAACTGTAATAAATATACTTACTACTTTCATTATCATCAATATAACATGCATTATTACCCATATTATGCAGTTATTATCGATAGAACTGTAATAAATATACTTATTACTTTTACTATTATCAATATATCATGCACTATTAGCCATATTTTACTATTATTATCGCTAGAACTGTAATAAATATACGTATTACCTTTATTATCATCAATATAACATGCATTATTGCCCATATTATGCCGTTATTATGGCTGGAACTGTAATAAATATACGTATTACCTTTATTATCATCAATATAACATGCATTATTACCCATATTATGCAGTTATTATCTCTAGTACCATAATAAATATACTTATTACTCCCAATATTATCAATATAACATGCATTTTTACCCATATTATGCAGTTATTATCGATAGAACTGTAATAATTATACTTATTACTCATATTATTATCTATATAACATGCATTATTACCCATATAATGCAGTTATTATCGCTAGAACTGTAATAATTATACATATTACTCATATTATTATCAATATAACATGCATTATTATCCATATAATGCAGTTATTATCGCTAGAGCTGTAATAATTGTACTCATTACTTATATTATTAGCAATATAACCTGCATTATTACCCATATTATGCAGTTATTATCGCTAGAACTGTAATAATTATACTTATTACTTATATCATTATCAATATAACATGCATTATAACCCATATAATAGAGGTATTATCGCTAGAACTGTAATAATTATACTTATTACTTATACTATTAGCAATATAACGTGCATTATTACCCATATAATGCAGTTATTATCGCCAGAACTGTAATAATTATACTTATTACTTATATTATTCTCAATATAACATGCATTATTACCCCCATTATGCAGTTATTATCGCTAGAACTATAATAAATATACGTATTACTTTTATTATCATCAATATAACATGCATTATTACCCATATAATGGAGGTATTATCGCTAGAACTGTAATAATTATACTTATTACTTATATTATTATCAATATAACATGCATTATTACCCATGTTATGCAGTTATTATCGCTAGAACTATAATAAATATACGTATTACTTTTATTATCATCAATATAACATGCATTATTACCCATATTATGCAGTTATTATCGATAGAACTGTAATAAATATACTTATTACTTTTATTATTATCAATATAACATGCACTATTTGCCATATTTTACTATTATTATCGCTAGAACTATAATAATTATACTTATTACTCCCGATATTATCAATATAACATGCATTATTACCCATATAATGCAGTTATTATCGCTAGAACTGTAATAATTATACTTATTACTTATATTATTATCAATATAACATGCATTATTACCCATATTATGTAGTTATTATCGCTAGAACTATAATAAATATACGTATTACTTTCATTATCATCAATACAACTTGCATTATTACCCATATAATGGAGGTATTATCGCTAGAACTGTAATAATTATACTTATTACTTATACTATTAGCAATATAACGTGCATTATCACCCATATAATGCAGTTATTATCGCTAGAACTATAATAAATATACGTATTACTTTCATTATCATCAATATAACATGCATTATTACCCATATTATGCAGTTATTATCGATAGAACTGTAATAAATATACTTATTACTTTTACTATTATCAATATATCATGCACTACTAGCCATATTTTACTATTATTATCGCTAGAACTATAATAATTATACTTATTACTCCCAATATTAGCAATATAACATGCCTTATTACGCATATAATGCAGTTATTATCGCTAGAACTGTAATAAATATACTTACTACTTTCATTATCATCAATATAACATGCATTATTACCCATATTATGCAGTTATTATCGATAGAACTGTAATAAATATACTTATTACTTTTACTATTATCAATATATCATGCACTATTAGCCATATTTTACTATTATTATCGCTAGAACTGTAATAAATATACGTATTACCTTTATTATCATCAATATAACATGCATTATTGCCCATATTATGCCGTTATTATGGCTGGAACTGTAATAAATATACGTATTACCTTTATTATCATCAATATAACATGCATTATTACCCATATTATGCAGTTATTATCTCTAGTACCATAATAAATATACTTATTACTCCCAATATTATCAATATAACATGCATTTTTACCCATATTATGCAGTTATTATCGATAGAACTGTAATAATTATACTTATTACTCATATTATTATCTATATAACATGCATTATTACCCATATAATGCAGTTATTATCGCTAGAGCTGTAATAATTGTACTCATTACTTATATTATTAGCAATATAACCTGCATTATTACCCATATTATGCAGTTATTATCGCTAGAACTGTAATAATTATACTTATTACTTATATCATTATCAATATAACATGCATTATAACCCATATAATAGAGGTATTATCGCTAGAACTGTAATAATTATACTTATTACTTATACTATTAGCAATATAACGTGCATTATTACCCATATAATGCAGTTATTATCGCCAGAACTGTAATAATTATACTTATTACTCATATTATTATCTATATAACATGCATTATTACCCCCATTATGCAGTTATTATCGCTAGAACTATAATAAATATACGTATTACTTTTATTATCATCAATATAACATGCATTATTACCCATATAATGGAGGTATTATCGCTAGAACTGTAATAATTATACTTATTACTTATATTATTATCAATATAACATGCATTATTACCCATATTATGCAGTTATTATCGATAGAACTGTAATAAATACACTTATTACTTTTACTATTATCAATATATCATGCACTATTAGCCATATTTTACTATTATTATCGCTAGAACTATAATAATTATACTTATTACTCCCGACGTTATCAATATAACATGCCTTATTACCCATGTAATGCAGTTATTATCGCTAGAACTGTAATAATTATACTCATTACTTATATTATTAGCAATGTAACGTGCATTATTACCCATATTACGCAGTTATTATCGCTAGAACTGTAATAATTATACTTATTACTTATATTGTTAGCAATATAACGTGCATTATTTCCCATATAATGCAGTTATTATCGCTAGAAGTGTAATAATTATACTTATTACTCATATTATTATCAATATAACATGCATTATTACCCATATTATGCAGTTATTATCGCTAGAACTATAATAAATATACGTATTACTTTTATTATCATCAATATAACATGCATTATTACCCATGTTATGCAGTTATTATCGATAGCACTGTAATAAATATACTTATTACTTTTATTATTATCAATATAACATGCACTATTTGCCATATTTTACCATTACTATCGCTAGAACTATAATAATTATACTTATTACTCCCGATATTATCAATATAACATGCCTTATTACGCATATAATGCAGTTATTATCGCTAGAACTGTAATAATTATACATATTACTCATATTATTATCAATATAACATGCATTATTATCCATATAATGCAGTTATTATCGCTAGAGCTGCAATAATTGTACTCATTACTTATATTATTAGCAATATAACCTGCATTATTACCCATATTATGCAGTTATTATCGCTAGAACTGTAATAATTATACTTATTACTTATATCATTATCAATATAACATGCATTATAACCCATATAATAGAGGTATTATCGCTAGAACTGTAATAATTATACTTATTACTTATACTATTAGCAATATAACGTGCATTGTTACCCATATAATGCAGTTATTATCGCCAGAACTGTAATAATTATACTTATTACTTATATTATTCTCAATATAACATGCATTATTACCCATATAATGGAGGTATTATCGCTAGAACTGTAATAATTATACTTATTACTTATATTATTATCAATATAACATGCATTATTACCCATATTATGCAGTTATTATCGATAGAACTGTAATAATTATACTTATTACTTTTATTATTATCAATATAACATGCACTATTTGCCATATTTTACCATTACTATCGCTAGAACTATAATAATTATACTTATTACTCCCGATATTATCAATATAACATGCCTTATTACGCATATTATGCAGTTATTATCTCTAGAACCATAATAAATATACTCATTACTCCCAATATTATCAATGTAACATGCATTATTACCCATATAATGCAGTTATTATCGCTAGAACTGTAATAATTATACTTATTACTTATATTGTTAGCAATATAACGTGCATTATTTCCCATATAATGCAGTTATTATCGCTAGAAGTGTAATAATTATACTTATTACTTATACTATTAGCAATATAACGTGCATTATCACCCATATAATGCAGTTATTATCGCTAGAACTATAATAAATATACGTATTACTTTCATTATCATCAATATAACATGCATTATTACCCATATTATGCAGTTATTATCGATAGAACTGTAATAAATATACTTATTACTTTTACTATTATCAATATATCATGCACTACTAGCCATATTTTACTATTATTATCGCTAGAACTATAATAATTATACTTATTACTCCCAATATTAGCAATATAACATGCCTTATTACGCATATAATGCAGTTATTATCGCTAGAACTGTAATAAATATACTTACTACTTTCATTATCATCAATATAACATGCATTATTACCCATATTATGCAGTTATTATCGATAGAACTGTAATAAATATACTTATTACTTTTACTATTATCAATATATCATGCACTATTAGCCATATTTTACTATTATTATCGCTAGAACTGTAATAAATATACGTATTACCTTTATTATCATCAATATAACATGCATTATTACCCATATTATGCCGTTATTATGGCTGGAACTGTAATAAATATACGTATTACCTTTATTATCATCAATATAACATGCATTATTACCCATATTATGCAGTTATTATCTCTAGTACCATAATAAATATACTTATTACTCCCAATATTATCAATATAACATGCATTTTTACCCATATTATGCAGTTATTATCGATAGAACTGTAATAATTATACTTATTACTCATATTATTATCTATATAACATGCATTATTACCCATATAATGCAGTTATTATCGCTAGAGCTGTAATAATTGTACTCATTACTTATATTATTAGCAATATAACCTGCATTATTACCCATATTATGCAGTTATTATCGCTAGAACTGTAATAATTATACTTATTACTTATATCATTATCAATATAACATGCATTATAACCCATATAATAGAGGTATTATCGCTAGAACTGTAATAATTATACTTATTACTTATACTATTAGCAATATAACGTGCATTATTACCCATATAATGCAGTTATTATCGCCAGAACTGTAATAATTATACTTATTACTTATATTATTCTCAATATAACATGCATTATTACCCCCATTATGCAGTTATTATCGCTAGAACTATAATAAATATACGTATTACTTTTATTATCATCAATATAACATGCATTATTACCCATATAATGGAGGTATTATCGCTAGAACTGTAATAATTATACTTATTACTTATATTATTATCAATATAACATGCATTATTACCCATATTATGCAGTTATTATCGATAGAACTGTAATAAATACACTTATTACTTTTACTATTATCAATATATCATGCACTATTAGCCATATTTTACTATTATTATCGCTAGAACTATAATAATTATACTTATTACTCCCGACGTTATCAATATAACATGCCTTATTACCCATATAATGCAGTTATTATCGCTAGAACTGTAATAATTATACTCATTACTTATATTATTAGCAATGTAACGTGCATTATTACCCATATTACGCAGTTATTATCGCTAGAACTGTAATATTTATACTTATTACTTATATTATTATCAATATAACATGCATTATTACCCATATAATGGAGGTATTATCGCTAGAACTGTAATAATTATACTTATTACTTATACTATTAGCAATATAACGTGCATTATTACCCATATAATGCAGTTATTATCGCCAGAACTGTAATAATTATACTTATTACTTATATTATTCTCAATATAACATGCATTATTACCCATATTATGCAGTTATTATCGCAAGAACTATAATAAATATACGTATTACTTTCATTATTATCAATATAACATGCATTATTACCCATATTATGCAGTTATTATCGATAGAACTGTAATAAATACACTTACTACTTTTATTATTATCAATATAACATGCACTATTTGCCATATTTTACTATTATTATCGCTAGAACTATAATAATTATACTTATTACTCCCGATATTATCAATATAACATGCATTATTACCCATATAATGCAGTTATTATCGCTAGAACTGTAATAATTATACTTATTACTTATATTATTATCAATATAACATGCATTATTACCCATATTATGTAGTTATTATCGCTAGAACTATAATAAATATACGTATTACTTTCATTATCATCAATACAACATGCATTATTACCCATATAATGGAGGTATTATCGCTAGAACTGTAATAATTATACTTATTACTTATATTATTATCAATATAACATGCATTATTACCCATATTATGCAGTTATTATCGCCAGAACTATAATAAATATACGTATTACTTTCATTATCATCAATATAACATGCATTGTTACCCATATAATGGAGGTATTATCGCTAGAACTGTAATAATTATACTTATTACTTATATTATTGTCAATATAACATGCATTATTACCCATATTATGCAGTTATTATCTCTAGAACCATAATAAATATACTCATTACTCCCAATATTATCAATGTAACATGCATTATTACCCATATAATGCAGTTATTATCGCTAGAACTGTAATAATTATACTTATTACTTATATTGTTAGCAATATAACGTGCATTATTTCCCATATAATGCAGTTATTATCGCTAGAAGTGTAATAATTATACTTATTACTCATATTATTATCAATATAACATGCATTATTACCCATATTATGCAGTTATTATCGCTAGAACTATAATAAATATACGTATTACTTTTATTATCATCAATATAACATGCATTATTACCCATGTTATGCAGTTATTATCGATAGCACTGTAATAAATATACTTATTACTTTTATTATTATCAATATAACATGCACTATTTGCCATATTTTACCATTACTATCGCTAGAACTATAATAATTACACTTATTACTCCCGATATTATCAATATAACATGCCTTATTACGCATATAATGCAGTTATTATCGCTAGAACTCTAATAATTATACATATTACTCATATTATTATCAATATAACATGCATTATTATCCATATAATGCAGTTATTATCGCTAGAGCTGTAATAATTGTACTCATTACTTATATTATTAGCAATATAACCTGCATTATTACCCATATTATGCAGTTATTATCGCTAGAACTGTAATAATTATACTTATTACTTATATCATTATCAATATAACATGCATTATAACCCATATAATAGAGGTATTATCGCTAGAACTGTAATAATTATACTTATTACTTATACTATTAGCAATATAACGTGCATTGTTACCCATATAATGCAGTTATTATCGCCAGAACTGTAATAATTATACTTATTACTTATATTATTCTCAATATAACATGCATTATTACCCATATAATGGAGGTATTATCGCTAGAACTGTAATAATTATACTTATTACTTATATTATTATCAATATAACATGCATTATTACCCATATTATGCAGTTATTATCGATAGAACTGTAATAATTATACTTATTACTCAAATTATTATCAATATAACATGCATTATTACCCATATAATGCAGTTATTATCGCTAGAGCTGTAATAATTGTACTCATTACTTATATTATTAGCAATATAACCTGCATTATTACCCATATTATGCAGTTATTATCGCTAGAACTGTAATAATTATACTTATTACTTATATCATTATCAATATAACATGCATTATAACCCATATAATAGAGGTATTATCGCTAGAACTGTAATAATTATACTTATTACTTATACTATTAGCAATATAACGTGCATTGTTACCCATATAATGCAGTTATTATCGCCAGAACTGTAATAATTATACTTATTACTTATATTATTCTCAATATAACATGCATTATTACCCATATTATGCAGTTATTATCGCTAGAACTATAATAAATATACGTATTACTTTCATTATCATCAATATAACATGCATTATTACCCATATAATAGAGGTATTATCGCTAGAACTGTAATAATTATACTTATTACTTATACTATTAGCAATATAACGTGCATTATTACCCATATAATGCAGTTATTATCGCCAGAACTGTAATAATTATACTTATTACTTATATTATTCTCAATATAACATGCATTATTACCCATATTATGTAGTTATTATCGCTAGAACTATAATAAATATACGTATTACTTTCATTATCATCAATACAACATGCATTATTACCCATATAATGGAGGTATTATCGCTAGAACTGTAATAATTATACTTATTACTTATATTATTATCAATATAACATGCATTATTACCCATATTATGCAGTTATTATCGCCAGAACTATAATAAATATACGTATTACTTTCATTATCATCAATATAACATGCATTATTACCCATATAATGGAGGTATTATCGCTAGAACTGTAATAATTATACTTATTACTTATATTATTGTCAATATAACATGCATTATTACCCATATTATGCAGTTATTATCTCTAGAACCATAATAAATATACTCATTACTCCCAATATTATCAATGTAACATGCATTATTACCCATATAATGCAGTTATTATCGCTAGAACTGTAATAATTATACTTATTACTTATATTGTTAGCAATATAACGTGCATTATTTCCCATATAATGCAGTTATTATCGCTAGAAGTGTAATAATTATACTTATTACTCATATTATTATCAATATAACATGCATTATTACCCATATTATGCAGTTATTATCGCTAGAACTATAATAAATATACGTATTACTTTTATTATCATCAATATAACATGCATTATTACCCATGTTATGCAGTTATTATCGATAGCACTGTAATAAATATACTTATTACTTTTATTATTATCAATATAACATGCACTATTTGCCATATTTTACCATTACTATCGCTAGAACTATAATAATTATACTTATTACTCCCGATATTATCAATATAACATGCCTTATTACGCATATAATGCAGTTATTATCGCTAGAACTGTAATAATTATACATATTACTCATATTATTATCAATATAACATGCATTATTATCCATATAATGCAGTTATTATCGCTAGAGCTGCAATAATTGTACTCATTACTTATATTATTAGCAATATAACCTGCATTATTACCCATATTATGCAGTTATTATCGCTAGAACTGTAATAATTATACTTATTACTTATATCATTATCAATATAACATGCATTATAACCCATATAATAGAGGTATTATCGCTAGAACTGTAATAATTATACTTATTACTTATACTATTAGCAATATAACGTGCATTGTTACCCATATAATGCAGTTATTATCGCCAGAACTGTAATAATTATACTTATTACTTATATTATTCTCAATATAACATGCATTATTACCCATATAATGGAGGTATTATCGCTAGAACTGTAATAATTATACTTATTACTTATACTATTAGCAATATAACGTGCATTATCACCCATATAATGCAGTTATTATCGCTAGAACTATAATAAATATACGTATTACTTTCATTATCATCAATATAACATGCATTATTACCCATATTATGCAGTTATTATCGATAGAACTGTAATAAATATACTTATTACTTTTACTATTATCAATATATCATGCACTACTAGCCATATTTTACTATTATTATCGCTAGAACTATAATAATTATACTTATTACTCCCAATATTAGCAATATAACATGCCTTATTACGCATATAATGCAGTTATTATCGCTAGAACTGTAATAAATATACTTACTACTTTCATTATCATCAATATAACATGCATTATTACCCATATTATGCAGTTATTATCGATAGAACTGTAATAAATATACTTATTACTTTTACTATTATCAATATATCATGCACTATTAGCCATATTTTACTATTATTATCGCTAGAACTGTAATAAATATACGTATTACCTTTATTATCATCAATATAACATGCATTATTACCCATATTATGCCGTTATTATGGCTGGAACTGTAATAAATATACGTATTACCTTTATTATCATCAATATAACATGCATTATTACCCATATTATGCAGTTATTATCTCTAGTACCATAATAAATATACTTATTACTCCCAATATTATCAATATAACATGCATTTTTACCCATATTATGCAGTTATTATCGATAGAACTGTAATAATTATACTTATTACTCATATTATTATCTATATAACATGCATTATTACCCATATAATCCAGTTATTATCGCTAGAGCTGTAATAATTGTACTCATTACTTATATTATTAGCAATATAACCTGCATTATTACCCATATTATGCAGTTATTATCGCTAGAACTGTAATAATTATACTTATTACTTATATCATTATCAATATAACATGCATTATAACCCATATAATAGAGGTATTATCGCTAGAACTGTAATAATTATACTTATTACTTATACTATTAGCAATATAACGTGCATTATTACCCATATAATGCAGTTATTATCGCCAGAACTGTAATAATTATACTTATTACTTATATTATTCTCAATATAACATGCATTATTACCCCCATTATGCAGTTATTATCGCTAGAACTATAATAAATATACGTATTACTTTTATTATCATCAATATAACATGCATTATTACCCATATAATGGAGGTATTATCGCTAGAACTGTAATAATTATACTTATTACTTATATTATTATCAATATAACATGCATTATTACCCATATTATGCAGTTATTATCGATAGAACTGTAATAAATACACTTATTACTTTTACTATTATCAATATATCATGCACTATTAGCCATATTTTACTATTATTATCGCTAGAACTATAATAATTATACTTATTACTCCCGACGTTATCAATATAACATGCCTTATTACCCATATAATGCAGTTATTATCGCTAGAACTGTAATAATTATACTCATTACTTATATTATTAGCAATGTAACGTGCATTATTACCCATATTACGCAGTTATTATCGCTAGAACTGTAATATTTATACTTATTACTTATATTATTATCAATATAACATGCATTATTACCCATATAATGGAGGTATTATCGCTAGAACTGTAATAATTATACTTATTACTTATACTATTAGCAATATAACGTGCATTATTACCCATATAATGCAGTTATTATCGCCAGAACTGTAATAATTATACTTATTACTTATATTATTCTCAATATAACATGCATTATTACCCATATTATGCAGTTATTATCGCAAGAACTATAATAAATATACGTATTACTTTCATTATTATCAATATAACATGCATTATTACCCATATTATGCAGTTATTATCGATAGAACTGTAATAAATACACTTACTACTTTTATTATTATCAATATAACATGCACTATTTGCCATATTTTACTATTATTATCGCTAGAACTATAATAATTATACTTATTACTCCCGATATTATCAATATAACATGCATTATTACCCATATAATGCAGTTATTATCGCTAGAACTGTAATAATTATACTTA
Organism: Megachile leachella; assembly: GCA_963576845.1. NCBI lineage: Eukaryota > Metazoa > Arthropoda > Insecta > Hymenoptera > Megachilidae > Megachile > Megachile leachella. The sequence goes on from CAUYWW010000079.1 coordinate 104,536, forward strand.
TTACTTATATTATTATCAATATAACATGCATTATTACCCATATTATGTAGTTATTATCGCTAGAACTATAATAAATATACGTATTACTTTCATTATCATCAATACAACATGCATTATTACCCATATAATGGAGGTATTATCGCTAGAACTGTAATAATTATACTTATTACTTATATTATTATCAATATAACATGCATTATTACCCATATTATGCAGTTATTATCGCCAGAACTATAATAAATATACGTATTACTTTCATTATCATCAATATAACATGCATTATTACCCATATAATGGAGGTATTATCGCTAGAACTGTAATAATTATACTTATTACTTATATTATTGTCAATATAACATGCATTATTACCCATATTATGCAGTTATTATCTCTAGAACCATAATAAATATACTCATTACTCCCAATATTATCAATGTAACATGCATTATTACCCATATAATGCAGTTATTATCGCTAGAACTGTAATAATTATACTTATTACTTATATTGTTAGCAATATAACGTGCACTATTTCCCATATAATGCAGTTATTATCGCTAGAAGTGTAATAATTATACTTATTACTCATATTATTATCAATATAACATGCATTATTACCCATATTATGCAGTTATTATCGCTAGAACTATAATAAATATACGTATTACTTTTATTATCATCAATATAACATGCATTATTACCCATGTTATGCAGTTATTATCGATAGCACTGTAATAAATATACTTATTACTTTTATTATTATCAATATAACATGCACTATTTGCCATATTTTACCATTACTATCGCTAGAACTATAATAATTATACTTATTACTCCCGATATTATCAATATAACATGCCTTATTACGCATATAATGCAGTTATTATCGCTAGAACTGTAATAATTATACATATTACTCATATTATTATCAATATAACATGCATTATTATCCATATAATGCAGTTATTATCGCTAGAGCTGTAATAATTGTACTCATTACTTATATTATTAGCAATATAACCTGCATTATTACCCATATTATGCAGTTATTATCGCTAGAACTGTAATAATTATACTTATTACTTATATCATTATCAATATAACATGCATTATAACCCATATAATAGAGGTATTATCGCTAGAACTGTAATAATTATACTTATTACTTATACTATTAGCAATATAACGTGCATTGTTACCCATATAATGCAGTTATTATCGCCAGGACTGTAATAATTATACTTATTACTTATATTATTCTCAATATAACATGCATTATTACCCATATAATGGAGGTATTATCGCTAGAACTGTAATAATTATACTTATTACTTATATTATTATCAATATAACATGCATTATTACCCATATTATGCAGTTATTATCGATAGAACTGTAATAATTATACTTATTACTCAAATTATTATCAATATAACATGCATTATTACCCATATAATGCAGTTATTATCGCTAGAGCTGTAATAATTGTACTCATTACTTATATTATTAGCAATATAACCTGCATTATTACCCATATTATGCAGTTATTATCGCTAGAACTGTAATAATTATACTTATTACTTATATCATTATCAATATAACATGCATTATAACCCATATAATAGAGGTATTATCGCTAGAACTGTAATAATTATACTTATTACTTATACTATTAGCAATATAACGTGCATTGTTACCCATATAATGCAGTTATTATCGCCAGAACTGTAATAATTATACTTATTACTTATATTATTCTCAATATAACATGCATTATTACCCATATAATGGAGGTATTATCGCTAGAACTGTAATAATTATACTTATTACTTATATTATTATCAATATAACATGCATTATTACCCATATTATGCAGTTATTATCGATAGAACTGTAATAATTATACTTATTACTCAAATTATTATCAATATAACATGCATTATTACCCATATAATGCAGTTATTATCGCTAGAGCTGTAATAATTGTACTCATTACTTATATTATTAGCAATATAACCTGCATTATTACCCATATTATGCAGTTATTATCGCTAGAACTGTAATAATTATACTTATTACTTATATCATTATCAATATAACATGCATTATAACCCATATAATAGAGGTATTATCGCTAGAACTGTAATAATTATACTTATTACTTATACTATTAGCAATATAACGTGCATTGTTACCCATATAATGCAGTTATTATCGCCAGAACTGTAATAATTATACTTATTACTTATATTATTCTCAATATAACATGCATTATTACCCATATTATGCAGTTATTATCGCTAGAACTATAATAAATATACGTATTACTTTCATTATCATCAATATAACATGCATTATTACCCATATAATAGAGGTATTATCGCTAGAACTGTAATAATTATACTTATTACTTATACTATTAGCAATATAACGTGCATTATTACCCATATAATGCAGTTATTATCGCCAGAACTGTAATAATTATACTTATTACTTATATTATTCTCAATATAACATGCATTATTACCCCCATTATGCAGTTATTATCGCTAGAACTATAATAAATATACGTATTACTTTCATTATCATCAATATAACATGCATTATTACCCATATAATGGAGGTATTATCGCTAGAACTGTAATAATTATACTTATTACTTATATTATTATCAATATAACATGCATTATTACCCATATTATGCAGTTATTATCGATAGAACTGTAATAATTATACTTATTACTTATATCATTATCAATATAACATGCATTATAACCCATATAATAGAGGTATTATCGCTAGAACTGTAATAATTATACTTATTACTTATACTATTAGCAATATAACGTGCATTGTTACCCATGTTATGCAGTTATTATCGATAGAACTGTAATAAATACACTTATTACTTTTACTATTATCAATATATCATGCACTATTAGCCATATTTTACTATTATTATCGCTAGAACTATAATAATTATACTTATTACTCCCGACGTTATCAAGATAACATGCCTTATTACCCATATAATGCAGTTATTATCGCTAGAACTGTAATAATTATACTCATTACTTATATTATTAGCAATGTAACGTGCATTATTACCCATATTACGCAGTTATTATCGCTAGAACTGTAATATTTATACTTATTACTTATATTATTATCAATATAACATGCATTATTACCCATATAATGGAGGTATTATCGCTAGAACTGTAATAATTATACTTATTACTTATACTATTAGCAATATAACGTGCATTATTACCCATATAATGCAGTTATTATCGCCAGAACTGTAATAATTATACTTATTACTTATATTATTCTCAATATAACATGCATTATTACCCATATTATGCAGTTATTATCGCAAGAACTATAATAAATATACGTATTACTTTCATTATTATCAATATAACATGCATTATTACCCATATTATGCAGTTATTATCGATAGAACTGTAATAAATACACTTACTACTTTTATTATTATCAATATAACATGCACTATTTGCCATATTTTACTATTATTATCGCTAGAACTATAATAATTATACTTATTACTCCCGATATTATCAATATAACATGCATTATTACCCATATAATGCAGTTATTATCGCTAGAACTGTAATAATTATACTTATTACTTATATTATTATCAATATAACATGCATTATTACCCATATTATGTAGTTATTATCGCTAGAACTATAATAAATATACGTATTACTTTCATTATCATCAATGCAACATGCATTATTACCCATATAATGGAGGTATTATCGCTAGAACTGTAATAATTATACTTATTACTTATATTATTATCAATATAACATGCATTATTACCCATGTTATGCAGTTATTATCGCTAGAACTATAATAAATATACGTATTACTTTCATTATCATCAATATAACATGCATTATTACCCATATAATAGAGGTATTATCGCTAGAACTGTAATAATTATACTTATTACTTATACTATTAGCAATATAACGTGCATTATTACCCACATAATGCAGTTATTATCGCCAGAACTGTAATAATTATACTTATTACTTATATTATTCTCAATATAACATGCATTATTACCCCCATTATGCAGTTATTATCGCTAGAACTATAATAAATATACGTATTACTTTCATTATCATCAATATAACATGCATTATTACCCATATAATGGGGGTATTATCGCTAGAACTGTAATAATTATACTTATTACTTATATTATTATCAATATAACATGCATTATTACCCATATTATGCAGTTATTATCGATAGAACTGTAATAAATACACTTATTACTTTTACTATTATCAATATATCATGCACTATTAGCCATATTTTACTATTATTATCGCTAGAACTATAATAATTATACTTATTACTCCCGATGTTATCAATATAACATGCCTTATTACCCATATAATGCAGTTATTATCGCTAGAACTGTAATAATTATACTCATTACTTATATTATTAGCAATGTAACGTGCATTATTACCCATATTACGCAGTTATTATCGCTAGAACTGTAATATTTATACTTATTACTTATATTATTATCAATATAACATGCATTATTACCCATATAATGGAGGTATTATCGCTAGAACTGTAATAATTATACTTATTACTTATACTATTAGCAATATAACGTGCATTATTACCCATATAATGCAGTTATTATCGCCAGAACTGTAATAATTATACTTATTACTTATATTATTCTCAATATAACATGCATTATTACCCATATTATGCAGTTATTATCGCAAGAACTATAATAAATATACGTATTACTTTCATTATTATCAATATAACATGCATTATTACCCATATTATGCAGTTATTATCGATAGAACTGTAATAAATACACTTACTACTTTTATTATTATCAATATAACATGCACTATTTGCCATATTTTACTATTATTATCGCTAGAACTATAATAATTATACTTATTACTCCCGATATTATCAATATAACATGCATTATTACCCATATAATGCAGTTATTATCGCTAGAACTGTAATAATTATACTTATTACTTATATTATTATCAATATAACATGCATTATTACCCATATTATGTAGTTATTATCGCTAGAACTATAATAAATATACGTATTACTTTCATTATCATCAATACAACATGCATTATTACCCATATAATGGAGGTATTATCGCTAGAACTGTAATAATTATACTTATTACTTATATTATTATCAATATAACATGCATTATTACCCATGTTATGCAGTTATTATCGCTAGAACTATAATAAATATACGTATTACTTTCATTATCATCAATATAACATGCATTATTACCCATATAATAGAGGTATTATCGCTAGAACTGTAATAATTATACTTATTACTTATACTATTAGCAATATAACGTGCATTATTACCCATATAATGCAGTTATTATCGCCAGAACTGTAATAATTATACTTATTACTTATATTATTCTCAATATAACATGCATTATTACCCCCATTATGCAGTTATTATCGCTAGAACTATAATAAATATACGTATTACTTTTATTATCATCAATATAACATGCATTATTACCCATATAATGGAGGTATTATCGCTAGAACTGTAATAATTATACTTATTACTTATATTATTATCAATATAACATGCATTATTACCCATATTATGCAGTTATTATCGATAGAACTGTAATAAATACACTTATTACTTTTACTATTATCAATATATCATGCACTATTAGCCATATTTTACTATTTTTATCGCTAGAACTATAATAATTATACTTATTACTCCCGACGTTATCAATATAACATGCCTTATTACCCATATAATGCAGTTATTATCGCTAGAACTGTAATAATTATACTCATTACTTATATTATTGGCAATGTAACGTGCATTATTACCCATATTACGCAGTTATTATCGCTAGAACTGTAATATTTATACTTATTACTTATATTATTATCAATATAACATGCATTATTACCCATATAATGGAGGTATTATCGCTAGAACTGTAATAATTATACTTATTACTTATACTATTAGCAATATAACGTGCATTATTACCCATATAATGCAGTTATTATCGCCAGAACTGTAATAATTATACTTATTACTTATATTATTCTCAATATAACATGCATTATTACCCATATTATGCAGTTATTATCGCAAGAACTATAATAAATATACGTATTACTTTCATTATTATCAATATAACATGCATTATTACCCATATTATGCAGTTATTATCGATAGAACTGTAATAAATACACTTACTACTTTTATTATTATCAATATAACATGCATTATTACCCATATTATGTAGTTATTATCGCTAGAACTATAATAAATATACGTATTACTTTCATTATCATCAATACAACATGCATTATTACCCATATAATGGAGGTATTATCGCTAGAACTGTAATAATTATACTTATTACTTATATTATTATCAATATAACATGCATTATTACCCATATTATGCAGTTATTATCGATAGAACTGTAATAATTATACTTATTACTCATATTATTATCAATATAACATGCATTATTACCCATATAATGCAGTTATTATCGCTAGAGCAGTAATAATTGTACTCATTACTTATATTATTAGCAATATAACCTGCATTATTACCCATATTATGCAGTTATTATCGCTAGAACTGTAATAATTATACTTATTACTTACATCATTATCAATATAACATGCATTATAACCCATATAATAGAGGTATTATCGCTAGAACTGTAATAATTATACTTATTACTTATATTATTCTCAATATAACATGCATTATTACCCCCATTATGCAGTTATTATCGCTAGAACTATAATAAATATACGTATTACATTTATTATCATCAATATAACATGCATTATTACCCATATAATGGAGGTATTATCGCTAGAACTGTAATAATTATACTTATTACTTATATTATTATCAATATAACATGCATTATTACCCATATTATGCAGTTATTATCGATAGAACTGTAATAAATACACTTATTACTTTTACTATTATCAATATATCATGCACTATTAGCCATATTTTACTATTATTATCGCTAGAACTATAATAATTATACTTATTACTCCCGACGTTATCAATATAACATGCCTTATTACCCATATAATGCAGTTATTATCGCTAGAACTGTAATAATTATACTCATTACTTATATTATTAGCAATGTAACGTGCATTATTACCCATATTACGCAGTTATTATCGCTAGAACTGTAATATTTATACTTATTACTTATATTATTATCAATATAACATGCATTATTACCCATATAATGGAGGTATTATCGCTAGAACTGTAATAATTATACTTATTACTTATACTATTAGCAATATAACGTGCATTATTACCCATATAATGCAGTTATTATCGCCAGAACTGTAATAATTATACTTATTACTTATATTATTCTCAATATAACATGCATTATTACCCATATTATGCAGTTATTATCGCAAGAACTATAATAAATATACGTATTACTTTCATTATTATCAATATAACATGCATTATTACCCATATTATGCAGTTATTATCGATAGAACTGTAATAAATACACTTACTACTTTTATTATTATCAATATAACATGCATTATTACCCATATTATGTAGTTATTATCGCTAGAACTATAATAAATATACGTATTACTTTCATTATCATCAATACAACATGCATTATTACCCATATAATGGAGGTATTATCGCTAGAACTGTAATAATTATACTTATTACTTATATTATTATCAATATAACATGCATTATTACCCATATTATGCAGTTATTATCGATAGAACTGTAATAATTATACTTATTACTCATATTATTATCAATATAACATGCATTATTACCCATATAATGCAGTTATTATCGCTAGAGCTGTAATAATTGTACTCATTACTTATATTATTAGCAATATAACCTGCATTATTACCCATATTATGCAGTTATTATCGCTAGAACTGTAATAATTATACTTATTACTTACATCATTATCAATATAACATGCATTATAACCCATATAATAGAGGTATTATCGCTAGAACTGTAATAATTATACTTATTACTTATACTATTAGCAATATAACGTGCATTGTTACCCATATAATGCAGTTATTATCGCCAGAACTGTAATAATTATACTTATTACTTATATTATTCTCAATATAACATGCATTATTACCCCCATTATGCAGTTATTATCGCTAGAACTATAATAAATATACGTACTACTTTCATTATCATCAATATAACATGCATTATTACCCATATAATGGAGGTATTATTGCTAGAACTGTAATAATTATACTTATTACTTACACTATTAGCAACATAACGTGCATTGTTACCCATATAATGCAGTTATTATCGCCAGAACTGTAATAATTATACTTATTACTTATATTATTCTCAATATAACATGCATTATTACCCATATTATGCAGTTATTATCGCTAGAACTGTAATAATTATACTTATTACTTATATTATTATCAACATAACATGCATTATTACCCATATAATGGAGGTATTATTGCTAGAACTGTAATAATTATACTTATTACTTACACTATTAGCAACATAACGTGCATTGTTACCCATATAATGCAGTTATTATCGCCAGAACTGTAATAATTATACTTATTACTTATATTATTCTCAATATAACATGCATTATTACCCATATTATGCAGTTATTATCGCAAGAACTATAATAAATATACGTATTACTTTCATTATTATCAATATAACATGCATTATTACCCATATTATGCAGTTATTATCGATAGAACTGTAATAAATACACTTGCTACTATTACTATTATCAATATATCATGCACTATTAGCCATATTTTACTATTATTATCGCTAGAACTATAATAATTATACTTATTACTCCCGATGTTATCAATATAACATGCCTTATTACCCATATAATGCAGTTATTATCGCTAGAACTATAATAAATATACGTATTACTTTTATCATCATCAATATAACATGCATTATTACCCATATTATGCAGTTATTATCGATAGACCTGTTATAAATATACTTATTACTTTTATTATTATCAATATAACATGCACTATTTGCCATATTTTACTATTATTATCGCTAGAACTATAATAATTATACTTATTACTCCCGATATTATCAATATAACATGCATTATTACCCATATAATGCAGTTATTATCGCTAGAACTGTAATAATTATACTTATTACTTATATTATTATCAATATAACATGCATTATTACCCATATAATGCAGTTATTATCGCTAGAACTGTAATAATTGTACTCATTACTTATATTATTAGCAATATAACGTGCATTATTACCCATATTATGCAGTTATTATCGCTAGAACTGTAATAATTATACTTATTACTTATATCATTATCAATATAACATGCATTATTACCCATATAATACAGGTATTATCGCTAGAACTGTAATAATTATACTTATTACTTATACTATTAGCAATATAACGTGCATTATTACCCATATAATGCAGTTCTTATCGCCAGAACTGTAATAATTATACTTATTACTTATATTATTCTCAATATAACATGCATTATTACCCACATTATGCAGTTATTATCGCTAGAAAAATAATAAATATACGTATTACTTTCATTATCATCAATATAACATGCATTATTACCCATATAATAGAGGTATTATCGCTAGAACTGTAATAATTATACTTATTACTTCTACTATTAGCAATAAAACGTGCATTGTTACCCATATAATGCAGTTATTATCGCTAGAACTGTAATAATTATACTTATTACTTATATTATTCTCAATATAACATGCATTATTACCCACATTATGCAGTTATTATCGCTAGAACTATAATAAATATACGTATTACTTTCATTATCATAAATATAACATGCATTATTACCCATATAATGGAGGTATTATCGCTAGAACTGTAATAATTATACTCATTACTTATATTATTAGCAATGTAACGTGCATTATTACCCATATTATGCTGTTATTATCGCTAGAACTGTAATAGTTATACTTATTACTTATATTATTATCAATATAACATGCATTATTACCCATATAATGGAGGTATTATCGCTAGAACTGTAATAATTATACTTATTACTTATATTATTATCAATATAACATGCATTATTACCCATATTATGCAGTTATTATCGATAGAACTGTAATAATTATACTTATTACTCATATTATTATCAATATAACATGCATTATTACCCATATAATGCAGTTATTATCGCTAGAGCTGTAATAATTGTACTCATTACTTATATTATTAGCAATATAACCTGCATTATTACCCATATTATGCAGTTATTATCGCTAGAACTGTAATAATTATACTTATTACTTATATCATTATCAATATAACATGCATTATAACCCATATAATAGAGGTATTATCGCTAGAACTGTAATAATTATACTTATTACTTATACTATTAGCAATATAACGTGCATTGTTACCCATATAATGCAGTTATTATCGCCAGAACTGTAATAATTATACTTATTACTTATATTATTCTCAATATAACATGCATTATTACCCATATTATGCAGTTATTATCGCAAGAACTATAATAAATATACGTATTACTTTCATTATTATCAATATAACATGCATTATTACCCATATTATGCAGTTATTATCGATAGAACTGTAATAAATACACTTGCTACTATTACTATTATCAATATATCATGCACTATTAGCCATATTTTACTATTATTATCGCTAGAACTATAATAATTATACTTATTACTCCCGATGTTATCAATATAACATGCCTTATTACCCATATAATGCAGTTATTATCGCTAGAACTATAATAAATATACGTATTACTTTTATCATCATCAATATAACATGCATTATTACCCATATTATGCAGTTATTATCGATAGACCTGTTATAAATATACTTATTACTTTTATTATTATCAATATAACATGCACTATTTGCCATATTTTACTATTATTATCGCTAGAACTATAATAATTATACTTATTACTCCCGATATTATCAATATAACATGCATTATTACCCATATAATGCAGTTATTATCGCTAGAACTGTAATAATTATACTTATTACTTATATTATTATCAATATAACATGCATTATTACCCATATAATGCAGTTATTATCGCTAGAACTGTAATAATTGTACTCATTACTTATATTATTAGCAATATAACGTGCATTATTACCCATATTATGCAGTTATTATCGCTAGAACTGTAATAATTATACTTATTACTTATATCATTATCAATATAACATGCATTATTACCCATATAATACAGGTATTATCGCTAGAACTGTAATAATTATACTTATTACTTATACTATTAGCAATATAACGTGCATTATTACCCATATAATGCAGTTCTTATCGCCAGAACTGTAATAATTATACTTATTACTTATATTATTCTCAATATAACATGCATTATTACCCACATTATGCAGTTATTATCGCTAGAAAAATAATAAATATACGTATTACTTTCATTATCATCAATATAACATGCATTATTACCCATATAATAGAGGTATTATCGCTAGAACTGTAATAATTATACTTATTACTTATACTATTAGCAATAAAACGTGCATTGTTACCCATATAATGCAGTTATTATCGCTAGAACTGTAATAATTATACTTATTACTTATATTATTCTCAATATAACATGCATTATTACCCACATTATGCAGTTATTATCGCTAGAACTATAATAAATATACGTATTACTTTCATTATCATAAATATAACATGCATTATTACCCATATAATGGAGGTATTATCGCTAGAACTGTAATAATTATACTCATTACTTATATTATTAGCAATGTAACGTGCATTATTACCCATATTATGCAGTTATTATCGCTAGAAAAATAATAAATATACGTATTACTTTCATTATCATCAATATAACATGCATTATTACCCATATAATAGAGGTATTATCGCTTGAACTGTAATAATTATACTTATTACTTATACTATTAGCAATAAAACGTGCATTGTTACCCATATAATGCAGTTATTATCGCTAGAACTATAATAATTATACTTATTACTCCCGATATTATCAATATAACATGCATTATTACCCATATAATGGAGGTATTATCGCTAGAACTGTAATAATTGTACTCATTACTTATATTATTAGCAATATAACGTGCATTATTACCCATATTATGCAGTTATTATCGCTAGAACTGTAATAATTATACTTATTACTTATATCATTATCAGTATAACATGCATTATTACCCATATAATAGAGGTATTATCGCTAGAACTGTAATAATTGTACTCATTACTTATATTATTAGCAATATAACGTGCATTATTACCCATATTATGCAGTTATTATCGCTAGAACTGTAATAATTATACTTATTACTTATATCATTATCAGTATAACATGCATTATTACCCATATAATAGAGGTATTATCGCTAGAACTGTAATAATTATACTTATTACTTATACTATTAGCAATATAACGTGCATTTTTACCCGTATAATGCAGTTATTATCGCTAGAACTGTAATAATTATACTTATTACTTATATTGTTAGCAATATAACGTGCATTATTACCCATATAATGCAGTTATTATCGCTAGAACTGTAATAATTATACTTATTACTTATATTATTATCAATATAACATGCATTATTACCCATATAATGGAGGTATTATCGCAAGATCTGTAATAATTATACTTATTACTTATACTTTAGCAATATAACGTGCATTATTACTCATATAATGCAGTTATTATCGCCAGAACTGTAATAATTATACTTATTACTTATATTATTCTCAACATAACATGCATTATTACCCACATTATGCAGTTATTATCGCTAGAACTATAATAAATATACGTATTACTTTCATTATCATCAATATAACATGCATTATTACCCATATAATAGAGGTATTATCGCTAGAACTGTAATAATTATACTTATTACTTATACTATTAGCAATAAAACGTGCATTGTTACCCATATAATGCAGTTATTATCGCTAGAACTATAATAATTATACTTATTACTCCCGATATTATCAATATAACATGCATTATTACCCATATAATGCAGTTATTATCGCTAGAACTGTAATAATTATACTTATTACTTATATTATAAGCAATATAACGCGCATTATTACCCATATAATGCAGTTATTATCGCTAGAACTGTAATAATTATACTTATTGCTTATATTATTATCAATATAACATGCATTATTACCCATATAATGGAGGTATTATCGCAAGAACTGTAATAATTATACTTATTACTTATACTATTAGCAATATAACGTGCATTATTACCCATATAATGCAGTTCTTATCGCCAGAACTGTAATAATTATACTTATTACTTATATTATTCTCAATATAACATGCATTATTACCCACATTATGCAGTTATTATCGCTAGAAAAATAATAAATATACGTATTACTTTCATTATCATCAATATAACATGCATTATTACCCATATAATAGAGGTATTATCGCTTGAACTGTAATAATTATACTTATTACTTATACTATTAGCAATAAAACGTGCATTGTTACCCATATAATGCAGTTATTATCGCTAGAACTGTAATAATTATACTTATTACTTATACTATTAGCAATAAAACGTGCATTGTTACCCATATAATGCAGTTATTATCGCTAGAACTGTAATAATTATACTTATTACTTATATTATTCTCAATATAACATGCATTATTACCCATATAATGCAGTTATTATCGCTGGAACTGTAATAATTATACTTATTACTTATATTATTATCAATATAACATGCATTATTACCCATATAATGGAGGTATTATCGCAAGAACTGTAATAATTATATTTATTACTTATACTATTAGCAATATAACGTGCATTATTACCCATATAATGCAGTTATTATCGCCAGAACTGTAATAATTATACTTATTACTTATACTATTAGCAATAAAACGTGCATTGTTACCCATATAATGCAGTTATTATCGCTAGAACTGTAATAATTATACTTATTACTTATATTATTCTCAATATAACATGCATTATTACCCACATTATGCAGTTATTATCGCTAGAACTATAATAAATACGCGTATTATTTTCATTATTATCAATATAACATGCATTATTACCCATATTATGCAGTTATTATCGATAGAACTGTAATAAATACACTTGCTACTTTTACTATTATCAATATATCATGCACTATTAGCCATATTTTACTATTATTATCGCTAGAACTATAATAATTATACTTATTACTCCCGATGTTATCAATATAACATGCCTTATTACCCATATAATGCAGTTATTATCGCTAGAACTATAATAAATATACGTATTACTTTTATCATCATCAATATAACATGCATTATTACCCATATTATGCAGTTATTATCGATAGACCTGTTATAAATATACTTATTACTTTTATCATTATCAATATAACATGCACTATTTGCCATATTTTACTATTATTATCGCTAGAACTATAATAATTATACTTATTACTCCCGATATTATCAATATAACATGCATTATTACCCATATAATGCAGTTATTATCGCTAGAACTGTAATAATTATACTTATTACTTATATTATTATCAATATAACATGCATTATTACCCATATAATGCAGTTATTATCGCTAGAACTGTAATAATTGTACTCATTACTTATATTATTAGCAATATAACGTGCATTATTACCCATATTATGCAGTTATTATCGCTAGAACTGTAATAATTATACTTATTACTTATATCATTATCAATATAACATGCATTATTACCCATATAATACAGGTATTATCGCTAGTACTGTAATAATTATACTTATTACTTATACTATTAGCAATATAACGTGCATTATTACCCATATAATGCAGTTCTTATCGCCAGAACTGTAATAATTATACTTATTACTTATATTATTCTCAATATAACATGCATTATTACCCACATTATGCAGTTATTATCGCTAGAAAAATAATAAATATACGTATTACTTTCATTATCATAAATATAACATGCATTATTACCCATATAATGGAGGTATTATCGCTAGAACTGTAATAATTATACTTATTACTTATACTATTAGCAATAAAACGTGCATTGTTACCCATATAATGCAGTTATTATCGCTAGAACTATAATAATTATACTTATTACTCCCGATATTATCAATATAACATGCATTATTACCCATATAATGCAGTTCTTATCGCCAGAACTGTAATAATTATACTTATTACTTATATTATTCTCAATATAACATGCATTATTACCCACATTATGCAGTTATTATCGCTAGAAAAATAATAAATATACGTATTACTTTCATTATCATCAATATAACATGCATTATTACCCATATAATAGAGGTATTATCGCTTGAACTGTAATAATTATACTTATTACTTATACTATTAGCAATAAAACGTGCATTGTTACCCATATAATGCAGTTATTATCGCTAGAACTATAATAATTATACTTATTACTCCCGATATTATCAATATAACATGCATTATTACCCATATAATGCAGTTATTATCGCTGGAACTGTAATAATTATACTTATTACTTATATTATAAGCAATATAACGTGCATTATTACCCATATAATGCAGATATTATCGCTAGAACTGTAATAATTATACTTATTACTTATATTATTATCAATATAACATGCATTATTACCCATATAATGGAGTTATTATCGCAAGAACTGTAATAATTATATTTATTACTTATACTATTAGCAATATAACGTGCATTATTACCCATATAATGCAGTTATTATCGCCAGAACTGTAATAATTATACTTATTACTTATACTATTAGCAATAAAACGTGCATTGTTACCCATATAATGCAGTTATTATCGCTAGAACTGTAATAATTATACTTATTACTTATATTATTCTCAATATAACATGCATTATTACCCACATTATGCAGTTATTATCGCTAGAACTATAATAAATATACGTATTACTTTCATTATCATAAATATAACATGCATTATTACCCATATAATGGAGGTATTATCGCTAGAACTGTAATAATTATACTCATTACTTATATTATTAGCAATGTAACGTGCATTGGTACCCATATAATGCAGTTATTATCGCCAGAACTGTAATAATTATACTTATTACTTATATTATTCTCAATATAACATGCATTATTACCCATATAATGCAGTTATTATCGCTAGAACTGTAATAATTATACTTATTACTTATATTATTATCAATATAACATGCATTATTACCCATATAATGCAGTTATTATCGCTAGAACTGTAATAATTATACTTATTACTTATATTATTCTCAATATAACATGCATTATTACCCACATTATGCAGTTATTATCGCTAGAACTATAATAAATATACGTATTACTTTCATTATCATCAATATAACATGCATTATTACCCATATAATAGAGGTATTATCGCTTGAACTGTAATAATTATACTTATTACTTATACTATTAGCAATAAAACGTGCATTGTTACCCATATAATGCAGTTATTATCGCTAGAACTGTAATAATTATACTTATTACTTATACTATTAGCAATAAAACGTGCATTGTTACCCATATAATGCAGTTATTATCGCTAGAACTGTAATAATTATACTTATTACTTATATTATTCTCAATATAACATGCATTATTACCCATATAATGCAGTTATTATCGCTGGAACTGTAATAATTATACTTATTACTTATATTATTATCAATATAACATGCATTATTACCCATATAATGGAGGTATTATCGCAAGAACTGTAATAATTATATTTATTACTTATACTATTAGCAATATAACGTGCATTATTACCCATATAATGCAGTTATTATCGCCAGAACTGTAATAATTATACTTATTACTTATACTATTAGCAATAAAACGTGCATTGTTACCCATATAATGCAGTTATTATCGCTAGAACTGTAATAATTATACTTATTACTTATATTATTCTCAATATAACATGCATTATTACCCACATTATGCAGTTATTATCGCTAGAACTATAATAAATACGCGTATTATTTTCATTATTATCAATATAACATGCATTATTACCCATATTATGCAGTTATTATCGATAGAACTGTAATAAATACACTTGCTACTTTTACTATTATCAATATATCATGCACTATTAGCCATATTTTACTATTATTATCGCTAGAACTATAATAATTATACTTATTACTCCCGATGTTATCAATATAACATGCCTTATTACCCATATAATGCAGTTATTATCGCTAGAACTATAATAAATATACGTATTACTTTTATCATCATCAATATAACATGCATTATTACCCATATTATGCAGTTATTATCGATAGACCTGTTATAAATATACTTATTACTTTTATCATTATCAATATAACATGCACTATTTGCCATATTTTACTATTATTATCGCTAGAACTATAATAATTATACTTATTACTCCCGATATTATCAATATAACATGCATTATTACCCATATAATGCAGTTATTATCGCTAGAACTGTAATAATTATACTTATTACTTATATTATTATCAATATAACATGCATTATTACCCATATAATGCAGTTATTATCGCTAGAACTGTAATAATTGTACTCATTACTTATATTATTAGCAATATAACGTGCATTATTACCCATATTATGCAGTTATTATCGCTAGAACTGTAATAATTATACTTATTACTTATATCATTATCAATATAACATGCATTATTACCCATATAATACAGGTATTATCGCTAGAACTGTAATAATTATACTTATTACTTATACTATTAGCAATATAACGTGCATTATTACCCATATAATGCAGTTCTTATCGCCAGAACTGTAATAATTATACTTATTACTTATATTATTCTCAATATAACATGCATTATTACCCACATTATGCAGTTATTATCGCTAGAAAAATAATAAATATACGTATTACTTTCATTATCATAAATATAACATGCATTATTACCCATATAATGGAGGTATTATCGCTAGAACTGTAATAATTATACTTATTACTTATACTATTAGCAATAAAACGTGCATTGTTACCCATATAATGCAGTTATTATCGCTAGAACTATAATAATTATACTTATTACTCCCGATATTATCAATATAACATGCATTATTACCCATATAATGCAGTTCTTATCGCCAGAACTGTAATAATTATACTTATTACTTATATTATTCTCAATATAACATGCATTATTACCCACATTATGCAGTTATTATCGCTAGAAAAATAATAAATATACGTATTACTTTCATTATCATCAATATAACATGCATTATTACCCATATAATAGAGGTATTATCGCTTGAACTGTAATAATTATACTTATTACTTATACTATTAGCAATAAAACGTGCATTGTTACCCATATAATGCAGTTATTATCGCTAGAACTATAATAATTATACTTATTACTCCCGATATTATCAATATAACATGCATTATTACCCATATAATGCAGTTATTATCGCTGGAACTGTAATAATTATACTTATTACTTATATTATAAGCAATATAACGTGCATTATTACCCATATAATGCAGATATTATCGCTAGAACTGTAATAATTATACTTATTACTTATATTATTATCAATATAACATGCATTATTACCCATATAATGGAGGTATTATCGCAAGAACTGTAATAATTATATTTATTACTTATACTATTAGCAATATAACGTGCATTATTACCCATATAATGCAGTTATTATCGCCAGAACTGTAATAATTATACTTATTACTTATACTATTAGCAATAAAACGTGCATTGTTACCCATATAATGCAGTTATTATCGCTAGAACTGTAATAATTATACTTATTACTTATATTATTCTCAATATAACATGCATTATTACCCACATTATGCAGTTATTATCGCTAGAACTATAATAAATATACGTATTACTTTCATTATCATAAATATAACATGCATTATTACCCATATAATGGAGGTATTATCGCTAGAACTGTAATAATTATACTCATTACTTATATTATTAGCAATGTAACGTGCATTGGTACCCATATAATGCAGTTATTATCGCCAGAACTGTAATAATTATACTTATTACTTATATTATTCTCAATATAACATGCATTATTACCCATATAATGCAGTTATTATCGCTAGAACTGTAATAATTGTACTCATTACTTATATTATTAGCAATATAACGTGCATTATTACCCATATTATGTAGTTATTATCGCTAGAACAGTAATAATTATACTTATTACTTATATCATTATCAATATAACATGCATTATTACCCATATAATGGAGGTATTATCCCAAGACCTGTAATAATTATACTTATTACTTATACTATTACCAATATAACGTGCATTATTACCCATGTAATGCAGTTATTATCGCCAGAACTGTAATAATTATACTTATTACTTATATTATTCTCAATATAACATGCATTATTACCCACATTATGCAGTTATTATCGCTAGAACTATAATAAATATACGTATTACTTTCATTATCATCAATATAACATGCATTATTACCCATATAATGGAGGTATTATCGCTGGAACTGTAATAATTATACTTATTACTTATATTATTATCAATATAACATGCATTATTACCCATATTATGCAGTTATTATCGATAGAACTGTAATAAATACACTTACTACTTTTACTATTATCAATATATCACGCACTATTAGCCATATTTTACTATTATTATCGCTAGAGCTATAATAATTATACTTATTACTTATATTGTTAGCAATATAACGTGCATTATTACCCATATAATGCAGTTATTATCGCTAGAACTTTAATAATTATACTTATTACTCATATTATTATCAATATAACATGCATTATTACCCATATAATGCAGTTATTATCGCTAGAACTGTAATAATTGTACTCATTACTTATATTATTAGCAATATAACGTGCATTATTACCCATATTACGTAGTTATTATCGCTAGAACAGTAATAATTATACTTATTACTTATATCATTATCAATATAACATGCATTATTACCCATATAATGGAGGTATTATCGCAAGAACTGTAATAATTATACTTATTACTTATACTATTAGCAATATAACGTGCATTATTACCCATATAATGCTGTTATTATCGCTAGAACTGTAATAATTGTACTTATTACTTATATCATTATCAATATAACATGCATTATTACCCATATAATAGAGGTATTATCGCTAGAACTGTAATAATTATACTTATTACTTATACTATTAGCAATATAACGTGCATTTTTACCCATATAATGCAGTTATTATCGCTAGAACTGTAATAATTATACTTATTACTTATATTGTTAGCAATATAACGTGCATTATTACCCATATAATGCAGTTATTATCGCTTGAACTGTAATAATTATACTTATTACTTATATTATTATCAATATAACATGCATTATTACCCATATAATGGAGGTATTATCGCAAGAACTGTAATAATTGTACTTATTACTTATACTATTAGCAATATAACGTGCATTATTACCCATATAATGCAGTTATTATCGCCAGAACTGTAATAATTATAGTTATTACTTATATTATTCTCAATATAACATGCATTATTACCCACATTATGCAGTTATTATCGCTAGAACTATAATAAATATACGTATTACTTTCATTATCATCAATATAACATGCATTATGACCCATATAATGGAGGTATTATCGCAAGAACTGTAATAATTATACTTATTACTTATACTATTAGCAATATAACGTGCATTATTACCCATATCATGCTGTTATTATCGCTAGAACTGTAATAATTGTACTTATTACTTATATCATTATCAATATAACATGCATTATTACCCATATAATAGAGGTATTATCGCTAGAACTGTAATAATTATACTTATTACTTATACTATTAGCAATATAACGTGCATTTTTACCCATATAATGCAGTTATTATCGCTAGAACTGTAATAATTATACGTATTACTTATATTGTTAGCAATATAACGTGTATTATTACCCATATAATGCAGTTATTATCGCTAGAACTGTAATAATTATACTTATTACTTATATTATTATCAATATAACATGCATTATTACCCATATAATGGAGGTATTATCGCAAGAACTGTAATAATTATACTTATTACTTATACTATTAGCAATATAACGTGCATTATTACCCATATAATGCAGTTATTATCGCCAGAACTGTAATAATTATACTTATTACTTATATTATTCTCAATATAACATGCATTATTACCCACATTATGCAGTTATTATCGCTAGAACTATAATAAATATACGTATTACTTTCATTATCATCAATATAACATGCATTATTACCCATATAATGGAGGTATTATCGCAAGAACTGTAATAATTATACTTATTACTTATACTATTAGCAATATAACGTGCATTATTACTCATATAATGCAGTTATTATCGCCAGAACTGTAATAATTATACTTATTACTTATATTATTCTCAATATAACATGCATTATTACCCACATTATGCAGTTATGATCGCCAGAACTATAATAAATATACTTATTACTCCCAATATTATCAATGTAACATGCATTATTACCCATATAATGCAGTTATCATCGCTAGAACTGTAATAATTATACTTATTACTTATATTGTTAGCAATATAACGTGCATTATTACCCATATAATGCAGTTATTATCGCTAGAACTGTAATAATTATACTTATTACTCATATTATTATCAATATAACATGCATTACTACCCATATTATGCAGTTATTATCGCTAGAACTATAATAAATATACGTATTACTTTTATTATCATCAATATAACATGCATTATTACCCATATTATGCAGTTATTATCGCCAGAACTGTAATAATTATACTTATTACTTATATTATTCTCAATATAACATGCATTATTACCCACATTATGCAGTTATTATCGCTAGAACTATAATAAATATACGTATTACTTTCATTATCATCAATATAACATGCATTATTACCCATATAATGGAGGTATTATCGCTAGAACTGTAATAATTATACTTATTACTTATATTATTATCAATATAACATGCATTATTACCCATATAATGGAGGTATTATCGCTAGAACTGTAATAATTATACTTATTACTTATACTATTAGCAATATAACGTGCATTATTACCCATATAATGCAGTTATTATCGCCAGAACTGTAATAATTATACTTACTACTTACACTATTAGCAATATAACGTGCATTGTTACCCATATAATGCAGTTATTATCGCCAGAACTGTAATAATTATACTTATTACTTATATTGTTAGCAATATAACGTGCATTATTACCCATATAATGCAGTTATTATCGCTAGAACTTTAATAATTATACTTATTACTCATATTATTATCAATATAACATGCATTATTACCCATATTATCCAGTTATTATCGCTAGAACTATAATATATATACGTATTACTTTTATTATCATCAATATAACATGCAGTATTACCCATATAATGCAGTTATTATCGCTAGAACTATAATAAATATACGTATTACTTTTATTATCATCAATATAACATGCATTATTACCCATATTATGCAGTTGTTATCGCTAGAACTGTAATAATTATACTTATTACTTATATCACTATCAATATAACATGCAGTATTACCCATATAATAGAGGTATTATCGCTAGAACTGTAATAATTATACTTATTACTTATACTATTAGCAATAAAACGTGCATTGTTACCCATATAATGCAGTTATTATCGCTAGAACTATAATAATTATACTTATTACTCCCGATATTATCAATATAACATGCATTATTAGCCATATAATGCAGTTATTATCGCTAGAACTGTAATAATTATACTTATTACTTATATTATTAGCAATATAACGTGCATTATTACCCATATAATGCAGTTATTATCGCTAGAACTTTAATAATTATACTTATTACTCATATTATTATCAATATAACGTGCATTATTACCCATATAATGCAGTTATTATCGCTAGAACTATAATATATATACGTATTACGTTTATTATCATCAATATAACATGCATTATTACCCATATTATGCAGTTATTATCGCCAGAACTGTAATAATTATACTTATTACTTATATTATTATCAATATAACGTGCATTATTACCCATATAATGCAGTTATTGTCGCTAGAACTATTATATATATACGTATTACTTTTATTATCATCAATATAACATGCAGTATTACCCATATTATGCAGTTGTTATCGCTAGAACTGTAATAATTATACTTATTACTTATATCACTATCAATATAACATGCATTATTACCCATATAATGGAGGTATTATCGCTAGAACTGTAATAATTATACTTATTACTTATACTATTAGCAATATAACGTGCATTATTACCCATATAATGCAGTTATTATCGCCAGAACTGTAATAATTATACTTATTACTCCCGATATTATCAATATAACATGCATTATTACCCATATAATGCAGTTATTATCGCTAGAACTGTAATAATTATACTTATTACTTATATTGTTAGCAATATAACGTGCATTATTACCCATATAATGCAGTTATTATCGCTAGAACTTTAATAATTATACTTATTACTCATATTATTATCAATATAACATGCATTATTACCCATATTATCCAGTTATTATCGCTAGAACTATAATATATATACGTATTACTTTTATTATCATCAATATAACATGCAGTATTACCCATATAATGCAGTTATTATCGCTAGAACTATAATAAATATACGTATTACTTTTATTATCATCAATATAACATGCATTATTACCCATATTATGCAGTTGTTATCGCTAGAACTGTAATAATTATACTTATTACTTATATCACTATCAATACAACATGCAGTATTACCCATATTATGCAGTTGTTATCGCTAGAACTGTAATAATTATACTTATTACTTATATCACTATCAATATAACATGCAGTATTACCCATATTATGCAGTTATTATCGCCAGAACTGTAATAATTATACTTATTACTTATATTATTATCAATATAACGTGCATTATTACCCATATAATGCAGTTATTATCGCTAGAACTATAATATATATACGTATTACTTTTATTATCATCAATATAACATGCAGTATTACCCATATTATGCAGTTGTTATCGCTAGAACTGTAATAATTATACTTATTACTTATATCACTATCAATATAACATGCAGTATTACCCATATAATAGAGGTATTATCGCTAGAACTGTAATAATTATACTTATTACTTACATTATTAGCAATATAACGTGCATTATTACCCATATAATGCAGTTATTATCGCTAGAACTTTAATAATTATACTTATTACTCATATTATTATCAATATAACGTGCATTATTACCCATATAATGCAGTTATTATCGCTAGAACTATAATATATATACGTATTACTTTTATTATCATCAATATAACATGCAGTATTACCCATATTATGCAGTTCTTATCGCTAGAACTGTAATAATTATACTTATTACTTATATCACTATCAATATAACATGCAGTATTACCCATATAATAGAGGTATTATCGCTAGAACTGTAATAATTATACTTATTACTTATACTATTAGCAATAAAACGTGCATTGTTACCCATATAATGCAGTTATTATCGCTAGAACTATAATAATTATACTTATTACTCCCGATATTATCAATATAACATGCATTATTACCCATATAATGCAGTTATTATCGCTAGAACTGTAATAATTATACTTATTACTTATATTATTAGCAATATAACGTGCATTATTACCCATATAATGCAGTTATTATCGCTAGTACTGTAATAATTATACTTATTACTTATACTATTAGCAATATAACGTGCATTATTACCCATATAATGCAGTTATTATCGCCAGAACTGTAATAATTATACTTATTACTTATATTATTCTCAATATAACATGCATTATTACCAACATTATGCAGTTATTATCGCTAGAACTACAATAAATATACGTATTACTTTCATTATCATCAATATAACATGCATTATTACCCATATAATGGAGGTATTATCGCTAGAACTGTAATAATTATACTCATTACTTATATTATTCTCAATATAACATGCATTATTACCCATATTATGCAGTTATTATCGATAGAACTGTAATAAATACACTTATTACTTTTACTATTATCAATATATCATGCACTATTAGCCATATTTTACTATTATTATCGCTAGAACTATAATAATTATACTTATTACTCCCGATGTTATCAATATAACATGCCTTATTACCCATATAATGCAGTTATTATCGCTAGAACTGTAATAATTATACTCATTACTTATATTATTAGCAATGTAACGTGCATTATTACCCATATTATGCAGTTATTATCGCTAGAACTGTAATATTTATACTTATTACTTATATTATTATCAATATAACATGCATTATTACCCACATAATGGAGGTATTATCGCTAGAACTGTAATAAATATACTTATTACTTATACTATTAGCAATATAACGTGCATTATTACCCATATAATGCAGTTATTATCGCCAGAACTGTAATAATTATACTTATTACTTATATTATTCTCAATATAACATGCATTATTACCCATATTATGCAGTTATTATCGCTAGAACTATAATAAATATACGTATTACTTTCATTATCATCAATATAACATGCATTATTACCCATATAATGCAGGTATTATCGCTAGAACTGTAATAATTATACTTATTACTTATATTATTATCAATATAACATGCATTATTACCCATATTATGCAGTTATTATCGCTAGAACTGTAATAATTATACTCATTACTTATATTATTAGCAATGTAACGTGCATTACTACCCATATAATGCAGTTAGTATCGCTAGAACTGTAATAATTATACTTATTACTTATATTGTTAGCAATATAACGTGCATTATTACCCATATAATGCAGTTATTATCGCTAGAACTGTAATAATTATACTTATTACTCATATTATTATCAATATAACATGCATTATTACCCATATTATGCAGTTATTATCGCTAGAACTGTAATAAATATACGTATTACCTTTTATTATCATCAATATAACATGCATTATTACCCATATTATGCAGTTATTATCGATAGAACTGTAATAAATATACTTATTACTTTTATTATTATCAATATAACATGCACTATTTGCCATATTTTACTATTATTATCGCTAGAACTATAATAATTATACTTATTACTCCCGATGTTATCAATATAACATGCCTTATTACCCATATAATGCAGTTATTATCGCTAGAACTATAATAAATATACGTATTACTTTCATTATCATCAATATAACATGCATTATTACCCATATAATGGAGGTATTATCGCTAGAACTGTAATAATTATACTTATTGCTTATATTATTATCAATATAACATGCATTATTACCCATATTATGCAGTTATTATCTCTAGAACCATAATAAATATACTCATTACTCCCAATATTATCAATATAACATGCATTTTTACCCATATAATGCAGTTATTATCGCTAGAACTGTAATAATTATACTTATTACTTATATTATTCTCAATATAACATGCATTATTACCCATATAATAGAGGTATTATCGCTAGAACTGTAATAATTATACTTATTACTTATACTATTAGCAATAAAACGTGCATTATTACCCATATAATGCAGTTATTATCGCTAGAACTGTAATAATTATACTTATTACTTATATTATTATCAATATAACATGCATTATTACCCATATAATGGAGGTATTATCGCAAGAACTGTAATAATTATACTTATTACTTATACTATTAGCAATATAACGTGCATTATTACCCATATAATGCAGTTATTATCGCCAGAACTGTAATAATTATACTTATTACTTATATTATTCTCAATATAACATGCATTATTACCCACATTATGCAGTTATTATCGCTAGAACTATAATAAATATACGTATTACTTTCATTATCATCAATATAACATGCATTATTACCCATATAATAGAGGTATTATCGCTAGAACTGTAATAATTATACTTATTACTTATACTATTAGCAATAAAACGTGCATTGTTACCCATATAATGCAGTTATTATCGCCAGAACTGTGATAATTATACTTATTACTTATATTATTCTCAATATAACATGCATTATTACCCACATTATGCAGTTATGATCGCCAGAACTATAATAAATATACTTATTACTCCCAATATTATCAATGTAACATGCATTATTACCCATATAATAGAGGTATTATCGCTAGAACTGTAATAATTATACTTATTACTTATACTATTAGCAATAAAACGTGCATTATTACCCATATAATGCAGTTATTATCGCTAGAACTGTAATAATTATACTTATTACTCATATTATTATCAATATAACATGCATTATTACCCATATTATGCAGTTATTATCGATAGAACTGTAATAAATACACTTACTACTTTTACTATTATCAATATATCACGCACTATTAGCCATATTTTACTATTATTATCGCTAGAGCTATAATAATTATACTTATTACTTATATTGTTAGCAATATAACGTGCATTTTTACGCATATAATGCAGTTATTATCGCCAGAACTGTAATAATTATACTTATTACTTATATTATTCTCAATATAACATGCATTATTACCCATATTATGCAGTTATTATCGCTAGAACTATAATAAATATACGTATTACTTTCATTATCATCAATATAACATGCATTATTACCCATATAATGCAGGTATTATCGCTAGAACTGTAATAATTATACTTATTACTTATATTATTATCAATATAACATGCATTATTACCCATATTATGCAGTTATTATCGATAGAACTGTAATAAATACACTTACTACTTTTACTATTATCAATATATCATGCACTATTAGCCATATTTTACTATTATTATCGCTAGAACTATTATAATTACACTTATTACTCCCGATGTTATCAATATAACATGCCTTATTACCCATATAATGCAGTTATTATCGCTAGAACTGTAATAATTATACTCATTACTTATATTATTAGCAATGTAACGTGCATTACTACCCATATAATGCAGTTAGTATCGCTAGAACTGTAATAATTATACTTATTACTTATATTGTTAGCAATATAACGTGCATTATTACCCATATAATGCAGTTATTATCGCTAGAATTGTAATAATTATACTTATTACTCATATTATTATCAATATAACATGCATTATTACCCATATTATGCAGTTATTATCGCTAGAACTGTAATAAATATACGTATTACCTTTTATTATCATCAATATAACATGCATTATTACCCATATTATGCAGTTATTATCGATAGAACTGTAATAAATATACTTATTACTTTTATTATTATCAATATAACATGCACTATTTGCCATATTTTACTATTATTATCGCTAGAACTATAATAATTATACTTATTACTCCCGATGTTATCAATATAACATGCCTTATTACCCATATAATGCAGTTATTATCGCTAGAACTATAATAAATATACGTATTACTTTCATTATCATCAATATAACATGCATTATTACCCATATAATGGAGGTATTATCGCTAGAACTGTAATAATTATACTTATTACTTATATTATTATCAATATAACATGCATTATTACCCATATTATGCAGTTATTATCTCTAGAACCATAATAAATATACTCATTACTCCCAATATTATCAATATAACATGCATTTTTACCCATATAATGCAGTTATTATCGCTAGAACTGTAATAATTATACTTATTACTTATATTGTTAGCAATATAACGTGCATTATTACCCATATAATGCAGTTATTATCGCTAGAACTGTAATAATTATACTCATTACTTATATTATTAGCAATGTAACGTGCATTACTACCCATATAATGCAGTTAGTATCGCTAGAACTGTAATAATTATACTTATTACTTATATTGTTAGCAATATAACGTGCATTATTACCCATATAATGCAGTTATTATCGCTAGAACTGTAATAATTATACTTATTACTCATATTATTATCAATATAACATGCATTATTACCCATATTATGCAGTTATTATCGCTAGAACTGTAATAAATATACGTATTACCTTTTATTATCATCAATATAACATGCATTATTACCCATATTATGCAGTTATTATCGATAGAACTGTAATAAATATACTTATTACTTTTATTATTATCAATATAACATGCACTATTTGCCATATTTTACTATTATTATCGCTAGAACTATAATAATTATACTTATTACTCCCGATGTTATCAATATAACATGCCTTATTACCCATATAATGCAGTTATTATCGCTAGAACTATAATAAATATACGTATTACTTTCATTATCATCAATATAACATGCATTATTACCCATATAATGGAGGTATTATCGCTAGAACTGTAATAATTATACTTATTACTTATATTATTATCAATATAACATGCATTATTACCCATATTATGCAGTTATTATCTCTAGAACCATAATAAATATACTCATTACTCCCAATATTATCAATATAACATGCATTTTTACCCATATAATGCAGTTATTATCGCTAGAACTGTAATAATTATACTTATTACTTATATTGTTAGCAATATAACGTGCATTATTACCCATATAATGCAGTTATTATCGCTAGAACTGTAATAATTATACTTATTACTTATAATATTATCAATATAACATGCATTATTACCCATATTATGCAGTTATGATCGCCAGAACTATAATAAATATACGTATTACTTTTATTATCATCAATATAACATGCATTATTACCCATAATATGCAGTTATTATCGATAGAACTGTAATAAATATACTTATTTCTTTTATTATTATCAATATAACATGCACTATTTGCCATATTTTACTATTATTATCGCTAGAACTATAATAATTATACTTATTACTCCCGATATTATCAATATAACATGCATTATTACCCATATTATGCAGTTATTATCGATAGAACTGTAATAAATACACTTACTACTTTTACTATTATCAATATATCACGCACTATTAGCCATATTTTACTATTATTATCGCTAGAGCTATAATAATTATACTTATTACTTATATTGTTAGCAATATAACGTGCATTATTACCCATATAATGCAGTTATTATCGCTAGAACTTTAATAATTATACTCATTACTCATATTATTATCAATATAACATGCATTATTACCCATATTATCCAGTTATTATCGCTAGAACTATAATATATATACGTATTACTTTTATTATCATCAATATAACATGCATTATTACCCATATAATGCAGTTATTATCGCTAGAACTGTAATAATTGTACTTATTACTTATATCATTATCAATATAACATGCATTATTACCCATATTATGCAGTTATTATCGCGAGAACTATAATAAATATACGTATTACTTTCATTATCATCAATGTAACATGCATTATTACCCATATAATGCAGGTATTATCGCTAGAACTGTAATAATTATACTTATTACTTATATTATTATCAATATAACATGCATTATTACCCATATTATGCAGTTATTATCGATAGAACTGTAATAAATACACTTACTACTTTTACTATTATCAATATATCATGCACTATTAGCCATATTTTACTATTATTATCGCTAGAACTATAATAATTACACTTATTACTCCCGATGTTATCAATATAACATGCCTTATTACCCATATAATGCAGTTATTATCGCTAGAACTGTAATAATTATACTCATTACTTATATTATTAGCAATGTAACGTGCATTACTACCCATATAATGCAGTTATTATCGCTAGAACTGTAATAATTATACTTATTACTTATATTGTTAGCAATATAACGTGCATTATTACCCATATAATGCAGTTATTATCGCTAGAACTGTAATAATTATACTTATTACTCATATTATTATCAATATAACATGCATTATTACCCACATTATGCAGTTATTATCGCTAGAACTACAATAAATATACGTATTACTTTCATTATCATCAATATAACATGCATTATTACCCATATAATGGAGGTATTATCGCTAGAACTGTAATAATTATACTTATTACTTATATTATTCTCAATATAACATGCATTATTACCCATATTATGCAGTTATTATCGATAGAACTGTAATAAATACACTTATTACTTTTACTATTATCAATATATCATGCACTGTTAGCCATATTTTACTATTATTATCGCTAGAACTATAATAATTATACTTATTACTCCCGATGTTATCAATATAACATGCCTTATTACCCATATAATGCAGTTATTATCGCTAGAACTGTAATAATTATACTCATTACTTATATTATTAGCAATGTAACGTGCATTATTACCCATATTATGCAGTTATTATCGCTAGAACTGTAATATTTATACTTATTACTTATATTATTATCAATATAACATGCATTATTACCCACATAATGGAGGTATTATCGCTAGAACTGTAATAAATATACTTATTACTTATACTATTAGCAATATAACGTGCATTATTACCCATATAATGCAGTTATTATCGCCAGAACTGTAATAATTATACTTATTACTTATATTATTCTCAATATAACATGCATTATTACCCATATTATGCAGTTATTATCGCTAGAACTATAATAAATATACGTATTACTTTCATTATCATCAATATAACATGCATTATTACCCATATAATGCAGGTATTATCGCTAGAACTGTAATAATTATACTTATTACTTATATTATTATCAATATAACATGCATTATTACCCATATTATGCAGTTATTATCGATAGAACTGTAATAAATACACTTACTACTTTTACTATTATCAATATATCATGCACTATTAGCCATATTTTACTATTATTATCGCTAGAACTATAATAATTACACTTATTACTCCCGATGTTATCAATATAACATGCCTTATTACCCATATAATGCAGTTATTATCGCTAGAACTGTAATAATTATACTCATTACTTATATTATTAGCAATGTAACGTGCATTACTACCCATATAATGCAGTTAGTATCGCTAGAACATTAATAATTATACTTATTACTCATATTATTATCAATATAACATGCATTATTACCCACATTATGCAGTTATTATCGCTAGAACTATAATAAATATACGTATTACTTTCATTATCATCAATATAACATGCATTATTACCCATATAATAGAGGTATTATCGCTAGAACTGTAATAATTATACTTATTACTTATACTATTAGCAATAAAACGTGCATTGTTACCCATATAATGCAGTTATTATCGCCAGAACTGTAATAATTATACTTATTACTTATATTATTCTCAATATAACATGCATTATTACCCACATTATGCAGTTATGATCGCCAGAACTATAATAAATATACTTATTACTCCCAATATTATCAATGTAACATGCATTATTACCCATATAATAGAGGTATTATCGCTAGAACTGTAATAATTATACTTATTACTTATACTATTAGCAATAAAACGTGCATTATTACCCATATAATGCAGTTATTATCGCCAGAACTGTAATAATTATACTTATTACTTATATTATTCTCAATATAACATGCATTATTACCCACATTATGCAGTTATTATCGCTAGAACTACAATAAATATACGTATTACTTTATTTATCATCAATATAACATGCATTATTACCCATATAATGGAGGTATTATCGCTAGAACTGTAATAATTATACTTATTACTTATATTATTCTCAATATAACATGCATTATTACCCATATTATGCAGTTATTATCGATAGAACTGTAATAAATACACTTATTACTTTTACTATTATCAATATATCATGCACTATTAGCCATATTTTACTATTATTATCGCTAGAACTATAATAATTATACTTATTACTCCCGATGTTATCAATATAACATGCCTTATTACCCATATAATGCAGTTATTATCGCTAGAACTGTAATAATTATACTCATTACTTATATTATTAGCAATGTAACGTGCATTATTACCCATATTATGCAGTTATTATCGCTAGAACTGTAATATTTATACTTATTACTTATATTATTATCAATATAACATGCATTATTACCCACATAATGGAGGTATTATCACTAGAACTGTAATAAATATACTTATTACTTATACTATTAGCAATATAACGTGCATTATTACCCATATAATGCAGTTATTATCGCCAGAACTGTAATAATTATACTTATTACTTATATTATTCTCAATATAACATGCATTATTACCCACATTATGCAGTTATTATCGCTAGAACTACAATAAATATACGTATTACTTTCATTATCATCAATATAACATGCATTATTACCCATATAATGGAGGTATTATCGCTAGAACTGTAATAATTATACTTATTACTTATATTATTCTCAATATAACATGCATTATTACCCATATTATGCAGTTATTATCGATAGAACTGTAATAAATACACTTATTACTTTTACTATTATCAATATATCATGCACTATTAGCCATATTTTACTATTATTATCGCTAGAACTATAATAATTATACTTATTACTCCCGATGTTATCAATATAACATGCCTTATTACCCATATAATGCAGTTATTATCGCTAGAACTGTAATAATTATACTTATTACTTATACTATTAGCAATATAACGTGCATTATTACCCATATAATGCAGTTATTATCGCCAGAACTGTAATAATTATACTTATTACTTATATTATTCTCAATATAACATGCATTATTACCCACATTATGCAGTTATTATCGCTAGAACTACAATAAATATACGTATTACTTTCATTATCATCAATATAACATGCATTATTACCCATATAATGGAGGTATTATCGCTAGAACTGTAATAATTATACTTATTACTTATATTATTCTCAATATAACATGCATTATTACCCATATTATGCAGTTATTATCGATAGAACTGTAATAAATACACTTACTACTTTTACTATTATCAATATATCACGCACTATTAGCCATATTTTACTATTATTATCGCTAGAGCTATAATAATTATACTTATTACTTATATTGTTAGCAATATAACGTGCATTTTTACGCATATAATGCAGTTATTATCGCTAGAACTGTAATAATTATACTTATTACTTATATTATTATCAATATAACATGCATTATTACCCATATAATGGAGGTATTATCGCAAGAACTGTAATAATTATACTTATTACTTATACTATTAGCAATATAACGTGCATTATTACCCATATAATGCAGTTATTATCGCCAGAACTGTAATAATTATACTTATTACTTATATTATTCTCAATATAACATGCATTATTACCCATATTATGCAGTTATTATCGCTAGAACTATAATAAATATACGTATTACTTTCATTATCATCAATATAACATGCATTATTACCCATATAATAGAGGTATTATCGCTAGAACTGTAATAATTATACTTATTACTTATACTATTAGCAATAAAACGTGCATTATTACCCATATAATGCAGTTATTATCGCCAGAACTGTAATAATTATACTTATTACTTATATTATTCTCAATATAACATGCATTATTACCCACATTATGCAGTTATTATCGCTAGAACTACAATAAATATACGTATTACTTTCATTATCATCAATATAACATGCATTATTACCCATATAATGGAGGTATTATCGCTAGAACTGTAATAATTATACTTATTACTTATATTATTCTCAATATAACATGCATTATTACCCATATTATGCAGTTATTATCGATAGAACTGTAATAAATACACTTATTACTTTTACTATTATCAATATATCATGCACTATTAGCCATATTTTACTATTATTATCGCTAGAACTATAATAATTATACTTATTACTCCCGATGTTATCAATATAACATGCCTTATTACCCATATAATGCAGTTATTATCGCTAGAACTGTAATAATTATACTTATTACTTATACTATTAGCAATATAACGTGCATTATTACCCATATAATGCAGTTATTATCGCCAGAACTGTAATAATTATACTTATTACTTATATTATTCTCAATATAACATGCATTATTACCCACATTATGCAGTTATTATCGCTAGAACTACAATAAATATACGTATTACTTTCATTATCATCAATATAACATGCATTATTACCCATATAATGGAGGTATTATCGCTAGAACTGTAATAATTATACTTATTACTTATATCATTCTCAATATAACATGCATTATTACCCATATTATGCAGTTATTATCGATAGAACTGTAATAAATACACTTACTACTTTTACTATTATCAATATATCACGCACTATTAGCCATATTTTACTATTATTATCGCTAGAGCTATAATAATTATACTTATTACTTATATTGTTAGCAATATAACGTGCATTTTTACGCATATAATGCAGTTATTATCGCTAGAACTGTAATAATTATACTTATTACTTATATTATTATCAATATAACATGCATTATTACCCATATAATGGAGGTATTATCGCAAGAACTGTAATAATTATACTTATTACTTATACTATTAGCAATATAACGTGCATTATTACCCATATAATGCAGTTATTATCGCCAGAACTGTAATAATTATACTTATTACTTATATTATTCTCAATATAACATGCATTATTACCCACATTATGCAGTTATTATCGCTAGAACTATAATAAATATACGTATTACTTTCATTATCATCAATATAACATGCATTATTACCCATATAATAGAGGTATTATCGCTAGAACTGTAATAATTATACTTATTACTTATACTATTAGCAATAAAACGTGCATTATTACCCATATAATGCAGTTATTATCGCCAGAACTGTAATAATTATACTTATTACTTATATTATTCTCAATATAACATGCATTATTACCCACATTATGCAGTTATTATCGCTAGAACTACAATAAATATACGTATTACTTTCATTATCATCAATATAACATGCATTATTACCCATATAATGGAGGTATTATCGCTAGAACTGTAATAATTATACTTATTACTTATATTATTCTCAATATAACATGCATTATTACCCATATTATGCAGTTATTATCGATAGAACTGTAATAAATACACTTATTACTTTTACTATTATCAATATATCATGCACTATTAGCCATATTTTACTATTATTATCGCTAGAACTATAATAATTATACTTATTACTCCCGATGTTATCAATATAACATGCCTTATTACCCATATAATGCAGTTATTATCGCTAGAACTGTAATAATTATACTCATTACTTATATTATTAGCAATGTAACGTGCATTATTACCCATATTATGCAGTTATTATCGCTAGAACTGTAATATTTATACTTATTACTTATATTATTATCAATATAACATGCATTATTACCCACATAATGGAGGTATTATCGCTAGAACTGTAATAAATATACTTATTACTTATACTATTAGCAATATAACGTGCATTATTACCCATATAATGCAGTTATTATCGCCAGAACTGTAATAATTATACTTATTACTTATATTATTCTCAATATAACATGCATTATTACCCACATTATGCAGTTATTATCGCTAGAACTACAATAAATATACGTATTACTTTCATTATCATCAATATAACATGCATTATTACCCATATAATGGAGGTATTATCGCTAGAACTGTAATAATTATACTTATTACTTATATTATTCTCAATATAACATGCATTATTACCCATATTATGCAGTTATTATCGATAGAACTGTAATAAATACACTTATTACTTTTACTATTATCAATATATCATGCACTATTAGCCATATTTTACTATTATTATCGCTAGAACTATAATAATTATACTTATTACTCCCGATGTTATCAATATAACATGCCTTATTACCCATATAATGCAGTTATTATCGCTAGAACTGTAATAAATATACTCATTACTTATATTATTAGCAATGTAACGTGCATTATTACCCATATTATGCAGTTATTATCGCTAGAACTGTAATATTTATACTTATTACTTATATTATTATCAATATAACATGCATTATTACCCACATAATGGAGGTATTATCGCTAGAACTCTAATAATTATACTTATTACTTATACTATTAGCAATATAACGTGCATTATTACCCATATAATGCAGTTATTGTCGCCAGAACTGTAATAATTATACTTATTACTTATATTATTCTCAATATAACATGCATTATTACCCATATTATGCAGTTATTATCGCTAGAACTATAATAAATATACGTATTACTTTCA
Source organism: Megachile leachella (assembly GCA_963576845.1). NCBI lineage: Eukaryota > Metazoa > Arthropoda > Insecta > Hymenoptera > Megachilidae > Megachile > Megachile leachella. The sequence goes on from CAUYWW010000079.1 coordinate 142,229, forward strand.
TTATCATCAATATAACATGCATTATTACCCATATAATGCAGGTATTATCGCTAGAACTGTAGTAATTATACTTATTACTTATATTATTATCAATATAACATGCATTATTACCCATATTATGCAGTTATTATCGATAGAACTGTAATAAATACACTTACTACTTTTACTATTATCAATATATCATGCACTATTAGCCATATTTTACTATTATTATCGCTAGAACTATAATAATTACACTTATTACTCCCGATGTTATCAATATAACATGCCTTATTACCCATATAATGCAGTTATTATCGCTAGAACTGTAATAATTATACTCATTACTTATATTATTAGCAATGTAACGTGCATTACTACCCATATAATGCAGTTAGTATCGCTAGAACTGTAATAATTATACTTATTACTTATATTGTTAGCAATATAACGTGCATTATTACCCATATAATGCAGTTATTATCGCTAGAACTGTAATAATTATACTTATTACTCATATTATTATCAATATAACATGCATTATTACCCATATTATGCAGTTATTATCGCTAGAACTGTAATAAATATACGTATTACCTTTTATTATCATCAATATAACATGCATTATTACCCATATTATGCAGTTATTATCGATAGAACTGTAATAAATATACTTATTACTTTTATTATTATCAATATAACATGCACTATTTGCCATATTTTACTATTATTATCGCTAGAACTATAATAATTATACTTATTACTCCCGATGTTATCAATATAACATGCCTTATTACCCATATAATGCAGTTATTATCTCTAGAACCATAATAAATATACTCATTACTCCCAATATTATCAATATAACATGCATTATTACCCATATAATGCAGGTATTATCGCTAGAACTGTAATAATTATACTTATTACTTATATTATTATCAATATAACATGCATTATTACCCATATTATGCAGTTATTATCGATAGAACTGTAATAAATACACTTACTACTTTTACTATTATCAATACATCACGCTCTATTAGCCATATTTTACTATTATTATCGCTAGAGCTATAATAATTATACTTATTACTTATATTGTTAGCAATATAACGTGCATTATTACCCATATAATGCAGTTATTATCGCTAGAACTTTAATAATTATACTTATTACTCATATTATTATCAATATAACATGCATTATTACCCATATTATCCAGTTATTATCGCTAGAACTATAATATATATACGTATTACTTTTATTATCATCAATATAACATGCAGTATTACCCATATAATGCAGTTATTATCGCTAGAACTATAATATATATACGTATTACTTTTATTATCATCAATATAACATGCATTATTACCCATATAATGCAGTTATTATCGCTAGAACTGTAATAATTGTACTTATTACTTACATCATTATCAATATAACATGCATTATTACCCATATAATGGAGGTATTATCGCAAGAACTGTAATAATTATACTTATTACTTATACTATTAGCAATATAACGTGCATTATTACCCATATAATGCAGTTATTATCGCCAGAACTGTAATAATTATACTTATTACTTATATTGTTAGCAATATAACGTGCATTATTACCCATATAATGCAGTTATTATCGCCAGAACTGTAATAATTATACTTATTACTTATATTATTCTCAATATAACATGCATTATTACCCACATTATGCAGTTATTATCGCTAGAACTATAATAAATATATGTATTACTTTCATTATCATCAATATAACATGCATTATTACCCATATAATAGAGGTATTATCGCTAGAACTGTAATAATTATACTTATTACTTATACTATTAGCAATAAAACGTGCATTGTTACCCATATAATGCAGTTATTATCGCTAGAACTATAATAATTATACTTATTACTCCCGATATTATCAATATAACATGCATTATTACCCATATAATGCAGTTATTATCGCTAGAACTGTAATAATTATACTTATTACTTATATTATTAGCAATATAACGTGCATTATTACCCATATAATGCAGTTATTATCGCCAGAACTGTAATAATTATACTTATTACTTATATTATTCTCAATATAACATGCATTATTACCCACATTATGCAGTTATGATCGCCAGAACTATAATAAATATACTTATTACTCCCAATATTATCAATGTAACATGCATTATTACCCATATAATGCAGTTATTATCGCTAGAACTGTAATAATTATACTTATTACTTATATTATTAGCAATATAACGTGCATTATTACCCATATAATGCAGTTATTATCGCTAGAACTGTAATAATTATACTTATTACTCATATTATTATCAATATAACATGCATTACTACCCATATTATGCAGTTATTATCGCTAGAACTATAATAAATATACGTATTACTTTTATTATCATCAATATAACATGCATTATTACCCATATTATGCAGTTATTATCGCCAGAACTGTAATAATTATACTTATTACTTATATTATTCTCAATATAACATGCATTATTACCCATATAATGCAGTTATTATCGCTAGAACTGTAATAATTATACTTATTACTTATATTATTATCAACATAACATGCATTATTACCCATATAATGGAGGTATTATTGCTAGAACTGTAATAATTATACTTACTACTTACACTATTAGCAATATAACGTGCATTGTTACCCATATAATGCAGTTATTATCGCCAGAACTGTAATAATTATACTTATTACTTATATTATTCTCAACATAACATGCATTATTAGCCATATTATGCAGTTATTATCGCAAGAACTATAATAAATATACGTATTACTTTCATTATTATCAATATAACATGCATTATTACCCATATTATGCAGTTATTATCGCTAGAACTATAATAAATATACGTATTACTTTTATTATCATCAATATAACATGCATTATTACCCATATTATGCAGTTATTATCGATAGAACTGTAATAAATATACTTATTACTTTTATTATTATCAATATAACATGCACTATTTGCCATATTTTACTATTATTACCGCTAGAACTATAATAATTATACATATTACTCCCGATATTATCAATATAACATGCATTATTACCCATATAATGCAGTTATTATCGCTAGAACTGTAATAATTATACTTATTACTTATATTATTATCAATATAACATGCATTATTACCCATATAATGCAGTTATTATCGCTAGAACTGTAATAATTGTACTCATTACTTATATTATTAGCAATATAACGTGCATTATTACCCATATAATGCAGTTATTATCGCTAGAACTGTAATAATTATACTTATTACTTATACTATTAGCAATATAACGTGCATTATTACCCATATAATGCAGTTATTATCGCCAGAACTGTAATAATTATACTTATTACTTATATTATTCTCAATATAACATGCATTATTACCCACATTATGCAGTTATTATCGCTGGAACTACAATAAATATACGTATTACTTTCATTATCATCAATATAACATGCATTATTACCCATATAATGGAGGTATTATCGCTAGAACTGTAATAATTATACTTATTACTTATATTATTCTCAATATAACATGCATTATTACCCATATTATGCAGTTATTATCGATAGAACTGTAATAAATACACTTATTACTTTTACTATTATCAATATATCATGCACTATTAGCCATATTTTACTATTATTATCGCTAGAACTATAATAATTATACTTATTACTCCCGATGTTATCAATATAACGTGCATTATTACCCATATAATGCAGTTATTATCGCCAGAACTGTAATAATTATACTTATTACTTATATTATTCTCAATATAACATGCATTATTACCCACATTATGCAGTTATTATCGCTAGAACTACAATAAATATACGTATTACTTTCATTATCATCAATATAACATGCATTATTACCCATATAATGGAGGTATTATCGCTAGAACTGTCATAATTATACTTATTACTTATATTATTCTCAACATAACATGCATTATTAGCCATATTATGCAGTTATTATCGCAAGAACTATAATAAATATACGTATTACTTTCATTATTATCAATATAACATGCATTATTACCCATATTATGCAGTTATTATCGCTAGAACTATAATAAATATACGTATTACTTTTATTATCATCAATATAACATGCATTATTACCCATATTATGCAGTTATTATCGATAGAACTGTAATAAATATACTTATTACTTTTATTATTATCAATATAACATGCACTATTTGCCATATTTTACTATTATTACCGCTAGAACTATAATAATTATACATATTACTCCCGATATTATCAATATAACATGCATTATTACCCATATAATGCAGTTATTATCGCTAGAACTGTAATAATTATACTTATTACTTATATTATTATCAATATAACATGCATTATTACCCATATAATGCAGTTATTATCGCTAGAACTGTAATAATTGTACTCATTACTTATATTATTAGCAATATAACGTGCATTATTACCCATATAATGCAGTTATTATCGCTAGAACTGTAATAATTATACTTATTACTTATACTATTAGCAATATAACGTGCATTATTACCCATATAATGCAGTTATTATCGCCAGAACTGTAATAATTATACTTATTACTTATATTATTCTCAATATAACATGCATTATTACCCACATTATGCAGTTATTATCGCTGGAACTACAATAAATATACGTATTACTTTCATTATCATCAATATAACATGCATTATTACCCATATAATGGAGGTATTATCGCTAGAACTGTAATAATTATACTTATTACTTATATTATTCTCAATATAACATGCATTATTACCCATATTATGCAGTTATTATCGATAGAACTGTAATAAATACACTTATTACTTTTACTATTATCAATATATCATGCACTATTAGCCATATTTTACTATTATTATCGCTAGAACTATAATAATTATACTTATTACTCCCGATGTTATCAATATAACGTGCATTATTACCCATATAATGCAGTTATTATCGCCAGAACTGTAATAATTATACTTATTACTTATATTATTCTCAATATAACATGCATTATTACCCACATTATGCAGTTATTATCGCTAGAACTACAATAAATATACGTATTACTTTCATTATCATCAATATAACATGCATTATTACCCATATAATGGAGGTATTATCGCTAGAACTGTCATAATTATACTTATTACTTATATTATTCTCAATATAACATGCATTATTACCCATATTATGCAGTTATTATCGCTAGAACTGTAATAATTATACTTATTACTCATATTATTATCAATATAACATGCATTACTACCCATATTATGCAGTTATTATCGCTAGAACTATAATAAATATACGTATTACTTTTATTATCATCAATATAACATGCATTATTACCCATATTATGCAGTTATTATCGCCAGAACTGTAATAATTATACTTATTACTTATATTATTCTCAATATAACATGCATTATTACCCACATTATGCAGTTATTATCGCTAGAACTATAATAAATATACGTATTACTTTCATTATCATCAATATAACATGCATTATTACCCATATAATGGAGGTATTATCGCTAGAACTGTAATAATTATACTTATTACTTATATTATTATCAATATAACATGCATTATTACCCATATAATGGAGGTATTATCGCTAGAACTGTAATAATTATACTTATTACTTATACTATTAGCAATATAACGTGCATTATTACCCATATAATGCAGTTATTATCGCCAGAACTGTAATAATTATACTTATTACTTATATTATTCTCAATATAACATGCATTATTACCCATATAATGCAGTTATTATCGCTAGAACTGTAATAATTATACTTATTACTTATATTATTATCAACATAACATGCATTATTACCCATATAATGGAGGTATTATTGCTAGAACTGTAATAATTATACTTACTACTTACACTATTAGCAATATAACGTGCATTGTTACCCATATAATGCAGTTATTATCGCCAGAACTGTAATAATTATACTTATTACTTATATTATTCTCAACATAACATGCATTATTAGCCATATTATGCAGTTATTATCGCAAGAACTATAATAAATATACGTATTACTTTCATTATTATCAATATAACATGCATTATTACCCATATTATGCAGTTATTATCGCTAGAACTATAATAAATATACGTATTGCTTTTATTATCATCAATATAACATGCATTATTACCCATATTATGCAGTTATTATCGATAGAACTGTAATAAATATACTTATTACTTTTATTATTATCAATATAACATGCACTATTTGCCATATTTTACTATTATTACCGCTAGAACTATAATAATTATACATATTACTCCCGATATTATCAATATAACATGCATTATTACCCATATAATGCAGTTATTATCGCTAGAACTGTAATAATTATACTTATTACTTATATTATTATCAATATAACATGCATTATTACCCATATAATGCAGTTATTATCGCTAGAACTGTAATAATTGTACTCATTACTTATATTATTAGCAATATAACGTGCATTATTACCCATATTATGCAGTTGTTATCGCTAGAACTGTAATAATTACACTTATTACTTATATCACTATCAATATAACATGCAGTATTACCCATATAATAGAGGTATTATCGCTAGAACTGTAATAATTATACTTATAACTTATACTATTAGCAATAAAACGTGCATTGTTACCCATATAATGCAGTTATTATCGCTAGAACTATAATAATTATACTTATTACTCCCGATATTATCAATATAACATGCATTATTACCCATATAATGCAGTTATTATCGCTAGAACTGTAATAATTATACTTATTACTTATATTATTAGCAATATAACGTGCATTATTACCCATATAATGCTGTTATTATCGCTAGAACTGTAATAATTATACTTATTACTTATACTATTAGCAATATAACGTGCATTATTACCCATATAATGCAGTTATTATCGCCAGAACTGTAATAATTATACTTATTACTTATATTATTCTCAATATAACATGCATTATTACCCACATTATGCAGTTATTATCGCTAGAACTATAATAAATATACGTATTACTTTCATTATCATCAATATAACATGCATTATTACCCATATAATGGAGGTATTATCGCTAGAACTGTAATAATTATACTTATTACTTATATTATTATCAATATAACATGCATTATTACCCATATAATGGAGGTATTATCGCTAGAACTGTAATAATTATACTTATTACTTATACTATTAGCAATATAACGTGCATTATTACCCATATAATGCAGTTATTATCGCCAGAACTGTAATAATTATACTTATTACTTATATTATTCTCAATATAACATGCATTATTACCCATATAATGCAGTTATTATCGCTAGAACTGTAATAATTATACTTATTACTTATATTATTATCAACATAACATGCATTATTACCCATATAATGGAGGTATTATTGCTAGAACTGTAATAATTATACTTACTACTTACACTATTAGCAATATAACGTGCATTGTTACCCATATAATGCAGTTATTATCGCCAGAACTGTAATAATTATACTTATTACTTATATTATTCTCAACATAACATGCATTATTAGCCATATTATGCAGTTATTATCGCAAGAACTATAATAAATATACGTATTACTTTCATTATTATCAATATAACATGCATTATTACCCATATTATGCAGTTATTATCGCTAGAACTATAATAAATATACGTATTGCTTTTATTATCATCAATATAACATGCATTATTACCCATATTATGCAGTTATTATCGATAGAACTGTAATAAATATACTTATTACTTTTATTATTATCAATATAACATGCACTATTTGCCATATTTTACTATTATTACCGCTAGAACTATAATAATTATACATATTACTCCCGATATTATCAATATAACATGCATTATTACCCATATAATGCAGTTATTATCGCTAGAACTGTAATAATTATACTTATTACTTATATTATTATCAATATAACATGCATTATTACCCATATAATGCAGTTATTATCGCTAGAACTGTAATAATTGTACTCATTACTTATATTATTAGCAATATAACGTGCATTATTACCCATATTATGCAGTTGTTATCGCTAGAACTGTAATAATTACACTTATTACTTATATCACTATCAATATAACATGCAGTATTACCCATATAATAGAGGTATTATCGCTAGAACTGTAATAATTATACTTATAACTTATACTATTAGCAATAAAACGTGCATTGTTACCCATATAATGCAGTTATTATCGCTAGAACTATAATAATTATACTTATTACTCCCGATATTATCAATATAACATGCATTATTACCCATATAATGCAGTTATTATCGCTAGAACTGTAATAATTATACTTATTACTTATATTATTAGCAATATAACGTGCATTATTACCCATATAATGCTGTTATTATCGCTAGAACTGTAATAATTATACTTATTACTTATACTATTAGCAATATAACGTGCATTATTACCCATATAATGCAGTTATTATCGCCAGAACTGTAATAATTATACTTATTACTTATATTATTCTCAATATAACATGCATTATTACCCACATTATGCAGTTATTATCGCTAGAAGTACAATAAATATACGTATTACTTTCATTATCATCAATATAACATGCATTATTACCCATATAATGGAGGTATTATCGCTAGAACTGTAATAATTATACTTATTACTTATATTATTCTCAATATAACATGCATTATTACCCATATTATGCAGTTATTATCGATAGAACTGTAATAAATACACTTATTACTTTTACTATTATCAATATATCATGCACTATTAGCCATATTTTACTATTATTATCGCTAGAACTATAATAATTATACTTATTACTCCCGATGTTATCAATATAACATGCCTTATTACCCATATAATGCAGTTATTATCGCTAGAACTGTAATAATTATACTCATTACTTATATTATTAGCAATGTAACGTGCATTATTACCCATATTATGCAGTTATTATCGCTAGAACTGTAATATTTATACTTATTACTTATATTATTATCAATATAACATGCATTATTACCCACATAATGGAGGTATTATCGCTAGAACTGTAATAAATATACTTATTACTTATACTATTAGCAATATAACGTGCATTATTACCCATATAATGCAGTTATTATCGCCAGAACTGTAATAATTATACTTATTACTTATATTATTCTCAATATAACATGCATTATTACCCACATTATGCAGTTATTATCGCTAGAACTACAATAAATATACGTATTACTTTCATTATCATCAATATAACATGCATTATTACCCATATAATGGAGGTATTATCGCTAGAACTGTAATAATTATACTTATTACTTATATTGTTCTCAATATAACATGCATTATTACCCATATAATGCAGTTATTATCGCTAGAACTGTAATAATTATACTTATTACTTATATTGTTAGCAATATAACGTGCATTATTACCCATATAATGCAGTTATTATCGCTAGAACTGTAATAATTATACTTATTACTTATATTATTCTCAATATAACATGCATTATTACCCATATTATGCAGTTATTATCGCTAGAACTGTAATAATTATACTTATTACTCATATTATTATCAATATAACATGCATTACTACCCATATTATGCAGTTATTATCGCTAGAACTATAATAAATATACGTATTACTTTTATTATCATCAATATAACATGCATTATTACCCATATTATGCAGTTATTATCGCCAGAACTGTAATAATTATACTTATTACTTATATTATTCTCAATATAACATGCATTATTACCCACATTATGCAGTTATTATCGCTAGAACTATAATAAATATACGTATTACTTTCATTATCATCAATATAACATGCATTATTACCCATATAATGGAGGTATTATCGCTAGAACTGTAATAATTATACTTATTACTTATATTATTATCAATATAACATGCATTATTACCCATATAATGGAGGTATTATCGCTAGAACTGTAATAATTATACTTATTACTTATACTATTAGCAATATAACGTGCATTATTACCCATATAATGCAGTTATTATCGCCAGAACTGTAATAATTATACTTATTACTTATATTATTCTCAATATAACATGCATTATTACCCATATAATGCAGTTATTATCGCTAGAACTGTAATAATTATACTTATTACTTATATTATTATCAACATAACATGCATTATTACCCATATAATGGAGGTATTATTGCTAGAACTGTAATAATTATACTTACTACTTACACTATTAGCAATATAACGTGCATTGTTACCCATATAATGCAGTTATTATCGCCAGAACTGTAATAATTATACTTATTACTTATATTATTCTCAACATAACATGCATTATTAGCCATATTATGCAGTTATTATCGCAAGAACTATAATAAATATACGTATTACTTTCATTATTATCAATATAACATGCATTATTACCCATATTATGCAGTTATTATCGCTAGAACTATAATAAATATACGTATTGCTTTTATTATCATCAATATAACATGCATTATTACCCATATTATGCAGTTATTATCGATAGAACTGTAATAAATATACTTATTACTTTTATTATTATCAATATAACATGCACTATTTGCCATATTTTACTATTATTACCGCTAGAACTATAATAATTATACATATTACTCCCGATATTATCAATATAACATGCATTATTACCCATATAATGCAGTTATTATCGCTAGAACTGTAATAATTATACTTATTACTTATATTATTATCAATATAACATGCATTATTACCCATATAATGCAGTTATTATCGCTAGAACTGTAATAATTGTACTCATTACTTATATTATTAGCAATATAACGTGCATTATTACCCATATTATGCAGTTGTTATCGCTAGAACTGTAATAATTATACTTATTACTTATATCACTATCAATATAACATGCAGTATTACCCATATAATAGAGGTATTATCGCTAGAACTGTAATAATTATACTTATAACTTATACTATTAGCAATAAAACGTGCATTGTTACCCATATAATGCAGTTATTATCGCTAGAACTATAATAATTATACTTATTACTCCCGATATTATCAATATAACATGCATTATTACCCATATAATGCAGTTATTATCGCTAGAACTGTAATAATTATACTTATTACTTATATTATTAGCAATATAACGTGCATTATTACCCATATAATGCTGTTATTATCGCTAGAACTGTAATAATTATACTTATTACTTATACTATTAGCAATATAACGTGCATTATTACCCATATAATGCAGTTATTATCGCCAGAACTGTAATAATTATACTTATTACTTATATTATTCTCAATATAACATGCATTATTACCCACATTATGCAGTTATTATCGCTAGAAGTACAATAAATATACGTATTACTTTCATTATCATCAATATAACATGCATTATTACCCATATAATGGAGGTATTATCGCTAGAACTGTAATAATTATACTTATTACTTATATTATTCTCAATATAACATGCATTATTACCCATATTATGCAGTTATTATCGATAGAACTGTAATAAATACACTTATTACTTTTACTATTATCAATATATCATGCACTATTAGCCATATTTTACTATTATTATCGCTAGAACTATAATAATTATACTTATTACTCCCGATGTTATCAATATAACATGCCTTATTACCCATATAATGCAGTTATTATCGCTAGAACTGTAATAATTATACTCATTACTTATATTATTAGCAATGTAACGTGCATTATTACCCATATTATGCAGTTATTATCGCTAGAACTGTAATATTTATACTTATTACTTATATTATTATCAATATAACATGCATTATTACCCACATAATGGAGGTATTATCGCTAGAACTGTAATAAATATACTTATTACTTATACTATTAGCAATATAACGTGCATTATTACCCATATAATGCAGTTATTATCGCCAGAACTGTAATAATTATACTTATTACTTATATTATTCTCAATATAACATGCATTATTACCCACATTATGCAGTTATTATCGCTAGAACTACAATAAATATACGTATTACTTTCATTATCATCAATATAACATGCATTATTACCCATATAATGGAGGTATTATCGCTAGAACTGTAATAATTATACTTATTACTTATATTATTCTCAATATAACATGCATTATTACCCATATTATGCAGTTATTATCGATAGAACTGTAATAAATACACTTATTACTTTTACTATTATCAATATATCATGCATTATTACCCATATAATGGAGGTATTATCGCTAGAACTGTAATAATTATACTTATTACTTATATTATTCTCAATATAACATGCATTATTACCCATATTATGCAGTTATTATCGATAGAACTGTAATAAATACACTTATTACTTTTACTATTATCAATATATCATGCACTATTAGCCATATTTTACTATTATTATCGCTAGAACTGTAATAAATATACTCATTACTTATATTATTAGCAATGTAACGTGCATTATTACCCATATTATGCAGTTATTATCGCTAGAACTGTAATATTTATACTTATTACTTATATTATTTACAATATAACATGCATTATTACCCACATAATGGAGGTATTATCGCTAGAACTGTAATAATTATACTTATTACTTATACTATTAGCAATATAACGTGCATTATTACCAATATAATGCAGTTATTATCGCCAGACTGTAATAATTATACTTATTACTTATATTATTCTCAATATAACATGCATTATTACCCATATTATGCAGTTATTATCGCTAGAACTGTAATAATTATACTCATTACTTATATTATTAGCAATGTAACGTGCATTATTACCCATATAATGCAGTTATTATCGCTAGAACTGTAATAATTATACTTATTACTTATATTGTTAGCAATATAACGTGCATTATTGCCCATATAATGCAGTTATTATCGCTAGAACTGTAATAATTATACTTATTACTCATATTATTATCAATATAACATGCATTATTACCCATATTATGCAGTTATTATCGCTAGAACTATAATAAATATACGTATTACTTTCATTATCATCAATATAACATGCATTATTATCCATATAATGGAGGTATTATCGCTAGAACTGTAATAATTATACTTATTACTTATATTATTATCAATATAACATGCATTATTACCCATATTATGCAGTTATTATCTCTAGAACCATAATAAATATACTCATTACTCCCAATATTATCAATATAACATGCATTTTTACCCATATAATGCAGTTATTATCGCTAGAACTGTAATAATTATACTTATTACTTATATTGTTAGCAATATAACGTGCATTATTACCCATATAATGCAGTTATTATCGCTAGAACTGTAATAATTATACTTATTACTTATAATATTATCAATATAACATGCATTATTACCCATATTATGCAGTTATGATCGCCAGAACTATAATAAATATACGTATTACTTTTATTATCATCAATATAACATGCATTATTACCCATATTATGCAGTTATTATCGATAGAACTGTAATAAATATACTTATTACTTTTATTATTATCAATATAACATGCACTATTTGCCATATTTTACTATTATTATCGCTAGAACTATAATAATTATACTTATTACTCCCGATATTATCAATATAACATGCATTATTACCCATATAATGCAGTTATTATCGCTAGAACTGTAATAATTGTACTCATTACTTATATTATTAGCAATATAACGTGCATTATTACCCATATTATGCAGTTATTATCGCTAGAACTGTAATAATTATACTTATTACTTATATTACTATCAATATAACATGCATTATTACCCATATTATGCAGTTATTATCGCTAGAACTATAATAAATATACGTATTACTTTCATTATCATCAATATAACATGCATTATTACCCATATAATGGAGGTATTATCGCTAGAACTGGAATAATTATACTTATTACTTATATTATTATCAATATAACATGCATTATTACCCATATTATGCAGTTATTATCTCTAGAACCATAATAAATATACTCATTACTCCCAATATTATCAATATAACATGCATTTTTACCCATATAATGCAGTTATTATCGCTAGAACTGTAACAATTATACTTATTACTTGTATTGTTAGCAATATAACGTGCATTATTACCCATATAATGCAGTTATTATCGCTAGAACTGTAATAATTATACTTATTACTTATAATATTATCAATATAACATGCATTATTACCCATATAATAGAGGTATTATCGCTAGAACTGTAATAATTATACTTATTACTTATACTATTAGCAATATAACGTGCATTTTTACCCATATAATAGAGGTATTATCGCAAGAACTGTAATAATTATACTTATTACTTATATTATTATCAATATAACATGCATTATTACCCATATTATGCAGTTATTATCGATAGAACTGTAATAAATACACTTACTACTTTTACTGTTATCAATATATCATGCACTATTAGCCATATTTTACTATTATTATCGCTAGAACTATAATAATTACACTTATTACTCCCGATGTTATCAATATAACATGCCTTATTACCCATATAATGCAGTTATTATCGCTAGAACTGTAATAATTATACTCATTACTTATATTATTAGCAATGTAACGTGCATTACTACCCATATAATGCAGTTAGTATCGCTAGAACTGTAATAATTATACTTATTACTTATATTGTTAGCAATATAACGTGCATTATTACCCATATAATGCAGTTATTATCGCTAGAACTGTAATAATTATACTTATTACTCATATTATTATCAATATAACATGCATTATTACCCATATTATGCAGTTATTATCGCTAGAACTGTAATAAATATACGTATTACCTTTTATTATCATCAATATAACATGCATTATTACCCATATTATGCAGTTATTATCGATAGAACTGTAATAAATATACTTATTACTTTTATTATTATCAATATAACATGCACTATTTGCCATATTTTACTATTATTATCGCTAGAACTATAATAATTATACTTATTACTCCCGATGTTATCAATATAACATGCCTTATTACCCATATAATGCAGTTATTATCGCTAGAACTATAATAAATATACGTATTACTTTCATTATCATCAATATAACATGCATTATTACCCATATAATGGAGGTATTATCGCTAGAACTGTAATAATTATACTTATTACTTATATTATTATCAATATAACATGCATTATTACCCATATTATGCAGTTATTATCTCTAGAACCATAATAAATATACTCATTACTCCCAATATTATCAATATAACATGCATTTTTACCCATATAATGCAGTTATTATCGCTAGAACTGTAATAATTATACTTATTACTTATATTGTTAGCAATATAACGTGCATTATTACCCATATAATGCAGTTATTATCGCTAGAACTGTAATAATTATACTTATTACTTATAATATTATCAATATAACATGCATTATTACCCATATTATGCAGTTATGATCGCCAGAACTATAATAAATATACGTATTACTTTTATTATCATCAATATAACATGCATTATTACCCATAATATGCAGTTATTATCGATAGAACTGTAATAAATATACTTATTTCTTTTATTATTATCAATATAACATGCACTATTTGCCATATTTTACTATTATTATCGCTAGAACTATAATAATTATACTTATTACTCCCGATATTATCAATATAACATGCATTATTACCCATATTATGCAGTTATTATCGATAGAACTGTAATAAATACACTTACTACTTTTACTATTATCAATATATCACGCTCTATTAGCCATATTTTACTATTATTATCGCTAGAGCTATAATAATTATACTTATTACTTATATTGTTAGCAATATAACGTGCATTATTACCCATATAATGCAGTTATTATCGCTAGAACTTTAATAATTATACTTATTACTCATATTATTATCAATATAACATGCATTATTACCCATAATATCCAGTTATTATCGCTAGAACTATAATATATATACGTATTACTTTTATTATCATCAATATAACATGCAGTATTACCCATATAATGCAGTTATTATCGCTAGAACTATAATATATATACGTATTACTTTTATTATCATCAATATAACATGCATTATTACCCATATAATGCAGTTATTATCGCTAGAACTGTAATAATTGTACTTATTACTTATATCATTATCAATATAACATGCACTATTACCCATATAATGGAGGTATTATCGCAAGAACTGTAATAATTATACTTATTACTTATACTACTAGCAATATAACGTGCATTATTACCCATATAATGCAGTTATTATCGCCAGAACTGTAATAATTATACTTATTACTTATATTGTTAGCAATATAACGTGCATTATTACCCATATAATGCAGTTATTATCGCCAGAACTGTAATAATTATACTTATTACTTATATTATTCTCAATATAACATGCATTATTACCCACATTATGCAGTTATTATCGCTAGAACTATAATAAATATATGTATTACTTTCATTATCATCAATATAACATGCATTATTACCCATATAATAGAGGTATTATCGCTAGAACTGTAATAATTATACTTATTACTTATACTATTAGCAATAAAACGTGCATTGTTAGCCATATAATGCAGTTATTATCGCTAGAACTATAATAATTATACTTATTACTCCCGATATTATCAATATAACATGCATTATTACCCATATAATGCAGTTATTATCGCTAGAACTGTAATAATTATACTCATTACTTATATTATTAGCAATATAACGTGCATTATTACCCATATAATGCAGTTATTATCGCCAGAACTGTAATAATTATACTTATTACTTATATTATTGTCAATATAACATGCATTATTACCCACATTATGCAGTTATGATCGCCAGAACTATAATAAATATACTTATTACTCCCAATATTATCAATGTAACATGCATTATTACCCATATAATGCAGTTATTATCGCTAGAACTGTAATAATTATACTTATTACTTATATTATTCTCAATATAACATGCATTATTACCCATATAATGCAGTTATTATCGCTAGAACTGTAATAATTATACTTATTACTTATATTATTATCAACATAACATGCATTATTACCCATATAATGGAGGTATTATTGCTAGAACTGTAATAATTATACTTACTACTTACACTATTAGCAATATAACGTGCATTGTTACCCATATAATGCAGTTATTATCGCCAGAACTGTAATAATTATACTTATTACTTATATTATTCTCAACATAACATGCATTATTAGCCATATTATGCAGTTATTATCGCAAGAACTATAATAAATATACGTATTACTTTCATTATTATCAATATAACATGCATTATTACCCATATTATGCAGTTATTATCGCTAGAACTATAATAAATATACGTATTGCTTTTATTATCATCAATATAACATGCATTATTACCCATATTATGCAGTTATTATCGATAGAACTGTAATAAATATACTTATTACTTTTATTATTATCAATATAACATGCACTATTTGCCATATTTAACTATTATTACCGCTAGAACTATAATAATTATACATATTACTCCCGATATTATCAATATAACATGCATTATTCCCCATATAATGCAGTTATTATCGCTAGAACTGTAATAATTATACTTATTACTTATATTATTATCAATATAACATGCATTATTACCCATATAATGCAGTTATTATCGCTAGAACTGTAATAATTGTACTCATTACTTATATTATTAGCAATATAACGTGCATTATTACCCATATTATGCAGTTGTTATCGCTAGAACTGTAATAATTATACTTATTACTTATATCACTATCAATATAACATGCAGAATTACCCATATAATAGAGGTATTATCGCTAGAACTGTAATAATTATACTTATAACTTATACTATTAGCAATAAAACGTGCATTGTTACCCATATAATGCAGTTATTATCGCTAGAACTATAATAATTATACTTATTACTCCCGATATTATCAATATAACATGCATTATTACCCATATAATGCAGTTATTATCGCTAGAACTGTAATAATTATACTTATTACTTATATTATTAGCAATATAACGTGCATTATTACCCATATAATGCTGTTATTATCGCTAGAACTGTAATAATTATACTTATTACTTATACTATTAGCAATATAACGTGCATTATTACCCATATAATGCAGTTATTATCGCCAGAACTGTAATAATTATACTTATTACTTATATTATTCTCAATATAACATGCATTATTACCCACATTATGCAGTTATTATCGCTAGAACTACAATAAATATACGTATTACTTTCATTATCATCAATATAACATGCATTATTACCCATATAATGGAGGTATTATCGCTAGAACTGTAATAATTATACTTATTACTTATATTATTCTCAATATAACATGCATTATTACCCATATTATGCAGTTATTATCGATAGAACTGTAATAAATACACTTATTACTTTTACTATTATCAATATATCATGCACTATTAGCCATATTTTACTATTATTATCGCTAGAACTATAATAATTATACTTATTACTCCCGATGTTATCAATATAACATGCCTTATTACCCATATAATGCAGTTATTATCGCTAGAACTGTAATAATTATACTCATTACTTATATTATTAGCAATGTAACGTGCATTATTACCCATATTATGCAGTTATTATCGCTAGAACTGTAATATTTATACTTATTACTTATATTATTATCAATATAACATGCATTATTACCCACATAATGGAGGTATTATCGCTAGAACTGTAATAAATATACTTATTACTTATACTATTAGCAATATAACGTGCATTATTACCCATATAATGCAGTTATTATCGCCAGAACTGTAATAATTATACTTATTACTTATATTATTCTCAATATAACATGCATTATTACGCACATTATGCAGTTATTATCGCTAGAACTACAATAAATATACGTATTACTTTCATTATCATCAATATAACATGCATTATTACCCATATAATGGAGGTATTATCGCTAGAACTGTAATAATTATACTTATTACTTATATTGTTCTCAATATAACATGCATTATTACCCATATAATGCAGTTATTATCGCTAGAACTGTAATAAATACACTTATTACTTTTACTATTATCAATATATCATGCACTATTAGCCATATTTTACTATTATTATCGCTAGAACTATAATAATTATACTTATTACTCCCGATGTTATCAATATAACATGCCTTATTACCCATATAATGCAGTTATTATCGCTAGAACTGTAATAATTATACTCATTACTTATATTATTAGCAATGTAACGTGCATTATTACCCATATTATGCAGTTATTATCGCTAGAACTGTAATATTTATACTTATTACTTATATTATTATCAATATAACATGCATTATTACCCACATAATGGAGGTATTATCGCTAGAACTGTAATAAATATACTTATTACTTATACTATTAGCAATATAACGTGCATTATTACCCATATAATGCAGTTATTATCGCCAGAACTGTAATAATTATACTTATTACTTATATTATTCTCAATATAACATGCATTATTACCCACATTATGCAGTTATTATCGCTAGAACTACAATAAATATACGTATTACTTTTATTATCATCAATATAACATGCATTATTACCCATATAATGCAGTTATTATCGCTAGAACTATAATAATTATACTTATTACTCCCGATATTATCAATATAACATGCATTATTACCCATATAATGCAGTTATTATCGCTAGAACTACAATAAATATACGTATTACTTTCATTATCATCAATGTAACATGCATTATTACCCATATAATGGAGGTATTATCGCTAGAACTGTAATAATTATACTTATTACTTATATTGTTCTCAATATAACATGCATTATTACCCATATAATGCAGTTATTATCGCTAGAACTGTAATAATTATACTTATTACTTATATTGTTAGCAATATAACGTGCATTATTACCCATATAATGCAGTTATTATCGCTAGAACTGTAATAATTATACTTATTACTTATATTATTCTCAATATAACATGCATTATTACCCATATTATGCAGTTATTATCGCTAGAACTATAATAAATATACGTATTACTTTTATTATCATCAATATAACATGCATTATTACCCGTATTATTCAGTTATTATCGATAGAACTGTAATATATATACTTATTACTTTTATTATTATCAATATAACATGCACTATTTGCCATATTTTACTATTATTATCGCTAGAACTATAATAATTATACTTATTACTCCTGATGTTATCAATATAACATGCCTTATTACCCATATAATGCAGTTATTATCGCTAGAACTGTAATAATTATACTTATTACTTATATTATTATCAATATAACATGCATTATTACCCATATAAACGGAGGTATTATCGTAAGAACTGTAATAATTATACTTATTACTTATACTATTATCAATATAACATGCATTATTACCCATATAATGCAGTTATTATCGCTAGAACTGTAATAATTGTACTCATTACTTATATTATTAGCAATATAACGTGCATTATTACCCATATTATGCAGTTGTTATCGCTAGAACTGTAATAATTATACTTATTACTTATATCACTATCAATATAACATGCAGTATTACCCATATAATAGAGGTATTATCGCTAGAACTGTAATAATTATACTTATAACTTATACTATTAGCAATAAAACGTGCATTGTTACCCATATAATGCAGTTATTATCGCTAGAACTATAATAATTATACTTATTACTCCCGATATTATCAATATAACATGCATTATTACCCATATAATGCAGTTATTATCGCTAGAACTGTAATAATTACACTTATTACTTATATTATTAGCAATATAACGTGCATTATTACCCATATAATGCTGTTATTATCGCTAGAACTGTAATAATTATACTTATTACTTATACTATTAGCAATATAACGTGCATTATTACCCATATAATGCAGTTATTATCGCCAGAACTGTAATAATTATACTTATTACTTATATTATTCTCAATATAACATGCATTATTACCCACATTATGCAGTTATTATCGCTAGAACTACAATAAATATACGTATTACTTTCATTATCATCAATATAACATGCATTATTACCCATATAATGGAGGTATTATCGCTAGAACTGTAATAATTATACTTATTACTTATATTATTCTCAATATAACATGCATTATTACCCATATTATGCAGTTATTATCGATAGAACTGTAATAAATACACTTATTACTTTTACTATTATCAATATATCATGCACTATTAGCCATATTTTACTATTATTATCGCTAGAACTATAATAATTATACTTATTACTCCCGATGTTATCAATATAACATGCCTTATTACCCATATAATGCAGTTATTATCGCTAGAACTGTAATAATTATACTCATTACTTATATTATTAGCAATGTAACGTGCATTATTACCCATATTATGCAGTTATTATCGCTAGAACTGTAATATTTATACTTATTACTTATATTATTATCAATATAACATGCATTATTACCCACATAATGGAGGTATTATCGCTAGAACTGTAATAAATATACTTATTACTTATACTATTAGCAATATAACGTGCATTATTACCCATATAATGCAGTTATTATCGCCAGAACTGTAATAATTATACTTATTACTTATATTATTCTCAATATAACATGCATTATTACCCACATTATGCAGTTATTATCGCTAGAACTACAATAAATATACGTATTACTTTCATTATCATCAATATAACATGCATTATTACCCATATAATGCAGTTATTATCGCTAGAACTATAATAATTATACTTATTACTCCCGATATTATCAATATAACATGCATTATTACCCATATAATGCAGTTATTATCGCTAGAACTGTAATAATTATACTTATTACTTATATTATTAGCAATATAACGTGCATTATTACCCATATAATGCTGTTATTATCGCTAGAACTGTAATAATTATACTTATTACTTATACTATTAGCAATATAACGTGCATTATTACCCATATAATGCAGTTATTATCGCCAGAACTGTAATAATTATACTTATTACTTATATTATTCTCAATATAACATGCATTATTACCCACATTATGCAGTTATTATCGCTAGAACTACAATAAATATACGTATTACTTTCATTATCATCAATATAACATGCATTATTACCCATATAATGGAGGTATTATCGCTAGAACTGTAATAATTATACTTATTACTTATATTATTCTCAATATAACATGCATTATTACCCATATTATGCAGTTATTATCGATAGAACTGTAATAAATACACTTATTACTTTTACTATTATCAATATATCATGCACTATTAGCCATATTTTACTATTATTATCGCTAGAACTATAATAATTATACTTATTACTCCCGATGTTATCAATATAACATGCCTTATTACCCATATAATGCAGTTATTATCGCTAGAACTGTAATAATTATACTCATTACTTATATTATTAGCAATGTAACGTGCATTATTACCCATATTATGCAGTTATTATCGCTAGAACTGTAATATTTATACTTATTACTTATATTATTATCAATATAACATGCATTATTACCCACATAATGGAGGTATTATCGCTAGAACTGTAATAAATATACTTATTACTTATACTATTAGCAATATAACGTGCATTATTACCCATATAATGCAGTTATTATCGCCAGAACTGTAATAATTATACTTATTACTTATATTATTCTCAATATAACATGCATTATTACCCACATTATGCAGTTATTATCGCTAGAACTACAATAAATATACGTATTACTTTCATTATCATCAATATAACATGCATTATTACCCATATAATGGAGGTATTATCGCTAGAACTGTAATAATTATACTTATTACTTATATTGTTCTCAATATAACATGCATTATTACCCATATAATGCAGTTATTATCGCTAGAACTGTAATAATTATACTTATTACTTATATTGTTAGCAATATAACGTGCATTATTACCCATATAATGCAGTTATTATCGCCAGAACTGTAATAATTATACTTATTACTTATATTATTCTCAATATAACGTGCATTATTACCCACATTATGCAGTTATTATCGCTAGAACTACAATAAATATACGTATTACTTTTATTATCATCAATATAACATGCATTATTACCCACATAATGGAGGTATTATCGCTAGAACTGTAATAATTATACTTATTACTTATACTATTAGCAATATAACGTGCATTATTACCAATATAATGCAGTTATTATCGCCAGAACTGTAATAATTATACTTATTACTTATATTATTCTCAATATAACATGCATTATTACCCATATTATGCAGTTATTATCGCTAGAACTATAATAAATATACGTATTACTTTTATTATCATCAATATAACATGCATTATTACCCGTATTATTCAGTTATTATCGATAGAACTGTAATATATATACTTATTACTTTTATTATTATCAATATAACATGCACTATTTGCCATATTTTACTATTATTATCGCTAGAACTGTAATAATTATACTTATTACTCCTGATGTTATCAATATAACATGCCTTATTACCCATATAATGCAGTTATTATCGCTAGAGCTGTAATAATTATACTTATTACTTATATTATTATCAATATAACATGCATTATTACCCATATAAACGGAGGTATTATCGTAAGAACTGTAATAATTATACTTATTACTTATACTATTAGCAATATAACGTGCATTATTACCCATATAATGCAGTTATTATCGCCAGAACTGTAATAATTATACTTATTACTTATATTATTCTCAATATAACGTGCATTATTACCCACATTATGCAGTTATTATCGCTAGAACTACAATAAATATACGTATTACTTTCATTATCATCAATATAACATGCATTATTACCCACATAATGGAGGTATTATCGCTAGAACTGTAATAATTATACTTATTACTTATACTATTAGCAATATAACGTGCATTATTACCAATATAATGCAGTTATTATCGCCAGAACTGTAATAATTATACTTATTACTTATATTATTCTCAATATAACATGCATTATTACCCATATTATGCAGTTATTATCGCTAGAACTGTAATAATTATACTCATTACTTATATTATTAGCAATGTAACGTGCATTATTACCCATATAATGCAGTTATTATCGCTAGAACTGTAATAATTATACTTATTACTTATATTGTTAGCAATATAACGTGCATTATTACCCATATAATGCAGTTATTATCGCTAGAACTGTAATAATTATACTTATTACTCATATTATTATCAATATAACATGCATTATTACCCATATTATGCAGTTATTATCGCTAGAACTATAATAAATATACGTATTACTTTCATTATCATCAATATAACATGCATTATTACCCATATAATGGAGGTATTATCGCTAGAACTGTAATAATTATACTTATTACTTATATTATTATCAATATAACATGCATTATTACCCATATTATGCAGTTATTATCTCTAGAACCATAATAAATATACTCATTACTCCCAATATTATCAATATAACATGCATTTTTACCCATATAATGCAGTTATTATCGCTAGAACTGTAATAATTATACTTATTACTTATATTGTTAGCAATATAACGTGCATTATTACCCATATAATGCAGTTATTATCGCTAGAACTGTAATAATTATACTTATTACTTATAATATTATCAATATAACATGCATTATTACCCATATTATGCAGTTATGATCGCCAGAACTATAATAAATATACGTATTACTTTTATTATCATCAATATAACATGCATTATTACCCATATTATGCAGTTATTATCGATAGAACTGTAATAAATATACTTATTACTTTTATTATTATCAATATAACATGCACTATTTGCCATATTTTACTATTATTATCGCTAGAACTATAATAATTATACTTATTACTCCCGATATTATCAATATAACATGCATTATTACCCATATAATGCAGTTATTATCGCTAGAACTGTAATAATTGTACTCATTACTTATATTATTAGCAATATAACGTGCATTATTACCCATATTATGCAGTTATTATCGCTAGAACTGTAATAATTATACTTATTACTTATATTACTATCAATATAACATGCATTATTACCCATATTATGCAGTTATTATCGCTAGAACTATAATAAATATACGTATTACTTTCATTATCATCAATATAACATGCATTATTACCCATATAATGGAGGTATTATCGCTAGAACTGGAATAATTATACTTATTACTTATATTATTATCAATATAACATGCATTATTACCCATATTATGCAGTTATTATCTCTAGAACCATAATAAATATACTCATTACTCCCAATATTATCAATATAACATGCATTTTTACCCATATAATGCAGTTATTATCGCTAGAACTGTAATAATTATACTTATTACTTGTATTGTTAGCAATATAACGTGCATTATTACCCATATAATGCAGTTATTATCGCTAGAACTGTAATAATTATACTTATTACTTATAATATTATCAATATAACATGCATTATTACCCATATAATAGAGGTATTATCGCTAGAACTGTAATAATTATACTTATTACTTATACTATTAGCAATATAACGTGCATTTTTACCCATATAATAGAGGTATTATCGCAAGAACTGTAATAAATACACTTATTACTTTTACTATTATCAATATATCATGCACTATTAGCCATATTTTACTATTATTATCGCTAGAACTATAATAATTATACTTATTACTCCCGATGTTATCAATATAACATGCCTTATTACCCATATAATGCAGTTATTATCGCTAGAACTGTAATAATTATACTCATTACTTATATTATTAGCAATGTAACGTGCATTATTACCCATATTATGCAGTTATTATCGCTAGAACTGTAATATTTATACTTATTACTTATATTATTATCAATATAACATGCATTATTACCCACATAATGGAGGTATTATCGCTAGAACTGTAATAAATATACTTATTACTTATACTATTAGCAATATAACGTGCATTATTACCCATATAATGCAGTTATTATCGCCAGAACTGTAATAATTATACTTATTACTTATATTATTCTCAATATAACATGCATTATTACCCACATTATGCAGTTATTATCGCTAGAACTACAATAAATATACGTATTACTTTTATTATCATCAATATAACATGCATTATTACCCATATAATGCAGTTATTATCGCTAGAACTATAATAATTATACTTATTACTCCCGATATTATCAATATAACATGCATTATTACCCATATAATGCAGTTATTATCGCTAGAACTACAATAAATATACGTATTACTTTCATTATCATCAATATAACATGCATTATTACCCATATAATGGAGGTATTATCGCTAGAACTGTAATAATTATACTTATTACTTATATTGTTCTCAATATAACATGCATTATTACCCATATAATGCAGTTATTATCGCTAGAACTGTAATAATTATACTTATTACTTATATTGTTAGCAATATAACGTGCATTATTACCCATATAATGCAGTTATTATCGCTAGAACTGTAATAATTATACTTATTACTTATATTATTCTCAATATAACATGCATTATTACCCATATTATGCAGTTATTATCGCTAGAACTATAATAAATATACGTATTACTTTTATTATCATCAATATAACATGCATTATTACCCGTATTATTCAGTTATTATCGATAGAACTGTAATATATATACTTATTACTTTTATTATTATCAATATAACATGCACTATTTGCCATATTTTACTATTATTATCGCTAGAACTATAATAATTATACTTATTACTCCTGATGTTATCAATATAACATGCCTTATTACCCATATAATGCAGTTATTATCGCTAGAACTGTAATAATTATACTTATTACTTATATTATTATCAATATAACATGCATTATTACCCATATAAACGGAGGTATTATCGTAAGAACTGTAATAATTATACTTATTACTTATACTATTATCAATATAACATGCATTATTACCCATATAATGCAGTTATTATCGCTAGAACTGTAATAATTGTACTCATTACTTATATTATTAGCAATATAACGTGCATTATTACCCATATTATGCAGTTGTTATCGCTAGAACTGTAATAATTATACTTATTACTTATATCACTATCAATATAACATGCAGTATTACCCATATAATAGAGGTATTATCGCTAGAACTGTAATAATTATACTTATAACTTATACTATTAGCAATAAAACGTGCATTGTTACCCATATAATGCAGTTATTATCGCTAGAACTATAATAATTATACTTATTACTCCCGATATTATCAATATAACATGCATTATTACCCATATAATGCAGTTATTATCGCTAGAACTGTAATAATTATACTTATTACTTATATTATTAGCAATATAACGTGCATTATTACCCATATAATGCTGTTATTATCGCTAGAACTGTAATAATTATACTTATTACTTATACTATTAGCAATATAACGTGCATTATTACCCATATAATGCAGTTATTATCGCCAGAACTGTAATAATTATACTTATTACTTATATTATTCTCAATATAACATGCATTATTACCCACATTATGCAGTTATTATCGCTAGAACTACAATAAATATACGTATTACTTTCATTATCATCAATATAACATGCATTATTACCCATATAATGGAGGTATTATCGCTAGAACTGTAATAATTATACTTATTACTTATATTATTCTCAATATAACATGCATTATTACCCATATTATGCAGTTATTATCGATAGAACTGTAATAAATACACTTATTACTTTTACTATTATCAATATATCATGCACTATTAGCCATATTTTACTATTATTATCGCTAGAACTATAATAATTATACTTATTACTCCCGATGTTATCAATATAACATGCCTTATTACCCATATAATGCAGTTATTATCGCTAGAACTGTAATAATTATACTCATTACTTATATTATTAGCAATGTAACGTGCATTATTACCCATATTATGCAGTTATTATCGCTAGAACTGTAATATTTATACTTATTACTTATATTATTATCAATATAACATGCATTATTACCCACATAATGGAGGTATTATCGCTAGAACTGTAATAAATATACTTATTACTTATACTATTAGCAATATAACGTGCATTATTACCCATATAATGCAGTTATTATCGCCAGAACTGTAATAATTATACTTATTACTTATATTATTCTCAATATAACATGCATTATTACCCACATTATGCAGTTATTATCGCTAGAACTACAATAAATATACGTATTACTTTCATTATCATCAATATAACATGCATTATTACCCATATAATGCAGTTATTATCGCTAGAACTATAATAATTATACTTATTACTCCCGATATTATCAATATAACATGCATTATTACCCATATAATGCAGTTATTATCGCTAGAACTGTAATAATTATACTTATTACTTATATTATTAGCAATATAACGTGCATTATTACCCATATAATGCTGTTATTATCGCTAGAACTGTAATAATTATACTTATTACTTATACTATTAGCAATATAACGTGCATTATTACCCATATAATGCAGTTATTATCGCCAGAACTGTAATAATTATACTTATTACTTATATTATTCTCAATATAACATGCAT
Source organism: Megachile leachella (assembly GCA_963576845.1). Lineage (NCBI taxonomy): Eukaryota > Metazoa > Arthropoda > Insecta > Hymenoptera > Megachilidae > Megachile > Megachile leachella. The sequence continues at coordinate 171,222 of CAUYWW010000079.1, forward strand.
TATTACCCACATTATGCAGTTATTATCGCTAGAACTACAATAAATATACGTATTACTTTCATTATCATCAATATAACATGCATTATTACCCATATAATGGAGGTATTATCGCTAGAACTGTAATAATTATACTTATTACTTATATTATTCTCAATATAACATGCATTATTACCCATATTATGCAGTTATTATCGATAGAACTGTAATAAATACACTTATTACTTTTACTATTATCAATATATCATGCACTATTAGCCATATTTTACTATTATTATCGCTAGAACTATAATAATTATACTTATTACTCCCGATGTTATCAATATAACATGCCTTATTACCCATATAATGCAGTTATTATCGCTAGAACTGTAATAATTATACTCATTACTTATATTATTAGCAATGTAACGTGCATTATTACCCATGTTATGCAGTTATTATCGCTAGAACTGTAATATTTATACTTATTACTTATATTATTATCAATATAACATGCATTATTACCCACATAATGGAGGTATTATCGCTAGAACTGTAATAAATATACTTATTACTTATACTATTAGCAATATAACGTGCATTATTACCCATATAATGCAGTTATTATCGCCAGAACTGTAATAATTATACTTATTACTTATATTATTCTCAATATAACATGCATTATTACCCACATTATGCAGTTATTATCGCTAGAACTACAATAAATATACGTATTACTTTCATTATCATCAATATAACATGCATTATTACCCATATAATGGAGGTATTATCGCTAGAACTGTAATAATTATACTTATTACTTATATTGTTCTCAATATAACATGCATTATTACCCATATAATGCAGTTATTATCGCTAGAACTGTAATAATTATACTTATTACTTATATTGTTAGCAATATAACGTGCATTATTACCCATATAATGCAGTTATTATCGCCAGAACTGTAATAATTATACTTATTACTTATATTATTCTCAATATAACGTGCATTATTACCCACATTATGCAGTTATTATCGCTAGAACTACAATAAATATACGTATTACTTTTATTATCATCAATATAACATGCATTATTACCCACATAATGGAGGTATTATCGCTAGAACTGTAATAATTATACTTATTACTTATACTATTAGCAATATAACGTGCATTATTACCAATATAATGCAGTTATTATCGCCAGAACTGTAATAATTATACTTATTACTTATATTATTCTCAATATAACATGCATTATTACCCATATTATGCAGTTATTATCGCTAGAACTATAATAAATATACGTATTACTTTTATTATCATCAATATAACATGCATTATTACCCGTATTATTCAGTTATTATCGATAGAACTGTAATATATATACTTATTACTTTTATTATTATCAATATAACATGCACTATTTGCCATATTTTACTATTATTATCGCTAGAACTGTAATAATTATACTTATTACTCCTGATGTTATCAATATAACATGCCTTATTACCCATATAATGCAGTTATTATCGCTAGAGCTGTAATAATTATACTTATTACTTATATTATTATCAATATAACATGCATTATTACCCATATAAACGGAGGTATTATCGTAAGAACTGTAATAATTATACTTATTACTTATACTATTAGCAATATAACGTGCATTATTACCCATATAATGCAGTTATTATCGCCAGAACTGTAATAATTATACTTATTACTTATATTATTCTCAATATAACGTGCATTATTACCCACATTATGCAGTTATTATCGCTAGAACTACAATAAATATACGTATTACTTTCATTATCATCAATATAACATGCATTATTACCCACATAATGGAGGTATTATCGCTAGAACTGTAATAATTATACTTATTACTTATACTATTAGCAATATAACGTGCATTATTACCAATATAATGCAGTTATTATCGCCAGAACTGTAATAATTATACTTATTACTTATATTATTCTCAATATAACATGCATTATTACCCATATTATGCAGTTATTATCGCTAGAACTGTAATAATTATACTCATTACTTATATTATTAGCAATGTAACGTGCATTATTACCCATATAATGCAGTTATTATCGCTAGAACTGTAATAATTATACTTATTACTTATATTGTTAGCAATATAACGTGCATTATTACCCATATAATGCAGTTATTATCGCTAGAACTGTAATAATTATACTTATTACTCATATTATTATCAATATAACATGCATTATTACCCATATTATGCAGTTATTATCGCTAGAACTATAATAAATATACGTATTACTTTCATTATCATCAATATAACATGCATTATTACCCATATAATGGAGGTATTATCGCTAGAACTGTAATAATTATACTTATTACTTATATTATTATCAATATAACATGCATTATTACCCATATTATGCAGTTATTATCTCTAGAACCATAATAAATATACTCATTACTCCCAATATTATCAATATAACATGCATTTTTACCCATATAATGCAGTTATTATCGCTAGAACTGTAATAATTATACTTATTACTTATATTGTTAGCAATATAACGTGCATTATTACCCATATAATGCAGTTATTATCGCTAGAACTGTAATAATTATACTTATTACTTATAATATTATCAATATAACATGCATTATTACCCATATTATGCAGTTATGATCGCCAGAACTATAATAAATATACGTATTACTTTTATTATCATCAATATAACATGCATTATTACCCATATTATGCAGTTATTATCGATAGAACTGTAATAAATATACTTATTACTTTTATTATTATCAATATAACATGCACTATTTGCCATATTTTACTATTATTATCGCTAGAACTATAATAATTATACTTATTACTCCCGATATTATCAATATAACATGCATTATTACCCATATAATGCAGTTATTATCGCTAGAACTGTAATAATTGTACTCATTACTTATATTATTAGCAATATAACGTGCATTATTACCCATATTATGCAGTTATTATCGCTAGAACTGTAATAATTATACTTATTACTTATATTACTATCAATATAACATGCATTATTACCCATATTATGCAGTTATTATCGCTAGAACTATAATAAATATACGTATTACTTTCATTATCATCAATATAACATGCATTATTACCCATATAATGGAGGTATTATCGCTAGAACTGGAATAATTATACTTATTACTTATATTATTATCAATATAACATGCATTATTACCCATATTATGCAGTTATTATCTCTAGAACCATAATAAATATACTCATTACTCCCAATATTATCAATATAACATGCATTTTTACCCATATAATGCAGTTATTATCGCTAGAACTGTAATAATTATACTTATTACTTGTATTGTTAGCAATATAACGTGCATTATTACCCATATAATGCAGTTATTATCGCTAGAACTGTAATAATTATACTTATTACTTATAATATTATCAATATAACATGCATTATTACCCATATAATAGAGGTATTATCGCTAGAACTGTAATAATTATACTTATTACTTATACTATTAGCAATATAACGTGCATTTTTACCCATATAATAGAGGTATTATCGCAAGAACTGTAATAATTATACTTATTACTTATATTATTATCAATATAACATGCATTATTACCCATATTATGCAGTTATTATCGATAGAACTGTAATAAATACACTTACTACTTTTACTGTTATCAATATATCATGCACTATTAGCCATATTTTACTATTATTATCGCTAGAACTATAATAATTACACTTATTACTCCCGATGTTATCAATATAACATGCCTTATTACCCATATAATGCAGTTATTATCGCTAGAACTGTAATAATTATACTCATTACTTATATTATTAGCAATGTAACGTGCATTACTACCCATATAATGCAGTTAGTATCGCTAGAACTGTAATAATTATACTTATTACTTATATTGTTAGCAATATAACGTGCATTATTACCCATATAATGCAGTTATTATCGCTAGAACTGTAATAATTATACTTATTACTCATATTATTATCAATATAACATGCATTATTACCCATATTATGCAGTTATTATCGCTAGGACTGTAATAAATATACGTATTACCTTTTATTATCATCAATATAACATGCATTATTACCCATATTATGCAGTTATTATCGATAGAACTGTAATAAATATACTTATTACTTTTATTATTATCAATATAACATGCACTATTTGCCATATTTTACTATTATTATCGCTAGAACTATAATAATTATACTTATTACTCCCGATGTTATCAATATAACATGCCTTATTACCCATATAATGCAGTTATTATCGCTAGAACTATAATAAATATACGTATTACTTTCATTATCATCAATATAACATGCATTATTACCCATATAATGGAGGTATTATCGCTAGAACTGTAATAATTATACTTATTACTTATATTATTATCAATATAACATGCATTATTACCCATATTATGCAGTTATTATCTCTAGAACCATAATAAATATACTCATTACTCCCAATATTATCAATATAACATGCATTTTTACCCATATAATGCAGTTATTATCGCTAGAACTGTAATAATTATACTTATTACTTATATTGTTAGCAATATAACGTGCATTATTACCCATATAATGCAGTTATTATCGCTAGAACTGTAATAATTATACTTATTACTTATAATATTATCAATATAACATGCATTATTACCCATATTATGCAGTTATGATCGCCAGAACTATAATAAATATACGTATTACTTTTATTATCATCAATATAACATGCATTATTACCCATAATATGCAGTTATTATCGATAGAACTGTAATAAATATACTTATTTCTTTTATTATTATCAATATAACATGCACTATTTGCCATATTTTACTATTATTATCGCTAGAACTATAATAATTATACTTATTACTCCCGATATTATCAATATAACATGCATTATTACCCATATTATGCAGTTATTATCGATAGAACTGTAATAAATACACTTACTACTTTTACTATTATCAATATATCACGCTCTATTAGCCATATTTTACTATTATTATCGCTAGAGCTATAATAATTATACTTATTACTTATATTGTTAGCAATATAACGTGCATTATTACCCATATAATGCAGTTATTATCGCTAGAACTTTAATAATTATACTTATTACTCATATTATTATCAATATAACATGCATTATTACCCATATTATCCAGTTATTATCGCTAGAACTATAATATATATACGTATTACTTTTATTATCATCAATATAACATGCAGTATTACCCATATAATGCAGTTATTATCGCTAGAACTATAATATATATACGTATTACTTTTATTATCATCAATATAACATGCATTATTACCCATATAATGCAGTTATTATCGCTAGAACTGTAATAATTGTACTTATTACTTATATCATTATCAATATAACATGCATTATTACCCATATAATGGAGGTATTATCGCAAGAACTGTAATAATTATACTTATTACTTATACTATTAGCAATATAACGTGCATTATTACCCATATAATGCAGTTATTATCGCCAGAACTGTAATAATTATACTTATTACTTATATTGTTAGCAATATAACGTGCATTATTACCCATATAATGCAGTTATTATCGCCAGAACTGTAATAATTATACTTATTACTTATATTATTCTCAATATAACATGCATTATTACCCACATTATGCAGTTATTATCGCTAGAACTATAATAAATATATGTATTACTTTCATTATCATCAATATAACATGCATTATTACCCATATAATAGAGGTATTATCGCTAGAACTGTAATAATTATACTTATTACTTATACTATTAGCAATAAAACGTGCATTGTTACCCATATAATGCAGTTATTATCGCTAGAACTATAATAATTATACTTATTACTCCCGATATTATCAATATAACATGCATTATTACCCATATAATGCAGTTATTATCGCTAGAACTGTAATAATTATACTTATTACTTATATTATTAGCAATATAACGTGCATTATTACCCATATAATGCAGTTATTATCGCCAGAACTGTAATAATTATACTTATTACTTATATTATTGTCAATATAACATGCATTATTACCCACATTATGCAGTTATGATCGCCAGAACTATAATAAATATACTTATTACTCCCAATATTATCAATGTAACATGCATTATTACCCATATAATGCAGTTATTATCGCTAGAACTGTAATAATTATACTTATTACTTGTATTGTTAGCAATATAACGTGCATTATTACCCATATAATGCAGTTATTATCGCTAGAACTGTAATAATTATACTTATTACTTATAATATTATCAATATAACATGCATTATTACCCATATAATAGAGGTATTATCGCTAGAACTGTAATAATTATACTTATTACTTATACTATTAGCAATATAACGTGCATTTTTACCCATATAATAGAGGTATTATCGCAAGAACTGTAATAATTATACTTATTACTTATATTATTATCAATATAACATGCATTATTACCCATATTATGCAGTTATTATCGATAGAACTGTAATAAATACACTTACTACTTTTACTGTTATCAATATATCATGCACTATTAGCCATATTTTACTATTATTATCGCTAGAACTATAATAATTACACTTATTACTCCCGATGTTATCAATATAACATGCCTTATTACCCATATAATGCAGTTATTATCGCTAGAACTGTAATAATTATACTCATTACTTATATTATTAGCAATGTAACGTGCATTACTACCCATATAATGCAGTTAGTATCGCTAGAACTGTAATAATTATACTTATTACTTATATTGTTAGCACTATAACGTGCATTATTACCCATATAATGCAGTTATTATCGCTAGAACTGTAATAATTATACTTATTACTCATATTATTATCAATATAACATGCATTATTACCCATATTATGCAGTTATTATCGATAGAACTGTAATAAATATACTTATTACTTTTATTATTATCAATATAACATGCACTATTTGCCATATTTTACTATTATTATCGCTAGAACTATAATAATTATACTTATTACTCCCGATGTTATCAATATAACATGCCTTATTACCCATATAATGCAGTTATTATCGCTAGAACTATAATAAATATACGTATTACTTTCATTATCATCAATATAACATGCATTATTACCCATATAATGGAGGTATTATCGCTAGAACTGTAATAATTATACTTATTACTTATATTATTATCAATATAACATGCATTATTACCCATATTATGCAGTTATTATCTCTAGAACCATAATAAATATACTCATTACTCCCAATATTATCAATATAACATGCATTTTTACCCATATAATGCAGTTATTATCGCTAGAACTGTAATAATTATACTTATTACTTATATTGTTAGCAATATAACGTGCATTATTACCCATATAATGCAGTTATTATCGCTAGAACTGTAATAATTATACTTATTACTTATAATATTATCAATATAACATGCATTATTACCCATATTATGCAGTTATGATCGCCAGAACTATAATAAATATACGTATTACTTTTATTATCATCAATATAACATGCATTATTACCCATAATATGCAGTTATTATCGATAGAACTGTAATAAATATACTTATTTCTTTTATTATTATCAATATAACATGCACTATTTGCCATATTTTACTATTATTATCGCTAGAACTATAATAATTATACTTATTACTCCCGATATTATCAATATAACATGCATTATTACCCATATTATGCAGTTATTATCGATAGAACTGTAATAAATACACTTACTACTTTTACTATTATCAATATATCACGCTCTATTAGCCATATTTTACTATTATTATCGCTAGAGCTATAATAATTATACTTATTACTTATATTGTTAGCAATATAACGTGCATTATTACCCATATAATGCAGTTATTATCGCTAGAACTTTAATAATTATACTTATTACTCATATTATTATCAATATAACATGCATTATTACCCATATTATCCAGTTATTATCGCCAGAACTATAATATATATACGTATTACTTTTATTATCATCAATATAACATGCAGTATTACCCATATAATGCAGTTATTATCGCTAGAACTATAATATATATACGTATTACTTTTATTATCATCAATATAACATGCATTATTACCCATATAATGCAGTTATTATCGCTAGAACTGTAATAATTGTACTTATTACTTATATCATTATCAATATAACATGCATTATTACCCATATAATGGAGGTATTATCGCAAGAACTGTAATAATTATACTTATTACTTATACTATTAGCAATATAACGTGCATTATTACCCATATAATGCAGTTATTATCGCCAGAACTGTAATAATTATACTTATTACTTATATTGTTAGCAATATAACGTGCATTATTACCCATATAATGCAGTTATTATCGCCAGAACTGTAATAATTATACTTATTACTTATATTATTCTCAATATAACATGCATTATTACCCACATTATGCAGTTATTATCGCTAGAACTATAATAAATATATGTATTACTTTCATTATCATCAATATAACATGCATTATTACCCATATAATAGAGGTATTATCGCTAGAACTGTAATAATTATACTTATTACTTATACTATTAGCAATAAAACGTGCATTGCTACCCATATAATGCAGTTATTATCGCTAGAACTATAATAATTATACTTATTACTCCCGATATTATCAATATAACATGCATTATTACCCATATAATGCAGTTATTATCGCTAGAACTGTAATAATTATACTTATTACTTATATTATTAGCAATATAACGTGCATTATTACCCATATAATGCAGTTATTATCGCCAGAACTGTAATAATTATACTTATTACTTATATTATTGTCAATATAACATGCATTATTACCCACATTATGCAGTTATGATCGCCAGAACTATAATAAATATACTTATTACTCCCAATATTATCAATGTAACATGCATTATTACCCATATAATGCAGTTATTATCGCTAGAACTGTAATAATTATACTTATTACTTATATTATTAGCAATATAACGTGCATTATTACCCATATAATGCAGTTATTATCGCTAGAACTGTAATAATTATACTTATTACTCATATTATTATCAATATAACATGCATTACTACCCATATTATGCAGTTATTATCGCTAGAACTATAATAAATATACGTATTACTTTTATTATCATCAATATAACATGCATTATTACCCATATTATGCAGTTATTATCGCCAGAACTGTAATAATTATACTTATTACTTATATTATTCTCAATATAACATGCATTATTACCCATATAATGCAGTTATTATCGCTAGAACTGTAATAATTATACTTATTACTTATATTATTATCAACATAACATGCATTATTACCCATATAATGGAGGTATTATTGCTAGAACTGTAATAATTATACTTACTACTTACACTATTAGCAATATAACGTGCATTGTTACCCATATAATGCAGTTATTATCGCTAGAACTATAATAAATATACGTATTACTTTCATTATCATCAATATAACATGCATTATTACCCATATAATGGAGGTATTATCGCTAGAACTGTAATAATTATACTTATTACTTATATTATTATCAATATAACATGCATTATTACCCATATTATGCAGTTATTATCTCTAGAACCATAATAAATATACTCATTACTCCCAATATTATCAATATAACATGCATTTTTACCCATATAATGCAGTTATTATCGCTAGAACTGTAATAATTATACTTATTACTTATATTGTTAGCAATATAACGTGCATTATTACCCATATAATGCAGTTATTATCGCTAGAACTGTAATAATTATACTTATTACTTATAATATTATCAATATAACATGCATTATTACCCATATTATGCAGTTATGATCGCCAGAACTATAATAAATATACGTATTACTTTTATTATCATCAATATAACATGCATTATTACCCATAATATGCAGTTATTATCGATAGAACTGTAATAAATATACTTATTTCTTTTATTATTATCAATATAACATGCACTATTTGCCATATTTTACTATTATTATCGCTAGAACTATAATAATTATACTTATTACTCCCGATATTATCAATATAACATGCATTATTACCCATATTATGCAGTTATTATCGATAGAACTGTAATAAATACACTTACTACTTTTACTATTATCAATATATCACGCTCTATTAGCCATATTTTACTATTATTATCGCTAGAGCTATAATAATTATACTTATTACTTATATTGTTAGCATAATAACGTGCATTATTACCCATATAATGCAGTTATTATCGCTAGAACTTTAATAATTATACTTATTACTCATATTATTATCAATATAACATGCATTATTACCCATATTATCCAGTTATTATCGCTAGAACTATAATATATATACGTATTACTTTTATTATCATCAATATAACATGCAGTATTACCCATATAATGCAGTTATTATCGCTAGAACTATAATATATATACGTATTACTTTTATTATCATCAATATAACATGCATTATTACCCATATAATGCAGTTATTATCGCTAGAACTGTAATAATTGTACTTATTACTTATATCATTATCAATATAACATGCATTATTACCCATATAATGGAGGTATTATCGCAAGAACTGTAATAATTATACTTATTACTTATACTATTAGCAATATAACGTGCATTATTACCCATATAATGCAGTTATTATCGCCAGAACTGTAATAATTATACTTATTACTTATATTGTTAGCAATATAACGTGCATTATTACCCATATAATGCAGTTATTATCGCCAGAACTGTAATAATTATACTTATTACTTATATTATTCTCAATATAACATGCATTATTACCCACATTATGCAGTTATTATCGCTAGAACTATAATAAATATATGTATTACTTTCATTATCATCAATATAACATGCATTATTACCCATATAATAGAGGTATTATCGCTAGAACTGTAATAATTATACTTATTACTTATACTATTAGCAATAAAACGTGCATTGTTACCCATATAATGCAGTTATTATCGCTAGAACTATAATAATTATACTTATTACTCCCGATATTATCAATATAACATGCATTATTACCCATATAATGCAGTTATTATCGCTAGAACTGTAATAATTATACTTATTACTTATATTATTAGCAATATAACGTGCATTATTACCCATATAATGCAGTTATTATCGCCAGAACTGTAATAATTATACTTATTACTTATATTATTGTCAATATAACATGCATTATTACCCACATTATGCAGTTATGATCGCCAGAACTATAATAAATATACTTATTACTCCCAATATTATCAATGTAACATGCATTATTACCCATATAATGCAGTTATTATCGCTAGAACTGTAATAATTATACTTATTACTTATATTATTAGCAATATAACGTGCATTATTACCCATATAATGCAGTTATTATCGCTAGAACTGTAATAATTATACTTATTACTCATATTATTATCAATATAACATGCATTACTACCCATATTATGCAGTTATTATCGCTAGAACTATAATAAATATACGTATTACTTTTATTATCATCAATATAACATGCATTATTACCCATATTATGCAGTTATTATCGCCAGAACTGTAATAATTATACTTATTACTTATATTATTCTCAATATAACATGCATTATTACCCATATAATGCAGTTATTATCGCTAGAACTGTAATAATTATACTTATTACTTATATTATTATCAACATAACATGCATTATTACCCATATAATGGAGGTATTATTGCTAGAACTGTAATAATTATACTTACTACTTACACTATTAGCAATATAACGTGCATTGTTACCCATATAATGCAGTTATTATCGCCAGAACTGTAATAATTATACTTATTACTTATATTATTCTCAACATAACATGCATTATTAGCCATATTATGCAGTTATTATCGCAAGAACTATAATAAATATACGTATTACTTTCATTATTATCAATATAACATGCATTATTACCCATATTATGCAGTTATTATCGCTAGAACTATAATAAATATACGTATTACTTTTATTATCATCAATATAACATGCATTATTACCCATATTATGCAGTTATTATCGATAGAACTGTAATAAATATACTTATTACTTTTATTATTATCAATATAACATGCATTATTACCCATATAATGCAGTTATTATCGCTAGAACTGTAATAATTGTACTCATTACTTATATTATTAGCAATATAACGTGCATTATTACCCATATAATGCAGTTATTATCGCTAGAACTGTAATAATTGTACTCATTACTTATATTATTAGCAATATAACGTGCATTATTACCCATATAATGCAGTTATTATCGCTAGAACTGTAATAATTATACTTATTACTTATACTATTAGCAATATAACGTGCATTATTACCCATATAATGCAGTTATTATCGCCAGAACTGTAATAATTATACTTATTACTTATATTATTCTCAATATAACATGCATTATTACCCACATTATGCAGTTATTATCGCTAGAACTACAATAAATATACGTATTACTTTCATTATCATCAATATAACATGCATTATTACCCATATAATGGAGGTTATATCGCTAGAACTGTAATAATTATACTTATTACTTATATTATTCTCAATATAACATGCATTATTACCCATATTATGCAGTTATTATCGATAGAACTGTAATAAATACACTTATTACTTTTACTATTATCAATAAATCATGCACTATTAGCCATATTTTACTATTATTATCGCTAGAACTATAATAATTATACTTATTACTCCCGATGTTATCAATATAACGTGCATTATTACCCATATAATGCAGTTATTATCGCCAGAACTGTAATAATTATACTTATTACTTATATTATTCTCAATATAACATGCATTATTACCCACATTATGCAGTTATTATCGCTAGAACTACAATAAATATACGTATTACTTTCATTATCATCAATATAACATGCATTATTACCCATATAATGGAGGTATTATCGCTAGAACTGTCATAATTATACTTATTACTTATATTATTCTCAATATAACATGCATTATTACCCATATTATGCAGTTATTATCGCTAGAACTGTAATAATTATACTTATTACTCATATTATTATCAATATAACATGCATTACTACCCATATTATGCAGTTATTATCGCTAGAACTATAATAAATATACGTATTACTTTTATTATCATCAATATAACATGCATTATTACCCATATTATGCAGTTATTATCGCCAGAACTGTAATAATTATACTTATTACTTATATTATTCTCAATATAACATGCATTATTACCCACATTATGCAGTTATTATCGCTAGAACTATAATAAATATACGTATTACTTTCATTATCATCAATATAACATGCATTATTACCCATATAATGGAGGTATTATCGCTAGAACTGTAATAATTATACTTATTACTTATATTATTATCAATATAACATGCATTATTACCCATATAATGGAGGTATTATCGCTAGAACTGTAATAATTATACTTATTACTTATACTATTAGCAATATAACGTGCATTATTACCCATATAATGCAGTTATTATCGCCAGAACTGTAATAATTATACTTATTACTTATATTATTCTCAATATAACATGCATTATTACCCATATAATGCAGTTATTATCGCTAGAACTGTAATAATTATACTTATTACTTACACTATTAGCAATATAACGTGCATTGTTACCCATATAATGCAGTTATTATCGCCAGAACTGTAATAATTATACTTATTACTTATATTATTCTCAACATAACATGCATTATTAGCCATATTATGCAGTTATTATCGCAAGAACTATAATAAATATACGTATTACTTTCATTATTATCAATATAACATGCACTATTTGCCATATTTTACTATTATTACCGCTAGAACTATAATAATTATACATATTACTCCCGATATTATCAATATAACATGCATTATTACCCATATAATGCAGTTATTATCGCTAGAACTGTAATAATTATACTTATTACTTATATTATTATCAATATAACATGCATTATTACCCATATAATGCAGTTATTATCGCTAGAACTGTAATAATTGTACTCATTACTTATATTATTAGCAATATAACGTGCATTATTACCCATATAATGCAGTTATTATCGCTAGAACTGTAATAATTATACTTATTACTTATACTATTAGCAATATAACGTGCATTATTACCCATATAATGCAGTTATTATCGCCAGAACTGTAATAATTATACTTATTACTTATATTATTCTCAATATAACATGCATTATTACCCACATTATGCAGTTATTATCGCTAGAACTACAATAAATATACGTATTACTTTCATTATCATCAATATAACATGCATTATTACCCATATAATGGAGGTATTATCGCTAGAACTGTAATAATTATACTTATTACTTATATTATTCTCAATATAACATGCATTATTACCCATATTATGCAGTTATTATCGATAGAACTGTAATAAATACACTTATTACTTTTACTATTATCAATATATCATGCACTATTAGCCATATTTTACTATTATTATCGCTAGAACTATAATAATTATACTTATTACTCCCGATGTTATCAATATAACGTGCATTATTACCCATATAATGCAGTTATTATCGCCAGAACTGTAATAATTATACTTATTACTTATATTATTCTCAATATAACATGCATTATTACCCACATTATGCAGTTATTATCGCTAGAACTACAATAAATATACGTATTACTTTCATTATCATCAATATAACATGCATTATTACCCATATAATGGAGGTATTATCGCTAGAACTGTCATAATTATACTTATTACTTATATTATTCTCAATATAACATGCATTATTACCCATATTATGCAGTTATTATCGCTAGAACTGTAATAATTATACTTATTACTCATATTATTATCAATATAACATGCATTACTACCCATATTATGCAGTTATTATCGCTAGAACTATAATAAATATACGTATTACTTTTATTATCATCAATATAACATGCATTATTACCCATATTATGCAGTTATTATCGCCAGAACTGTAATAATTATACTTATTACTTATATTATTCTCAATATAACATGCATTATTACCCACATTATGCAGTTATTATCGCTAGAACTATAATAAATATACGTATTACTTTCATTATCATCAATATAACATGCATTATTACCCATATAATGGAGGTATTATCGCTAGAACTGTAATAATTATACTTATTACTTATATTATTATCAATATAACATGCATTATTACCCATATAATGGAGGTATTATCGCTAGAACTGTAATAATTATACTTATTACTTATACTATTAGCAATATAACGTGCATTATTACCCATATAATGCAGTTATTATCGCCAGAACTGTAATAATTATACTTATTACTTATATTATTCTCAATATAACATGCATTATTACCCATATAATGCAGTTATTATCGCTAGAACTGTAATAATTATACTTATTACTTATATTATTATCAACATAACATGCATTATTACCCATATAATGGAGGTATTATTGCTAGAACTGTAATAATTATACTTACTACTTACACTATTAGCAATATAACGTGCATTGTTACCCATATAATGCAGTTATTATCGCCAGAACTGTAATAATTATACTTATTACTTATATTATTCTCAACATAACATGCATTATTAGCCATATTATGCAGTTATTATCGCAAGAACTATAATAAATATACGTATTACTTTCATTATTATCAATATAACATGCATTATTACCCATATTATGCAGTTATTATCGCTAGAACTATAATAAATATACGTATTGCTTTTATTATCATCAATATAACATGCATTATTACCCATATTATGCAGTTATTATCGATAGAACTGTAATAAATATACTTATTACTTTTATTATTATCAATATAACATGCACTATTTGCCATATTTTACTATTATTACCGCTAGAACTATAATAATTATACATATTACTCCCGATATTATCAATATAACATGCATTATTACCCATATAATGCAGTTATTATCGCTAGAACTGTAATAATTATACTTATTACTTATATTATTATCAATATAACATGCATTATTACCCATATAATGCAGTTATTATCGCTAGAACTGTAATAATTATACTTATTACTTATATCACTATCAATATAACATGCAGTATTACCCATATAATAGAGGTATTATCGCTAGAACTGTAATAATTATACTTATAACTTATACTATTAGCAATTAAACGTGCATTGTTACCCATATAATGCAGTTATTATCGCTAGAACTATAATAATTATACTTATTACTCCCGATATTATCAATATAACATGCATTATTACCCATATAATGCAGTTATTATCGCTAGAACTGTAATAATTATACTTATTACTTATATTATTAGCAATATAACGTGCATTATTACCCATATAATGCTGTTATTATCGCTAGAACTGTAATAATTATACTTATTACTTATACTATTAGCTATATAACGTGCATTATTACCCATATAATGCAGTTATTATCGCCAGAACTGTAATAATTATACTTATTACTTATATTATTCTCAATATAACATGCATTATTACCCACATTATGCAGTTATTATCGCTAGAACTACAATAAATATACGTATTACTTTCATTATCATCAATATAACATGCATTATTACCCATATAATGGAGGTATTATCGCTAGAACTGTAATAATTATACTTATTACTTATATTATTCTCAATATAACATGCATTATTACCCATATTATGCAGTTATTATCGATAGAACTGTAATAAATACACTTATTACTTTTACTATTATCAATATATCATGCACTATTAGCCATATTTTACTATTATTATCGCTAGAACTATAATAATTATACTTATTACTCCCGATGTTATCAATATAACATGCCTTATTACCCATATAATGCAGTTATTATCGCTAGAACTGTAATAATTATACTCATTACTTATATTATTAGCAATGTAACGTGCATTATTACCCATATTATGCAGTTATTATCGCTAGAACTGTAATATTTATACTTATTACTTATATTATTATCAATATAACATGCATTATTACCCACATAATGGAGGTATTATCGCTAGAACTGTAATAAATATACTTATTACTTATACTATTAGCAATATAACGTGCATTATTACCCATATAATGCAGTTATTATCGCCAGAACTGTAATAATTATACTTATTACTTATATTATTCTCAATATAACATGCATTATTACCCACATTATGCAGTTATTATCGCTAGAACTACAATAAATATACGTATTACTTTCATTATCATCAATATAACATGCATTATTACCCATATAATGGAGGTATTATCGCTAGAACTGTAATAATTATACTTATTACTTATATTGTTCTCAATATAACATGCATTATTACCCATATAATGCAGTTATTATCGCTAGAACTGTAATAATTATACTTATTACTTATACTATTAGCAATAAAACGTGCATTGTTACCCATATAATGCAGTTATTATCGCTAGAACTATAATAATTATACTTATTACTCCCGATATTATCAATATAACATGCATTATTACCCATATAATGCAGTTATTATCGCTAGAACTGTAATAATTATACTTATTACTTATATTATTAGCAATATAACGTGCATTATTACCCATATAATGCAGTTATTATCGCCAGAACTGTAATAATTATACCTATTACTTATATTATTGTCAATATAACATGCATTATTACCCACATTATGCAGTTATGATCGCCAGAACTATAATAAATATACTTATTACTCCCAATATTATCAATGTAACATGCATTATTACCCATATAATGCAGTTATTATCGCCAGAACTGTAATAATTATACTTATTACTTATATTATTCTCAATATAACATGCATTATTACCCATATAATGCAGTTATTATCGCTAGAACTGTAATAATTATACTTATTACTTATATTATTATCAACATAACATGCATTATTACCCATATAATGGAGGTATTATTGCTAGAACTGTAATAATTATACTTACTACTTACACTATTAGCAATATAACGTGCATTGTTACCCATATAATGCAGTTATTATCGCCAGAACTGTAATAATTATACTTATTACTTATATTATTCTCAACATAACATGCATTATTAGCCATATTATGCAGTTATTATCGCAAGAACTATAATAAATATACGTATTACTTTCATTATTATCAATATAACATGCATTATTACCCATATTATGCAGTTATTATCGCTAGAACTATAATAAATATACGTATTGCTTTTATTATCATCAATATAACATGCATTATTACCCATATTATGCAGTTATTATCGATAGAACTGTAATAAATATACTTATTACTTTTATTATTATCAATATAACATGCACTATTTGCCATATTTTACTATTATTACCGCTAGAACTATAATAATTATACATATTACTCCCGATATTATCAATATAACATGCATTATTACCCATATAATGCAGTTATTATCGCTAGAACTGTAATAATTATACTTATTACTTATATTATTATCAATATAACATGCATTATTACCCATATAATGCAGTTATTATCGCTAGAACTGTAATAATTATACTTATTACTTATATCACTATCAATATAACATGCAGTATTACCCATATAATAGAGGTATTATCGCTAGAACTGTAATAATTATACTTATAACTTATACTATTAGCAATAAAACGTGCATTGTTACCCATATAATGCAGTTATTATCGCTAGAACTATAATAATTATACTTATTACTCCCGATATTATCAATATAACATGCATTATTACCCATATAATGCAGTTATTATCGCTAGAACTGTAATAATTATACTTATTACTTATATTATTAGCAATATAACGTGCATTATTACCCATATAATGCTGTTATTATCGCTAGAACTGTAATAATTATACTTATTACTTATACTATTAGCTATATAACGTGCATTATTACCCATATAATGCAGTTATTATCGCCAGAACTGTAATAATTATACTTATTACTTATATTATTCTCAATATAACATGCATTATTACCCACATTATGCAGTTATTATCGCTAGAACTACAATAAATATACGTATTACTTTCATTATCATCAATATAACATGCATTATTACCCATATAATGGAGGTATTATCGCTAGAACTGTAATAATTATACTTATTACTTATATTATTCTCAATATAACATGCATTATTACCCATATTATGCAGTTATTATCGATAGAACTGTAATAAATACACTTATTACTTTTACTATTATCAATATATCATGCACTATTAGCCATATTTTACTATTATTATCGCTAGAACTATAATAATTATACTTATTACTCCCGATGTTATCAATATAACATGCCTTATTACCCATATAATGCAGTTATTATCGCTAGAACTGTAATAATTATACTCATTACTTATATTATTAGCAATGTAACGTGCATTATTACCCATATTATGCAGTTATTATCGCTAGAACTGTAATATTTATACTTATTACTTATATTATTATCAATATAACATGCATTATTACCCACATAATGGAGGTATTATCGCTAGAACTGTAATAAATATACTTATTACTTATACTATTAGCAATATAACGTGCATTATTACCCATATAATGCAGTTATTATCGCCAGAACTGTAATAATTATACTTATTACTTATATTATTCTCAATATAACATGCATTATTACCCACATTATGCAGTTATTATCGCTAGAACTACAATAAATATACGTATTACTTTCATTATCATCAATATAACATGCATTATTACCCATATAATGGAGGTATTATCGCTAGAACTGTAATAATTATACTTATTACTTATATTGTTCTCAATATAACATGCATTATTACCCATATAATGCAGTTATTATCGCTAGAACTGTAATAATTATACTTATTACTTATACTATTAGCAATAAAACGTGCATTGTTACCCATATAATGCAGTTATTATCGCTAGAACTATAATAATTATACTTATTACTCCCGATATTATCAATATAACATGCATTATTACCCATATAATGCAGTTATTATCGCTAGAACTGTAATAATTATACTTATTACTTATATTATTAGCAATATAACGTGCATTATTACCCATATAATGCAGTTATTATCGCCAGAACTGTAATAATTATACCTATTACTTATATTATTGTCAATATAACATGCATTATTACCCACATTATGCAGTTATGATCGCCAGAACTATAATAAATATACTTATTACTCCCAATATTATCAATGTAACATGCATTATTACCCATATAATGCAGTTATTATCGCTAGAACTGTAATAATTATACTTATTACTTATATTATTAGCAATATAACGTGCATTATTACCCATATAATGCAGTTATTATCGCTAGAACTGTAATAATTATACTTATTACTCATATTATTATCAATATAACATGCATTACTACCCATATTATGCAGTTATTATCGCTAGAACTATAATAAATATACGTATTACTTTTATTATCATCAATATAACATGCATTATTACCCATATTATGCAGTTATTATCGCCAGAACTGTAATAATTATACTTATTACTTATATTATTCTCAATATAACATGCATTATTACCCATATAATGCAGTTATTATCGCTAGAACTGTAATAATTATACTTATTACTTATATTATTATCAACATAACATGCATTATTACCCATATAATGGAGGTATTATTGCTAGAACTGTAATAATTATACTTACTACTTACACTATTAGCAATATAACGTGCATTGTTACCCATATAATGCAGTTATTATCGCCAGAACTGTAATAATTATACTTATTACTTATATTATTCTCAACATAACATGCATTATTAGCCATATTATGCAGTTATTATCGCAAGAACTATAATAAATATACGTATTACTTTCATTATTATCAATATAACATGCATTATTACCCATATTATGCAGTTATTATCCCTAGAACTATAATAAATATACGTATTACTTTTATTATCATCAATATAACATGCATTATTACCCATATTATGCAGTTATTATCGATAGAACTGTAATAAATATACTTATTACTTTTATTATTATCAATATATCATGCACTATTAGCCATATTTTACTATTATTATCGCTAGAACTATAATAATTATACTTATTACTCCCGATGTTATCAATATAACATGCATTATTACCCATATAATGGAGGTATTATCGCTAGAACTGGAATAATTATACTTATTACTTATATTATTATCAATATAACATGCATTATTACCCATATTATGCAGTTATTATCTCTAGAACCATAATAAATATACTCATTACTCCCAATATTATCAATATAACATGCATTTTTACCCATATAATGCAGTTATTATCGCTAGAACTGTAATAATTATACTTATTACTTATAATATTATCAATATAACATGCATTATTACCCATATTATGCAGTTATGATCGCCAGAACTATAATAAATATACGTATTACTTTTATTATCATCAATATAACATGCATTATTACCCATATTATGCAGTTATTATCGATAGAACTGTAATAAATATACTTATTACTTTTATTATTATCAATATAACATGCACTATTTGCCACATTTTACTATTATTATCGCTAGAACTATAATAATTATACTTATTACTCCCGATATTATCAATATAACATGCATTATTACCCATATAATGCAGTTATTATCGCTAGAACTGTAATAATTGTACTTATTACTTATATTACTATCAATATAACATGCATTATTACCCATATAATAGAGGTATTATCGCTAGAACTGTAATAATTATACTTATTACTTATACTATTAGCAATATAACGTGCATTTTTACCCATATAATGGAGGTATTATCGCAAGAACTGTAATAATTATACTTATTACTTATACTATTAGCAATATAACGTGCATTATTACCCATATAATGCAGTTATTATCGCCAGAACTGTAATAATTATACTTATTACTTATATTATTCTCAATATAACATGCATTATTACCCACATTATGCAGTTATTATCGCTAGAACTATAATAAATATACGTATTACTTTCATTATCATCAATATAACATGCATTATTACCCATATAATGGAGGTATTATCGCTAGAACTGTAATAATTATACTTCTTACTTATACTATTAGCAATATAACGTGCATTTTTACCCATATAATGGAGGTATTATCGCTAGAACTGTAATAATTATACTCATTACTTATATTATTAGCAATGTAACGTGCATTATTACCCATATTATGCAGTTATTATCGCTAGAACTGTAATATTTATACTTATTACTTATATTATTATCAATATAACATGCATTATTACCCATATAATGGAGGTATTATCGCTAGAACTGTAATAATTATACTTATTACTTATACTATTAGCAATATAACGTGCATTATTACCCATATAATGCAGTTATTATCGCCAGAACTGTAATAATTATACTTATTACTTATATTATTCTCAATATAACATGCATTATTACCCATATAATGCAGTTATTATCGCTAGAACTGTCATAATTATACTTATTACTTTCATTCTCATCAATATAACATGCATTATTACCCATATAATGGAGGTATTATCGCTAGAACTGTAATAATTATACTTATTACTTATACTATTAGCAATATAACGTGCATTTTTACCCATATAATGGAGGTATTATCGCTAGAACTGTAATAATTATACTCATTACTTATATTATTAGCAATGTAACGTGCATTATTACCCATATTATGCAGTTATTATCGCCAGAACTGTAATAATTATACTTATTACTTATATTATTCTCAATATAACATGCATTATTACCCATATTATGCAGTTATTATCGATAGAACTGTAATAAATACACTTATTACTTTTACTATTATCAATATATCATGCACTATTAGCCATATTTTACTATTATTATCGCTAGAACTATAATAATTATACTTATTACTCCCGATGTTATCAATATAACGTGCATTATTACCCATATAATGCAGTTATTATCGCCAGAACTGTAATAATTATACTTATTACTTATATTATTCTCAATATAACATGCATTATTACCCACATTATGCAGTTATTATCGCTAGAACTACAATAAATATACGTATTACTTTCATTATCATCAATATAACATGCATTATTACCCATATAATGGAGGTATTATCGCTAGAACTGTCATAATTATACTTATTACTTATATTATTCTCAATATAACATGCATTATTACCCATATTATGCAGTTATTATCGCTAGAACTGTAATAATTATACTTATTACTCATATTATTATCAATATAACATGCATTACTACCCATATTATGCAGTTATTATCGCTAGAACTATAATAAATATACGTATTACTTTTATTATCATCAATATAACATGCATTATTACCCATATTATGCAGTTATTATCGCCAGAACTGTAATAATTATACTTATTACTTATATTATTCTCAATATAACATGCATTATTACCCACATTATGCAGTTATTATCGCTAGAACTATAATAAATATACGTATTACTTTCATTATCATCAATATAACATGCATTATTACCCATATAATGGAGGTATTATCGCTAGAACTGTAATAATTATACTTATTACTTATATTATTATCAATATAACATGCATTATTACCCATATAATGGAGGTATTATCGCTAGAACTGTAATAATTATACTTATTACTTATACTATTAGCAATATAACGTGCATTATTACCCATATAATGCAGTTATTATCGCCAGAACTGTAATAATTATACTTATTACTTATATTATTCTCAATATAACATGCATTATTACCCATATAATGCAGTTATTATCGCTAGAACTGTAATAATTATACTTATTACTTATATTATTATCAACATAACATGCATTATTACCCATATAATGGAGGTATTATTGCTAGAACTGTAATAATTATACTTACTACTTACACTATTAGCAATATAACGTGCATTGTTACCCATATAATGCAGTTATTATCGCCAGAACTGTAATAATTATACTTATTACTTATATTATTCTCAACATAACATGCATTATTAGCCATATTATGCAGTTATTATCGCAAGAACTATAATAAATATACGTATTACTTTCATTATTATCAATATAACATGCATTATTACCCATATTATGCAGTTATTATCGCTAGAACTATAATAAATATACGTATTGCTTTTATTATCATCAATATAACATGCATTATTACCCATATTATGCAGTTATTATCGATAGAACTGTAATAAATATACTTATTACTTTTATTATTATCAATATAACATGCACTATTTGCCATATTTTACTATTATTACCGCTAGAACTATAATAATTATACATATTACTCCCGATATTATCAATATAACATGCATTATTACCCATATAATGCAGTTATTATCGCTAGAACTGTAATAATTATACTTATTACTTATATTATTATCAATATAACATGCATTATTACCCATATAATGCAGTTATTATCGCTAGAACTGTAATAATTGTACTCATTACTTATATTATTAGCAATATAACGTGCATTATTACCCATATTATGCAGTTGTTATCGCTAGAACTGTAATAATTATACTTATTACTTATATCACTATCAATATAACATGCAGTATTACCCATATAATAGAGGTATTATCGCTAGAACTGTAATAATTATACTTATAACTTATACTATTAGCAATAAAACGTGCATTGTTACCCATATAATGCAGTTATTATCGCTAGAACTATAATAATTATACTTATTACTCCCGATATTATCAATATAACATGCATTATTACCCATATAATGCAGTTATTATCGCTAGAACTGTAATAATTATACTTATTACTTATATTATTAGCAATATAACGTGCATTATTACCCATATAATGCTGTTATTATCGCTAGAACTGTAATAATTATACTTATTACTTATACTATTAGCAATATAACGTGCATTATTACCCATATAATGCAGTTATTATCGCCAGAACTGTAATAATTATACTTATTACTTATATTATTCTCAATATAACATGCATTATTACCCACATTATGCAGTTATTATCGCTAGAACTACAATAAATATACGTATTACTTTCATTATCATCAATATAACATGCATTATTACCCATATAATGGAGGTATTATCGCTAGAACTGTAATAATTATACTTATTACTTATATTATTCTCAATATAACATGCATTATTACCCATATTATGCAGTTATTATCGATAGAACTGTAATAAATACACTTATTACTTTTACTATTATCAATATATCATGCACTATTAGCCATATTTTACTATTATTATCGCTAGAACTATAATAATTATACTTATTACTCCCGATGTTATCAATATAACATGCCTTATTACCCATATAATGCAGTTATTATCGCTAGAACTGTAATAATTATACTCATTACTTATATTATTAGCAATGTAACGTGCATTATTACCCATATTATGCAGTTATTATCGCTAGAACTGTAATATTTATACTTATTACTTATATTATTATCAATATAACATGCATTATTACCCACATAATGGAGGTATTATCGCTAGAACTGTAATAAATATACTTATTACTTATACTATTAGCAATATAACGTGCATTATTACCCATATAATGCAGTTATTATCGCCAGAACTGTAATAATTATACTTATTACTTATATTATTCTCAATATAACATGCATTATTACCCACATTATGCAGTTATTATCGCTAGAACTACAATAAATATACGTATTACTTTCATTATCATCAATATAACATGCATTATTACCCATATAATGGAGGTATTATCGCTAGAACTGTAATAATTATACTTATTACTTATATTGTTCTCAATATAACATGCATTATTACCCATATTATGCAGTTATTATCTCTAGAACCATAATAAATATACTCATTACTCCCAATATTATCAATATAACATGCATTTTTACCCATATAATGCAGTTATTATCGCTAGAACTGTAATAATTATACTTATTACTTATATTGTTAGCAATATAACGTGCATTATTACCCATATAATGCAGTTATTATCGCTAGAACTGTAATAATTATACTTATTACTTATAATATTATCAATATAACATGCATTATTACCCATATTATGCATTTATGATCGCCAGAACTATAATAAATATACGTATTACTTTTATTATCATCAATATAACATGCATTATTACCCATATTATGCAGTTATTATCGATAGAACTGTAATAAATATACTTATTACTTTTATTATTATCAATATAACATGCACTATTTGCCATATTTTACTATTATTATCGCTAGAACTATAATAATTATACTTATTACTCCCGATATTATCAATATAACATGCATTATTACCCATATAATGCAGTTATTATCGCTAGAACTGTAATAATTGTACTCATTACTTATATTATTAGCAATATAACGTGCATTATTACCCATATTATGCAGTTATTATCGCTAGAACTGTAATAATTATACTTATTACTTATATTACTATCAATATAACATGCATTATTACCCATATTATGCAGTTATTATCGCTAGAACTATAATAAATATACGTATTACTTTCATTATCATCAATATAACATGCATTATTACCCATATAATGGAGGTATTATCGCTAGAACTGGAATAATTATACTTATTACTTATATTATTATCAATATAACATGCATTATTACCCATATTATGCAGTTATTATCTCTAGAACCATAATAAATATACTCATTACTCCCAATATTATCAATATAACATGCATTTTTACCCATATAATGCAGTTATTATCGCTAGAACTGTAATAATTATACTTATTACTTGTATTGTTAGCAATATTACGTGCATTATTACCCATATAATGCAGTTATTATCGCTAGAACTGTAATAATTATACTTATTACTTATAATATTATCAATATAACATGCATTATTACCCATATAATAGAGGTATTATCGCTAGAACTGTAATAATTATACTTATTACTTATACTATTAGCAATATAACGTGCATTTTTACCCATATAATGGAGGTATTATCGCAAGAACTGTAATAATTATACTTATTACTTATACTATTAGCAATATAACGTGCAATATTACCCATATAATGCAGTTATTATCGCCAGAACTGTAATAATTATACTTATTACTTATATTGTTAGCAATATAACGTGCATTATTACCCATATAATGCAGTTATTATCGCTAGAACTGTAATAATTATACTTATTACTTATAATATTATCAATATAACATGCATTATTACCCATATTATGCAGTTATGATCGCCAGAACTATAATAAATATACGTATTACTTTTATTATCATCAATATAACATGCATTATTACCCATATAATAGAGGTATTATCGCTAGAACTGTAATAATTATACTTATTACTTATACTATTAGCAATATAACGTGCATTTTTACCCATATAATGGAGGTATTATCGCAAGAACTGTAATAATTATACTTATTACTTATACTATTAGCAATATAACGTGCATTATTACCCATATAATGCAGTTATTATCGCCAGAACTGTAATAATTATACTTATTACTTATATTATTCTCAATATAACATGCATTATTACCCACATTATGCAGTTATTATCGCTAGAACTATAATAAATATACGTATTACTTTCATTATCATCAATATAACAGGCATTATTACCCATATAATGGAGGTATTATCGCTAGAACTGTAATAATTATACTTCTTACTTATACTATTAGCAATATAACGTGCATTTTTACCCATATAATGGAGGTATTATCGCTAGAACTGTAATAATTATACTCATTACTTATATTATTAGCAATGTAACGTGCATTATTACCCATATTATGCAGTTATTATCGCTAGAACTGTAATATTTATACTTATTACTTATATTATTATCAATATAACATGCATTATTACCCATATAATGGAGGTATTATCGCTAGAACTGTAATAATTATACTTATTACTTATACTATTAGCAATATAACGTGCATTATTACCCATATAATGCAGTTATTATCGCCAGAACTGTAATAATTATACTTATTACTTATATTATTCTCAATATAACATGCATTATTACCCATATAATGCAGTTATTATCGCTAGAACTGTCATAATTATACTTATTACTTTCATTCTCATCAATATAACATGCATTATTACCCATATAATGGAGGTATTATCGCTAGAACTGTAATAATTATACTTATTACTTATACTATTAGCAATATAACGTGCATTTTTACCCATATAATGGAGGTATTATCGCTAGAACTGTAATAATTATACTCATTACTTATATTATTAGCAATGTAACGTGCATTATTACCCATATTATGCAGTTATTATCGCCAGAACTGTAATAATTATACTTATTACTTATATTATTCTCAATATAACATGCATTATTACCCATATAATGCAGTTATTATCGCTAGAACTGGAATAATTATACTTATTACTTATATTATTATCAACATAACATGCATTATTACCCATATAATCGAGGTATTATTGCTAGAACTGTAATAATTATACTTATTACTTACACTATTAGCAATATAACGTGCATTGTTACCCATATAATGCAGTTATTATCGCCAGAACTGTAATAACTATACTTATTACTTATATTATTCTCAATATAACATGCATTATTACCCACATTATGCAGTTATTATCGCTATAAAAATAATAAATATACGTATTACTTTCATTATCATCAATATAACATGCATTATTACCCATATAATAGAGGTATTATCGCTTGAACTGTAATAATTATACTTATTACTTATACTATTAGCAATAAAACGTGCATTGTTACCCATATAATGCAGTTATTATCGCTAGAACTATAATAATTATACTTATTACTCCCGATATTATCAATATAACATGCATTATTACCCATATAATGCAGTTATTATCGCTGGAACTGTAATAATTATACTTATTACTTATATTATAAGCAATATAACGTGCATTATTACCCATATAATGCAGATATTATCGCTAGAACTGTAATAATTATACTTATTACTTATATTATTATCAATATAACATGCATTATTACCCATATAATGGAGGTATTATCGCAAGAACTGTAATAATTATATTTATTATTTATACTATTAGCAATATAACGTGCATTATTACCCATATAATGCAGTTATTATCGCCAGAACTGTAATAATTATACTTATTACTTATATTATTCTCAATATAACATGCATTATTACCCACATTATGCAGTTATTATCGCTAGAACTATAATAAATATACGTATTACTTTCATTATCATCAATATAACATGCATTATTACCCATATAATGGAGGTATTATCGCTAGAACTGTAATAATTATACTCATTACTTATATTATTATCAATATAACATGCATTATTACCCATATAATGGAGGTATTATCGCTAGAACTGTAATAATTATACTTATTACTTATACTATTAGCAATATAACGTGCATTATTACCCATATAATGCAGTTCTTATCGCCAGAACTGTAATAATTATACTGATTACTTATATTATTCTCAATATAACATGCATTATTACCCACATTATGCAGTTATTATCGCTAGAAAAATAATAAATATACGTATTACTTTCATTATCATCAATATAACATGCATTATTACCCATATAATGGAGGTATTATCGCTAGAACTGTAATAATTATACTTATTACTTATATTATTCTCAATATAACATGCATTATTACCCACATTATGCAGTTATTATCGCTAGAACTATAATAAATATACGTATTACTTTCATTATCATCAATATAACATGCATTATTACCCATATAATAGAGGTATTATCGCTTGAACTGTAATAATTATACTTATTACTTATATTATTCTCAATATAACATGCATTATTACCCACATTATGCAGTTATTATCGCTAGAACTATAATAAATATACGTATTACTTTCATTATCATCAATATAACATGCATTATTACCCATATAATGGAGGTATTATCGCTAGAACTGTAATAATTATACTTATTACTTATACTATTAGCAATATAACGTGCATTATTACCCATATAATGCAGTTATTATCGCCAGAACTGTAATAATTATACTTATTACTTATATTATTCTCAATATAACATGCATTATTACCCATATAATGCAGTTATTATCGCTAGAACTGTAATAATTATACTTATTACTTATATTATTATCAATATAACATGCATTATTACCCATATAATGCAGTTATTATCGCTAGAACTGTAATAATTGTACTCATTACTTATATTATTAGCAATATAACGTGCATTATTACCCATATTATGCAGTTATTATCGCTAGAACTGTAATAATTATACTTATTACTTATATCATTATCAATATAACATGCATTATTACCCATATAATAGAGGTATTATCGCTAGAACTGTAATAATTATACTTATTACTTATACTATTATCAATATAACATGCATTATTACCCATATAATGGAGGTATTATCGCAAGAACTGTAATAATTATACTTATTACTTATACTATTAGCAATATAACGTGCATTATTACCCATATAATGCAGTTATTATCGCCAGAACTGGAATAATTATACTTATTACTTATATTATTCTCAATATAACATGCATTATTACCCACATTATGCAGTTATTATCGCTAGAACTATAATAAATATACGTATTACTTTCATTATCATAAATATAACTTGCATTATTACCCATATAATGGAGGTATTATCGCTAGAACTGTAATAATTATACTCATTACTTATATTATTAGCAATGTAACGTGCATTATTACCCATATAATGCAGTTATTATCGCCAGTACTGTAATAATTATACTTATTACTTATATTATTCTCAATATAACATGCATTATTACCCATATAATGCAGTTATTATCGCTAGAACTGTAATAATTGTACTCATTACTTATATAATTAGCAATATAACGTGCATTATTACCCATATTATGCAGTTATTATCGCTAGAACTGTAATAATTGTACTTATTACTTATATCATTATCAATATAACATGCATTATTACCCATATAATAGAGGTATTATCGCTAGAACTGTAATAATTATACTTATTACTTATACTATTAGCAATATAACGTGCATTTTTACCCGTATAATGCAGTTATTATCGCTAGAACTGTAATAATTATACTTATTACTTATATTATAAGCAATATAACGTGCATTATTACCCATATAATGCAGTTATTATCGCTAGAACTGTAATAATTATACTTATTACTTATATTATTATCAATATAACATGCATTATTACCCATATAATGGAGGTATTATCGCAAGAACTGTAATAATTATACTTATTACTTATACTATTAGCAATATAACGTGCATTATTACCCATATAATGCAGTTATTATCGCCAGAACTGTAATAATTATACTTATTACTTATATTATTCTCAATATAACATGCATTATTACCCACATTATGCAGTTATTATCGCTAGAAAAATAATAAATACACGTATTACTTTCATTATCATCAATATAACATGCATTATTACCCATATAATAGAGGTATTATCGCTAGAACTGTAATAATTATACTTATTACTTATACTATTAGCAATAAAACGTGCATTGTTACCCATATAATGGAGGTATTATCGCAAGAACTGTAATAATTATACTTATTACTTATACTATTAGCAATATAACGTGCATTTTTACCCGTATAATGCAGTTATTATCGCTAGAACTGTAATAATTATACTTATTACTTATATTATAAGCAATATAACGTGCATTATTACCCATATAATGCAGTTATTATCGCTAGAACTGTAATAAATATACGTATTACTTTCATTATCATCAATATAACATGCATTATTACCCATATAATGGAGGTATTATCGCTGGAACTGTAATAATTATACTTATTACTTATATTATTATCAATATAACAGGCATTATTACCCATATTATGCAATTATTATCGATAGAACTGTAATAAATACACTTACTACTTTTACTATTATCAATATATCACGCACTATTAGCCATATTTTACTATTATTATCGCTAGAGCTATAATAATTATACTTATTACTTATATTGTTAGCAATATAACGTGCATTATTACCCATGTAATGCAGTTATTATCGCTAGAACTTTAATAATTATACTTATAACTCATATTATTATCAATATAACATGCATTATTACCCATATTATCCAGTTATTATCGCTAGAACTATAATATATATACGTATTACTTTTATTATCATCAATATAACATGCAGTATTACCCATATAATGCAGTTATTATTCGCTAGAACTATAATATATATACGTATTACTTTTATTATCATCAATATAACATGCATTATTACCCATATAATGCAGTTATTATCGCTAGAACTGTAATAATTGTACTTATTACTTATATCATTATCAATATAACATGCATTATTACCCATATAATAGAGGTATTATTGCTAGAACTGTAATAATTATACTTATTACTTATACTATTAGCAATATAACGTGCATTTTTACCCATATAATGCAGTTATTATCGCTAGAACTGTAATAATTATACTTATTACTCATATTATTATCAATATAACATGCATTATTACCCACATTATGCAGTTATTATCGCTAGAAAAATAATAAATATACGTATTACTTTCATTATCATCAATATAACATGCATTATTACCCATATAATGGAGGTATTATCGCTAGAACTGTAATAATTATACTTATTACTTATATTATAAGCAATATAACGTGCATTATTACCCATATAATGCAGATATTATCGCTAGAACTGTAATAATTATACTTATTACTTATATTATTATCAATATAACATGCATTATTACCCATATAATGGAGGTATTATCGCAAGAACTGTAATAATTATACTTATTACTTATACTATTAGCAATATAACGTGCATTATTACCCATATAATGCAGTTATTATCGCCAGAACTGTAATAATTATACTTATTACTTATATTATTCTCAATATAACATGCATTATTACCCACATTATGCAGTTATTATCGCTAGAAAAATAATAAATACACGTATTACTTTCATTATCATCAATATAACATGCATTATTACCCATATAATAGAGGTATTATCGCTAGAACTGTAATAATTATACTTATTACTTATACTATTAGCAATAAAACGTGCATTGTTACCCATATAATGGAGGTATTATCGCAAGAACTGTAATAATTATACTTATTACTTATACTATTAGCAATATAACGTGCATTTTTACCCGTATAATGCAGTTATTATCGCTAGAACTGTAATAATTATACTTATTACTTATATTATAAGCAATATAACGTGCATTATTACCCATATAATGCAGTTATTATCGCTAGAACTGTAATAAATATACGTATTACTTTCATTATCATCAATATAACATGCATTATTACCCATATAATGGAGGTATTATCGCTGGAACTGTAATAATTATACTTATTACTTATATTATTATCAATATAACAGGCATTATTACCCATATTATGCAATTATTATCGATAGAACTGTAATAAATACACTTACTACTTTTACTATTATCAATATATCACGCACTATTAGCCATATTTTACTATTATTATCGCTAGAGCTATAATAATTATACTTATTACTTATATTGTTAGCAATATAACGTGCATTATTACCCATGTAATGCAGTTATTATCGCTAGAACTTTAATAATTATACTTATAACTCATATTATTATCAATATAACATGCATTATTACCCATATTATCCAGTTATTATCGCTAGAACTATAATATATATACGTATTACTTTTATTATCATCAATATAACATGCATTACTACCCATATTATGCAGTTATTATCGCTAGAACTATAATAAATATACGTATTGCTTTTATTATCATCAATATAACATGCATTATTACCCATATTATGCAGTTATTATCGCCAGAACTGTAATAATTATACTTATTACTTATATTATGCTCAATATAACATGCATTATTACCCACATTATGCAGTTATTATCGCTAGAACTATAATAAATATACGTATTACTTTCATTGTCATCAATATAACATGCATTATTACCCATATAATGGAGGTATTATCGCTAGAACTGTAATAATTATACTTATTACTTATATTATTATCAATATAACATGCATTATTACCCATATTATGCAGTTATTATCGATAGAACTGTAATAAATACACTTATTACTTTTACTATTATCAATATATCATGCACTATTAGCCATATTTTACTATTATTATCGCTAGAACTATAATAATTATACTTATTACTCCCGATGTTATCAATATAACATGCCTTATTACCCATATAATGCAGTTATTATCGCTAGAACTGTAATAATTATACGCATTACTTATATTATTAGCAATGTAACGTGCATTATTACCCATATTATGCAGTTATTATCGCTAGAACTGTAATATTTATACTTATTACTTATATTATTATCAATATAACATGCATTATTACCCATATAATGGAGGTATTATCGCTAGAACTGTAATAATTATACTTATTACTTATACTATTAGCAATATAACGTGCATTATTACCCATATAATGCAGTTATTATCGCCAGAACTGTAATAATTATACTTATTACTTATATTATTCTCAATATAACATGCATTATTACCCATATAATGCAGTTATTATCGCTAGAACTGTAATAATTATACTTATTACTTATATTATTATCAACATAACATGCATTATTACCCATATAATGGAGGTATTATTGCTAGAACTGTCATAATTATACTTATTACTTACACTATTAGCAATATAACGTGCATTATTACCCATATAATGCAGTTCTTATCGCCAGAACTGTAATAATTATACTGATTACTTATATTATTCTCAATATAACATGCATTATTACCCACATTATGCAGTTATTATCGCTAGAAAAATAATAAATATACGTATTACTTTCATTATCATCAATATAACATGCATTATTACCCATATAATAGAGGTATTATCGCTAGAACTGTAATAATTATACTTATTACTTATATTATTCTCAATATAACATGCATTATTACCCACATTATGCAGTTATTATCGCTAGAACTATAATAAATATACGTATTACTTTCATTATCATCAATATAACATGCATTATTACCCATATAATGGAGGTATTATCGCTAGAATTGTAATAATTATACTTATTACTTATACTATTAGCAATAAAACGTGCATTGTTACCCATATAATGCAGTTATTATCGCTAGAACTGTAATAATTATACTTATTACTTATATTATTCTCAATATAACATGCATTATTACCCACATTATGCAGTTATTATCGCTAGAACTATAATAAATATACGTATTACTTTCATTATCATAAATATAACATGCATTATTACCCATATAATGGAGGTATTATCGCTAGAACTGTAATAATTATACTCATTACTTATATTATTAGCAATGTAACGTGCATTATTACCCATATTATGCAGTTATTATCGCTAGAACTGTAATATTTATACTTATTACTTATATTATTATCAATATAACATGCATTATTACCCATATAATGGAGGTATTATCGCTAGAACTGTAATAATTATACTTATTACTTATACTATTAGCAATATAACGTGCATTATTACCCATATAATGCAGTTATTATCGCCAGAACTGTAATAATTATACTTATTACTTATATTATTCTCAATATAACATGCATTATTACCCATATAATAGAGGTATTATCGCTAGAACTGTAATAATTATACTTATTACTTATACTATTAGCAATATAACGTGCATTTTTACCCGTATAATGCAGTTATTATCGCTAGAACTGTAATAATTATACTTATTACTTATATTGTTAGCAATATAACGTGCATTATTACCCATATAATGCAGTTATTATCGCTAGAACTGTAATAATTATACTTATTACTTATATTATTATCAATATAACATGCATTATTACCCATATAATGGAGGTATTATCGCAAGAACTGTAATAATTATACTTATTACTTATACTATTAGCAATATAACGTGCATTATTACCCATATAATGCAGTTATTATCGCCAGAACTGTAATAATTATACTTATTACTTATATTATTCTCAATATAACATGCATTATTACCCACATTATGCAGTTATTATCGCTAGAACTATAATAAATATACGTATTACTTTCATTATCATAAATATAACATGCATTATTACCCATATAATGGAGGTATTATCGCTAGAACTGTAATAATTATACTCATTACTTATATTATTAGCAATGTAACGTGCATTATTACCCATATTATGCAGTTATTATCGCTAGAACTGTAATATTTATACTTATTACTTATATTATTATCAATATAACATGCATTATTACCCATATAATGGAGGTATTATCGCTAGAACTGTATTAATTATACTTATTACTTATACTATTAGCAATATAACGTGCACTATTACCCATATAATGCAGTTATTATCGCCAGTACTGTAATAATTATACTTATTACTTATATTATTCTCAATATAACATGCATTATTACCCATATAATGCAGTTATTATCGTTAGAACTGTAATAATTGTACTCATTACTTATATTATTAGCAATATAACGTGCATTATTACCCATATAATGCAGTTATTATCGCCAGAACTGTAATAATTATACTTATTACTTATATTATTCTCAATATAACATGCATTATTACCCACATTATGCAGTTATTATCGCTAGAACTATAATAAATATACGTATTACTTTCATTGTCATCAATATAACATGCATTATTACCCATATAATGGAGGTATTATCGCTAGAACTGTAATAATTATACTTATTACTTATATTATTATCAATATAACATGCATTATTACCCATATTATGCAGTTATTATCGATAGAACTGTAATAAATACACTTATTACTTTTACTATTATCAATATATCATGCACTATTAGCCATATTTTACTATTATTATCGCTAGAACTATAATAATTATACTTATTACTCCCGATGTTATCAATATAACATGCCTTATTACCCATATAATGCAGTTATTATCGCTAGAACTGTAATAATTATACGCATTACTTATATTATTAGCAATGTAACGTGCATTATTACCCATATTATGCAGTTATTATCGCTAGAACTGTAATATTTATACTTATTACTTATATTATTATCAATATAACATGCATTATTACCCATATAATGGAGGTATTATCGCTAGAACTGTAATAATTATACTTATTACTTATACTATTAGCAATATAACGTGCATTATTACCCATATAATGCAGTTATTATCGCCAGAACTGTAATAATTATACTTATTACTTATATTATTCTCAATATAACATGCATTATTACCCATATAATGCAGTTATTATCGCTAGAACTGTAATAATTATACTTATTACTTATATTATTATCAACATAACATGCATTATTACCCATATAATGGAGGTATTATTGCTAGAACTGTCATAATTATACTTATTACTTACACTATTAGCAATATAACGTGCATTATTACCCATATAATGCAGTTCTTATCGCCAGAACTGTAATAATTATACTGATTACTTATATTATTCTCAATATAACATGCATTATTACCCACATTATGCAGTTATTATCGCTAGAAAAATAATAAATATACGTATTACTTTCATTATCATCAATATAACATGCATTATTACCCATATAATAGAGGTATTATCGCTAGAACTGTAATAATTATACTTATTACTTATATTATTCTCAATATAACATGCATTATTACCCACATTGTGCAGTTATTATCGCTAGAACTATAATAAATATACGTATTACTTTCATTATCATCAATATAACATGCATTATTACCCATATAATGGAGGTATTATCGCTAGAATTGTAATAATTATACTTATTACTTATACTATTAGCAATAAAACGTGCATTGTTACCCATATAATGCAGTTATTATCGCCAGAACTGTAATAATTATACTTATTACTTATATTATTCTCAATATAACATGCATTATTACCCACATTATGCAGTTATTATCGCTAGAACTATAATAAATATACGTATTACTTTCATTATCATAAATATAACATGCATTATTACCCATATAATGGAGGTATTATCGCTAGAACTGTAATAATTATACTCATTACTTATATTATTAGCAATGTAACGTGCATTATTACCCATATTATGCAGTTATTATCGCTAGAACTGTAATATTTATACTTATTACTTATATTATTATCAATATTACATGCATTATTACCCATATAATGGAGGTATTATCGCTAGAACTGTATTAATTATACTTATTACTTATACTATTAGCAATATAACGTGCACTATTACCCATATAATGCAGTTATTATCGCCAGTACTGTAATAATTATACTTATTACTTATATTATTCTCAATATAACATGCATTATTACCCATATAATGCAGTTATTATCGTTAGAACTGTAATAATTGTACTCATTACTTATATTATTAGCAATATAACGTGCATTATTACCCATATTATGCAGTTATTATCGCTAGAACTGTAATAATTGTACTTATTACTTATATCATTATCAATATAACATGCATTATTACCCATATAATAGAGGTATTATCGCTAGAACTGTAATAATTATACTTATTACTTATACTATTAGCAATATAACGTGCATTTTTACCCGTATAATGCAGTTATTATCGCTAGAACTGTAATAATTATACTTATTACTTATATTATTCTCAATATAACATGCATTATTACCCACATTATGCAGTTATTATCGCTAGAACTATAATAAATATACGTATTACTTTCATTATCATCAATATAACATGCATTATTACCCATATAATGGAGGTATTATCGCTAGAATTGTAATAATTATACTTATTACTTATACTATTAGCAATAAAACGTGCATTGTTACCCATATAATGCAGTTATTATCGCTAGAACTGTAATAATTATACTTATTACTTATATTATTCTCAATATAACATGCATTATTACCCACATTATGCAGTTATTATCGCTAGAACTATAATAAATATACGTATTACTTTCATTATCATAAATATAACATGCATTATTACCCATATAATGGAGGTATTATCGCTAGAACTGTAATAATTATACTCATTACTTATATTATTAGCAATGTAACGTGCATTATTACCCATATTATGCAGTTATTATCGCTAGAACTGTAATATTTATACTTATTACTTATATTATTATCAATATAACATGCATTATTACCCATATAATGGAGGTATTATCGCTAGAACTGTAATAATTATACTTATTACTTATACTATTAGCAATATAACGTGCATTATTACCCATATAATGCAGTTATTATCGCCAGAACTGTAATAATTATACTTATTACTTATATTATTCTCAATATAACATGCATTATTACCCATATAATAGAGGTATTATCGCTAGAACTGTAATAATTATACTTATTACTTATACTATTAGCAATATAACGTGCATTATTACCCATATAATGCAGTTATTATCGCCAGAACTGTAATAATTATACTTATTACTTATATTATTATCAATATAACATGCATTATTACCCATATAATGGAGGTATTATCGCTAGAACTGTATTAATTATACTTATTACTTATACTATTAGCAATATAACGTGCACTATTACCCATATAATGCAGTTATTATCGCCAGTACTGTAATAATTATACTTATTACTTATATTATTCTCAATATAACATGCATTATTACCCATATAATGCAGTTATTATCGTTAGAACTGTAATAATTGTACTCATTACTTATATTATTAGCAATATAACGTGCATTATTACCCATATAATGCAGTTATTATCGCCAGAACTGTAATAATTATACTTATTACTTATATTATTCTCAATATAACATGCATTATTACCCACATTATGCAGTTATTATCGCTAGAACTATAATAAATATACGTATTACTTTCATTGTCATCAATATAACATGCATTATTACCCATATAATGGAGGTATTATCGCTAGAACTGTAATAATTATACTTATTACTTATATTATTATCAATATAACATGCATTATTACCCATATTATGCAGTTATTATCGATAGAACTGTAATAAATACACTTATTACTTTTACTATTATCAATATATCATGCACTATTAGCCATATTTTACTATTATTATCGCTAGAACTATAATAATTATACTTATTACTCCCGATGTTATCAATATAACATGCCTTATTACCCATATAATGCAGTTATTATCGCTAGAACTGTAATAATTATACGCATTACTTATATTATTAGCAATGTAACGTGCATTATTACCCATATTATGCAGTTATTATCGCTAGAACTGTAATATTTATACTTATTACTTATATTATTATCAATATAACATGCATTATTACCCATATAATGGAGGTATTATCGCTAGAACTGTAATAATTATACTTATTACTTATACTATTAGCAATATAACGTGCATTATTACCCATATAATGCAGTTATTATCGCCAGAACTGTAATAATTATACTTATTACTTATATTATTCTCAATATAACATGCATTATTACCCATATAATGCAGTTATTATCGCTAGAACTGTAATAATTATACTTATTACTTATATTATTATCAACATAACATGCATTATTACCCATATAATGGAGGTATTATTGCTAGAACTGTCATAATTATACTTATTACTTACACTATTAGCAATATAACGTGCATTATTACCCATATAATGCAGTTCTTATCGCCAGAACTGTAATAATTATACTGATTACTTATATTATTCTCAATATAACATGCATTATTACCCACATTATGCAGTTATTATCGCTAGAAAAATAATAAATATACGTATTACTTTCATTATCATCAATATAACATGCATTATTACCCATATAATAGAGGTATTATCGCTAGAACTGTAATAATTATACTTATTACTTATATTATTCTCAATATAACATGCATTATTACCCACATTGTGCAGTTATTATCGCTAGAACTATAATAAATATACGTATTACTTTCATTATCATCAATATAACATGCATTATTACCCATATAATGGAGGTATTATCGCTAGAATTGTAATAATTATACTTATTACTTATACTATTAGCAATAAAACGTGCATTGTTACCCATATAATGCAGTTATTATCGCCAGAACTGTAATAATTATACTTATTACTTATATTATTCTCAATATAACATGCATTATTACCCACATTATGCAGTTATTATCGCTAGAACTATAATAAATATACGTATTACTTTCATTATCATAAATATAACATGCATTATTACCCATATAATGGAGGTATTATCGCTAGAACTGTAATAATTATACTCATTACTTATATTATTAGCAATGTAACGTGCATTATTACCCATATTATGCAGTTATTATCGCTAGAACTGTAATATTTATACTTATTACTTATATTATTATCAATATTACATGCATTATTACCCATATAATGGAGGTATTATCGCTAGAACTGTATTAATTATACTTATTACTTATACTATTAGCAATATAACGTGCACTATTACCCATATAATGCAGTTATTATCGCCAGTACTGTAATAATTATACTTATTACTTATATTATTCTCAATATAACATGCATTATTACCCATATAATGCAGTTATTATCGTTAGAACTGTAATAATTGTACTCATTACTTATATTATTAGCAATATAACGTGCATTATTACCCATATTATGCAGTTATTATCGCTAGAACTGTAATAATTGTACTTATTACTTATATCATTATCAATATAACATGCATTATTACCCATATAATAGAGGTATTATCGCTAGAACTGTAATAATTATACTTATTACTTATACTATTAGCAATATAACGTGCATTTTTACCCGTATAATGCAGTTATTATCGCTAGAACTGTAATAATTATACTTATTACTTATATTATTCTCAATATAACATGCATTATTACCCACATTATGCAGTTATTATCGCTAGAACTATAATAAATATACGTATTACTTTCATTATCATCAATATAACATGCATTATTACCCATATAATGGAGGTATTATCGCTAGAATTGTAATAATTATACTTATTACTTATACTATTAGCAATAAAACGTGCATTGTTACCCATATAATGCAGTTATTATCGCTAGAACTGTAATAATTATACTTATTACTTATATTATTCTCAATATAACATGCATTATTACCCACATTATGCAGTTATTATCGCTAGAACTATAATAAATATACGTATTACTTTCATTATCATAAATATAACATGCATTATTACCCATATAATGGAGGTATTATCGCTAGAACTGTAATAATTATACTCATTACTTATATTATTAGCAATGTAACGTGCATTATTACCCATATTATGCAGTTATTATCGCTAGAACTGTAATATTTATACTTATTACTTATATTATTATCAATATAACATGCATTATTACCCATATAATGGAGGTATTATCGCTAGAACTGTAATAATTATACTTATTACTTATACTATTAGCAATATAACGTGCATTATTACCCATATAATGCAGTTATTATCGCCAGAACTGTAATAATTATACTTATTACTTATATTATTCTCAATATAACATGCATTATTACCCATATAATAGAGGTATTATCGCTAGAACTGTAATAATTATACTTATTACTTATACTATTAGCAATATAACGTGCATTTTTACCCGTATAATGCAGTTATTATCGCTAGAACTGTAATAATTATACTTATTACATATATTGTTAGCAATATAACGTGCATTATTACCCATATAATGCAGTTATTATCGCTAGAACTGTAATAATTATACTTATTACTTATATTATTATCAATATAACATGCATTATTACCCATATAATGGAGGTATTATCGCAAGAACTGTAATAATTATACTTATTACTTATACTATTAGCAATATAACGTGCATTATTACCCATATAATGCAGTTATTATCGCCAGAACTGTAATAATTATACTTATTACTTATATTATTCTCAATATAACATGCATTATTACCCACATTATGCAGTTATTATCGCTAGAACTATAATAAATATACGTATTACTTTCATTATCATAAATATAACATGCATTATTACCCATATAATGGAGGTATTATCGCTAGAACT
Organism: Megachile leachella; assembly: GCA_963576845.1. Classification (NCBI taxonomy): domain Eukaryota; kingdom Metazoa; phylum Arthropoda; class Insecta; order Hymenoptera; family Megachilidae; genus Megachile; species Megachile leachella. The sequence continues at coordinate 214,836 of CAUYWW010000079.1, forward strand.
GTAATAATTATACTCATTACTTATATTATTAGCAATGTAACGTGCATTATTACCCATATTATGCAGTTATTATCGCTAGAACTGTAATATTTATACTTATTACTTATATTATTATCAATATAACATGCATTATTACCCATATAATGGAGGTATTATCGCTAGAACTGTATTAATTATACTTATTACTTATACTATTAGCAATATAACGTGCACTATTACCCATATAATGCAGTTATTATCGCCAGTACTGTAATAATTATACTTATTACTTATATTATTCTCAATATAACATGCATTATTACCCATATAATGCAGTTATTATCGTTAGAACTGTAATAATTGTACTCATTACTTATATTATTAGCAATATAACGTGCATTATTACCCATATAATGCAGTTATTATCGCCAGAACTGTAATAATTATACTTATTACTTATATTATTCTCAATATAACATGCATTATTACCCACATTATGCAGTTATTATCGCTAGAACTATAATAAATATACGTATTACTTTCATTGTCATCAATATAACATGCATTATTACCCATATAATGGAGGTATTATCGCTAGAACTGTAATAATTATACTTATTACTTATATTATTATCAATATAACATGCATTATTACCCATATTATGCAGTTATTATCGATAGAACTGTAATAAATACACTTATTACTTTTACTATTATCAATATATCATGCACTATTAGCCATATTTTACTATTATTATCGCTAGAACTATAATAATTATACTTATTACTCCCGATGTTATCAATATAACATGCCTTATTACCCATATAATGCAGTTATTATCGCTAGAACTGTAATAATTATACGCATTACTTATATTATTAGCAATGTAACGTGCATTATTACCCATATTATGCAGTTATTATCGCTAGAACTGTAATATTTATACTTATTACTTATATTATTATCAATATAACATGCATTATTACCCATATAATGGAGGTATTATCGCTATAACTGTAATAATTATACTTATTACTTATACTATTAGCAATATAACGTGCATTATTACCCATATAATGCAGTTATTATCGCCAGAACTGTAATAATTATACTTATTACTTATATTATTCTCAATATAACATGCATTATTACCCATATAATGCAGTTATTATCGCTAGAACTGTAATAATTATACTTATTACTTATATTATTATCAACATAACATGCATTATTACCCATATAATGGAGGTATTATTGCTAGAACTGTCATAATTATACTTATTACTTACACTATTAGCAATATAACGTGCATTATTACCCATATAATGCAGTTCTTATCGCCAGAACTGTAATAATTATACTGATTACTTATATTATTCTCAATATAACATGCATTATTACCCACATTATGCAGTTATTATCGCTAGAAAAATAATAAATATACGTATTACTTTCATTATCATCAATATAACATGCATTATTACCCATATAATAGAGGTATTATCGCTAGAACTGTAATAATTATACTTATTACTTATATTATTCTCAATATAACATGCATTATTACCCACATAATGCAGTTATTATCGCTAGAACTATAATAAATATACGTATTACTTTCATTATCATCAATATAACATGCATTATTACCCATATAATGGAGGTATTATCGCTAGAATTGTAATAATTATACTTATTACTTATACTATTAGCAATAAAACGTGCATTGTTACCCATATAATGCAGTTATTATCGCCAGAACTGTAATAATTATACTTATTACTTATATTATTCTCAATATAACATGCATTATTACCCACATTATGCAGTTATTATCGCTAGAACTATAATAAATATACGTATTACTTTCATTATCATAAATATAACATGCATTATTACCCATATAATGGAGGTATTATCGCTAGAACTGTAATAATTATACTCATTACTTATATTATTAGCAATGTAACGTGCATTATTACCCATATTATGCAGTTATTATCGCTAGAACTGTAATATGTATACTTATTACTTATATTATTATCAATATTACATGCATTATTACCCATATAATGGAGGTATTATCGCTAGAACTGTATTAATTATACTTATTACTTATACTATTAGCAATATAACGTGCACTATTACCCATATAATGCAGTTATTATCGCCAGTACTGTAATAATTATACTTATTACTTATATTATTCTCAATATAACATGCATTATTACCCATATAATGCAGTTATTATCGTTAGAACTGTAATAATTGTACTCATTACTTATATTATTAGCAATATAACGTGCATTATTACCCATATTATGCAGTTATTATCGCTAGAACTGTAATAATTGTACTTATTACTTATATCATTATCAATATAACATGCATTATTACCCATATAATAGAGGTATTATCGCTAGAACTGTAATAATTATACTTATTACTTATACTATTAGCAATATAACGTGCATTTTTACCCGTATAATGCAGTTATTATCGCTAGAACTGTAATAATTATACTTATTACTTATATTATAAGCAATATAACGTGCATTATTACCCATATAATGCAGTTATTATCGCTAGAACTGTAATAATTATACTTATTACTTATATTATTATCAATATAACATGCATTATTACCCATATAATGGAGGTATTATCGCAAGAACTGTAATAATTATACTTATTACTTATACTATTAGCAATATAACGTGCATTATTACCCATATAATGCAGTTATTATCGCCAGAACTGTAATAATTATACTTATTACTTATATTATTCTCAATATAACATGCATTATTACCCACATTATGCAGTTATTATCGCTAGAAAAATAATAAATACACGTATTACTTTCATTATCATCAATATAACATGCATTATTACCCATATAATAGAGGTATTATCGCTAGAACTGTAATAATTATACTTATTACTTATACTATTAGCAATAAAACGTGCATTGTTACCCATATAATGCAGTTATTATCGCTAGAACTATAATAATTATACTTATTACTCCCGATATTATCAATATAACATGCATTAGTACCCATATAATGCAGTTATTATCGCTGGAACTGTAATAATTATACTTATTACTTATACTATTAGCAATATAACGTGCATTTTTACCCATATAATGCAGTTATTATCGCTAGAACTGTAATAATTATACTTATTACTTATATTATTATCAATATAACATGCATTATTACCCATATAATGGAGGTATTATCCCAAGACCTGTAACAATTATTATTATTACTTATACTATTACCAATATAACGTGCATTGTTACCCATATAATGCAGTTATTATCGCCAGAACTGTAATAATTATACTTATTACTTATATTATTCTCAATATAACATGCATTGTTACCCACATTATGCAGTTATTATCGCTAGAACTATAATAAATATACGTATTACTTTCATTATCATCAATATAACATGCATTATTACCCATATAATGGAGGTATTATCGCTGGAACTGTAATAATTATACTTATTACTTATATTATTATCAATATAACAGGCATTATTACCCATATTATGCAATTATTATCGATAGAACTGTAATAAATACACTTACTACTTTTACTATTATCAATATATCACGCACTATTAGCCATATTTTACTATTATTATCGCTAGAGCTATAATAATTATACTTATTACTTATATTGTTAGCAATATAACGTGCATTATTACCCATATAATGCAGTTATTATCGCTAGAACTTTAATAATTATACTTATTACTCATATTATTATCAATATAACATGCATTATTACCCATATTATCCAGTTATTATCGCTAGAACTATAATATATATACGTATTACTTTTATTATCATCAATATAACATGCAGTATTACCCATATAATGCAGTTATTATTCGCTAGAACTATAATATATATACGTATTACTTTTATTATCATCAATATAACATGCATTATTACCCATATAATGCAGTTATTATCGCTAGAACTGTAATAATTGTACTTATTACTTATATCATTATCAATATAACATGCATTATTACCCATATAATAGAGGTATTATTGCTAGAACTGTAATAATTATACTTATTACTTATATTGTTAGCAATATAACGTGCATTATTACCCATATAATGCAGTTATTATCGCTAGAACTGTAATAATTATACTTATTACTCATATTATTATCAATATAACATGCATTACTACCCATATAATGCAGTTATTATCGCTAGAACTATAATAAATATACGTATTGCTTTTATTATCATCAATATAACATGCATTATTACCCATATAATGCAGTTATTATCGCTAGAACTGTAATAATTATACTTATTACTTATATTATTATCAACATAACATGCATTATTACCCATATAATGGAGGTATTATTGCTAGAACTGTCATAATTATACTTATTACTTACACTATTAGCAATATAACGTGCATTGTTACCCATATAATGCAGTTATTATCGCCAGAACTGTAATAATTATACTTATTACTTATATTATTCTCAATATAACATGCATTATTACCCATATTATGCAGTTATTATCGCAAGAACTATAATAAATATACGTATTACTTTCATTATTATCAATATAACATGCATTATTACCCATATTATGCAGGTATAATCGCTAGAACTATAATAAATATACGTATTACATTTATTATCATCAATATAACTTGCACTATTACCCATATTATGCAGTTATTATCGATAGAACTGTAATAAATATATTTATTAGTTTTATTATTATCAATATAACATGCACTATTTGCCATATTTTACTATTATTATCGCTAGAACTATAATAATTATACTTATTACTCCCGATATTATCAATATAACATGCCTTATTACCCATATAATGCAGTTATTATCGCTAGAACTGTAATAATTGTACTCATTACTTATATTATTTGCAATATAACGTGCATTATTACCCATATTATGCAGTTATTATCGCTAGAACTGTAATAATTATATTTATTACTTATATCATTATCAATATAACACGCATTATTACCCATATAATGGAGGTATTATCGCTTGAACTGTAATAATTATACTTATTACTTATACTATTAGCAATATAACATGCATTGTTACCCATATAATACAGTTATTATCGCTAGAACTGTAATAATTATACTTATTACTTATATTATTACCAATATAACATGCATTATTACCCATATTATGCAGTTATTATCTCTAGAACCATAATAAATATACTTATTACTCCCAATATTATCAATATAACATGCATTTTTACCCATATAATGCAGTTATTATCGCTAGAACTGTAATAATTATACTTATTACTTATATTGTTAGCAATATAACGTGCATTATTACCCATATAATGCAGTTATTATCGCTAGAACTATAATAAATATACGTATTACTTTTATTATCATCAATATAACATGCATTATTACCCATATTATGCAGTTATTATGGATAGGACTGTAATAAATATACTTATTACTTTTATTATTATCAATATAACATGCACTATTTGCCATATTTTACTATTATTATCGCTAGAACTATAATAATTATACTTATTACTCCCGATATTATCAATATAACATGCATTATTACCCATATAATGCAGTTATTATCGCTAGAACTGTAATAATTATACTTATTACTTATATTGTTAGCAATATAACGTGCATTATGACCCATATAATGCAGTTATTATCGCTAGAACTGTAATAATTATACTTATTACTTATATTATTATCAATATAACATGCATTATTACCCATATTATGCAGTTATTATCGCTAGAACTATAATAAATATACGTATTACTTTTATTATCATCAATACAACATGCATTATTACCCATATTATGCAGTTATTGTCGATAGAACTGTAATAAATATACTTATTACTTTTATTATTATCAATATAACATGCACTATTTGCCATATTTTACTATTATTATCGCTAGAACTATAATAATTATACTTATTACTCCCGATATTATCAATATAACATGCATTATTACCCATATTATGCAGTTATGATCGCCAGAACTATAATAAATATACTTATTACTCCCAATATTATCAATGTAACATGCACTATTACCCATATAATGCAGTTATTATCGCTAGAACTGTAATAATTATACTTATTACTTATATTGTTAGCAATATAACGTGCATTATTACCCATATAATGCAGTTATTATCGCTAGAACTGTAATAATTATACTTATTACTCATATTATTATCAATATAACATGCATTATTACCCATATTATGCAGTTATTATCGCTAGAACTGTAATAATTATACTTATTACTCCCGATGTTATCAATATAACATGCATTATTACCCATATAATGCAGTTATTATCGCTGGAACTGTAATAATTATACTTATTACTTATATCATTATCAATATAACATGCATTATTACCCATATAATGGAGGTATTATCGCAAGAACTGTAATAATTATACTTATTACTTATACTATTAGCAATATAACGTGCATTATTACCGATATAATGTAGTTATTATCGCTAGAACTGTAATAAGTATACTTATTACTTATATTGTTAGCAATATAACGTGCATTATTACCCATATTATGTAGTTATTATCGCTAGAACTATAATAAATATACGTATTACTTTCATTATCATCAGTATAACATGCATTATTACCCACATAATGGAGGTATTATCGCTAGAACTGTAATAATTATACTTATTACTTATACTATTAGCAATATAACGTGCATTGTTACCCATATAATGCAGTTATTATCGCTAGAACTGTAATAATTATACTTATTACTTATATTGTTAGCAATATAACGTGCATTATTACCCATATTATGCAGTTATTGTCGATAGAACTGTAATAAATATACTTATTACTTTTATTATTGTCAATATAACATGCACTATTTGCCATATTTTACTATTATTATCGCTAGAACTATAATAATTATACTTATTACTCCCGATATTATCAATATAACATGCATTATTACCCATATAATGCAGTTATTATCGCTGGAACTGTAATAATTATACTTATTGCTTATATTGTTAGCAATATAACGTGCATTATTACCCATATAATGCAGTTATTATCGCTAGAACTGTAATAAATATACTTACTACTTTCATTATCATCAATATAACATGCATTATTACCCATATTAAGAAGTTATTATCGCTAGAACTGTAATAATTATACCTATTACTCATATTATTATCAATATAACATGCATTATTACCCATATAATGCAGTTATTATCGCTAGAACTGTAATAATTATACTTATTACTTATACTATTATCAACATAACATGCATTATTACCCATATAATGGAGGTATTATTGCTAGAACTGTAATAATTATACTTATTACTTACACTATTAGCAATATAACGTGCATTGTTACCCATATAATGCAGTTATTATCGCCAGAACTGTAATAGTTATACTTATTACTTATATTATTCTCAATATAACATGCATTATTACCCATATTATGCAGTTATTATCGCAAGAACTATAATAAATATACGTATTACTTTTATTATCATCAATATAACTTGCATTATTACCCATATTATGCAGTTATTATCGATAGAACTGTAATAAATATATTTATTAGTTTTATTATTATCAATATAACATGCACCATTTGCCATATTTTACTATTATTATCGCTAGAACTATAATAATTATACTTATTACTCCCGATATTATCAATATAACATGCATTATTACCCATATAATGCAGTTATTATCGCCAGAACTGTAATAATTATACTTATTACTTATATTATTCTCAATATAACATGCATTATTACCCATATTATGCAGTTCTTATCGGTAGAACTATAATAAATATACGTATTACTTTCATTATCATGAATATAACATGCACTATTTGCCATATTTTACTATTATTATCGCTAGAACTATAATAATTATACTTATTACTCCCGATATTATCAATATAACATGCATTATTACCCATATAATGCAGTTATTATCGCTAGAACTGTAATAATTATACTTATTACTTATATTATTATCAATATAACATGCATTATTACCCATATTATGTAGTTATTATCGCTAGAACTATAATAAATATACGTATTACTTTCATTATCATCAATATAACGTGCATTATTACCCATATTATGCAGTTATTATCGCTAGAACTGTAATAAATACACTTACTACTTTTACTATTATCAATATATCATGCACTATTAGCCATATGTTACTATTATTATCACTAGAACTATAATAATTATACTTATTACTCCCGATGTTATCAATATAACATGCCTTATTACCCATATAATGCAGTTATTATCGCTAGAACTGTAATAATTATACTTATTACTTATATCATTATCAATCTAACATGCATTATTACCCATATAATGGAGGTATTATCGCTAGAACTGTAATAATTACACTTATTACTTATATTATTATCAACATAACATGCATTATTACCCATATAATGGAGGTATTATTGCTAGAACTGTAATAATTATACTTATTACTTATATTATTATCAATATAACATGCATTAATACCCATATTATGCAGTTATTATCGCTAGAACTTTAATAATTATACTTATTACTCATATTATTATCAATATAACCTGCATTATTACCCATATAATGGAGGTATTATCGCTAGAACTGTAATAATTATACTTATTACTTATACTATTAGCAATATAACGTGCATTATCACCCATATAATGCAGTTATTATCGCTAGAACTATAATAAATATACGTATTACTTTCATTATCATCAATATAACATGCATTATTACCCATATAATGCAGTTATTATCGCTAGAACTGTAATAATTATACTTATTACTTATATTATTATCAATATAACATGCATTATTACCCATATTATGCAGTTATTATCGCTAGAACTATAATAAATATACGTATTACTCCCAATATTCTCAATATAACATGCATTATTAGCCATATTATGCAGTTATTATCGCTAGAACTGTAATAAATATACTTACTACTTTCATTATCATCAATATAACATGCATTATTACCCATATTAAGAAGTTATTATCGCTAGAACTGTAATAATTATACTTATTACACATATTATTATCAATATAACATGCATTATTACCCATATAATGCAGTTATTATCGCTAGAACTGTAATAATTATACTTATTACTTATATTATTATCAACATAACATGCATTATTACCCATATAATGGAGGTATTATTGCTAGAACTGTAATAATTATACTTATTACTTACACTATTAGCAATATAACGTGCATTGTTACCCATATAATGCAGTTATTATCGCCAGAACTGTAATAATTATACTTATTACTTATATTATTCTCAATATAACATGCATTATTACCCATATTATGCAGTTATTATCGCAAGAACTATAATAAATATACGTATTACTTTTATTATCATCAATATAACTTGCATTATTACCCATATTATGCAGTTATTATCGATAGAACTGTAATAAATATATTTATTAGTTTTATTATTATCAATATAACATGCACCATTTGCCATATTTTACTATTATTATCGCTAGAACTATAATAATTATACTTATTACTCCCGATATTATCAATATAACATGCATTATTACCCATATAATGCAGTTATTATCGCCAGAACTGTAATAATTATACTTATTACTTATATTATTCTCAATATAACATGCATTATTACCCATATTATGCAGTTATTATCGCTAGAACTATAATAAATATACGTATTACTTTCATTATCATCAATATAACATGCATTATTACCCATATAATGGAGGTATTATCGCTAGAACTGTAATAATTATACTTATTACTTATATTATTATCAATATAACATGCATTATTACCCATATTATGCAGTTATTATCTCCAGAACCATAATAAATATACTCATTACTCCCAATATTATCAATATAACCTGCATTATTACCCATATTATGCAGTTATTATCGCTAGAACTATAATAAATATACGTATTACTTTTATTATCATCAATATAACATGCATTATTACCCATATTATGCAGTTCTTATCGGTAGAACTGTAATAAATATACTTATTACTTTTATTATTATCAATATAACATGCACTATTTGCCATATTTTACTATTATTATCGCTAGAACTATAATAATTATACTTATTACTCCCGATATTATCAATATAACATGCATTATTACCCATATAATGCAGTTATTATCGCTAGAACTGTAATAATTATACTTATTACTTATATTATTATCAATATAACATGCATTATTACCCATATTATGTAGTTATTATCGCTAGAACTATAATAAATATACGTATTACTTTCATTATCATCAATATAACATGCATTATTACCCATATAATGCAGTTATTATCGCTAGAACTGTAATAAGTATACTTATTACTTATATTGTTAGCAATATAACGTGCATTATTACCCATATTATGTAGTTATTATCGCTAGAACTATAATAAATATACGTATTACTTTCATTATCATCAGTATAACATGCATTATTACCCACATAATGGAGGTATTATCGCTAGAACTGTAATAATTATACTTATTACTTATACTATTAGCAATATAACGTGCATTGTTACCCATATAATGCAGTTATTATCGCTAGAACTGTAATAATTATACTTATTACTTATATTGTTAGCAATATAACGTGCATTATTACCCATATTATGCAGTTATTGTCGATAGAACTGTAATAAATATACTTATTACTTTTATTATTGTCAATATAACATGCACTATTTGCCATATTTTACTATTATTATCGCTAGAACTATAATAATTATACTTATTACTCCCGATATTATCAATATAACATGCATTATTACCCATATAATGCAGTTATTATCGCTGGAACTGTAATAATTATACTTATTGCTTATATTGTTAACAATATAACGTGCATTATTACCCATATAATGCAGTTATTATCGCTAGAACTGTAATAAATATACTTACTACTTTCATTATCATCAATATAACATGCATTATTACCCATATTAAGAAGTTATTATCGCTAGAACTGTAATAATTATACTTATTACTCATATTATTATCAATATAACATGCATTATTACCCATATAATGCAGTTATTATCGCTAGAACTGTAATAATTATACTTATTACTTATATTATTATCAACATAACATGCATTATTACCCATATAATGGAGGTATTATTGCTAGAACTGTAATAATTATACTTATTACTTACACTATTAGCAATATAACGTGCATTGTTACCCATATAATGCAGTTATTATCGCCAGAACTGTAATAGTTATACTTATTACTTATATTATTCTCAATATAACATGCATTATTACCCATATTATGCAGTTATTATCGCAAGAACTATAATAAATATACGTATTACTTTTATTATCATCAATATAACTTGCATTATTACCCATATTATGCAGTTATTATCGATAGAACTGTAATAAATATATTTATTAGTTTTATTATTATCAATATAACATGCACCATTTGCCATATTTTACTATTATTATCGTTAGAACTATAATAATTATACTTATTACTCCCGATATTATCAATATAACATGCATTATTACCCATATAATGCAGTTATTATCGCCAGAACTGTAATAATTATACTTATTACTTATATTATTCTCAATATAACATGCATTATAACCCATATTATGCAGTTCTTATCGGTAGAACTATAATAAATATACGTATTACTTTCATTATCATCAATATAACATGCACTGTTTGCCATATTTTACTATTATTATCGCTAGAACTATAATAATTATACTTATTACTCCCGATATTATCAATATAACATGCATTATTACCCATATAATGCAGTTATTATCGCTAGAACTGTAATAATTATACTTATTACTTATATTATTATCAATATAACATGCATTATTACCCATATTATGTAGTTATTATCGCTAGAACTATAATAAATATACGTATTACTTTCATTATCATCAATATAACGTGCATTATTACCCATATTATGCAGTTATTATCGCTAGAACTGTAATAAATACACTTTCTACTTTTACTATTATCAATATATCATGCACTATTAGCCATATGTTACTATTATTATCACTAGAACTATAATAATTATACTTATTACTCCCGATGTTATCAATATAACATGCCTTATTACCCATATAATGCAGTTATTATCGCTAGAACTGTAATAATTATACTTATTACTTATATCATTATCAATCTAACATGCATTATTACCCATATAATGGAGGTATTATCGCTAGAACTGTAATAATTACACTTATTACTTACATTATTATCAACATAACATGCATTATTACCCATATAATGGAGGTATTATTGCTAGAACTGTAATAATTATACTTATTACTTATATTATTATCAATATAACATGCATTAATACCCATATTATGCAGTTATTATCGCTAGAACTGTAATAATTATACTTATTACTTATATTGTTAGCAATATAACGTGCATTATTACCCATATTATGCAGTTATTGTCGATAGAACTGTAATAAATATACTTATTACTTTTATTATTGTCAATATAACATGCACTATTTGCCATATTTTACTATTATTATCGCTAGAACTATAATAATTATACTTATTACTCCCGATATTATCAATATAACATGCATTATTACCCATATAATGCAGTTATTATCGCTGGAACTGTAATAATTATACTTATTGCTTATATTGTTAACAATATAACGTGCATTATTACCCATATAATGCAGTTATTATCGCTAGAACTGTAATAAATATACTTACTACTTTCATTATCATCAATATAACATGCATTATTACCCATATTAAGAAGTTATTATCGCTAGAACTGTAATAATTATACTTATTACTCATATTATTATCAATATAACATGCATTATTACCCATATAATGCAGTTATTATCGCTAGAACTGTAATAATTATACTTATTACTTATATTATTATCAACATAACATGCATTATTACCCATATAATGGAGGTATTATTGCTAGAACTGTAATAATTATACTTATTACTTACACTATTAGCAATATAACGTGCATTGTTACCCATATAATGCAGTTATTATCGCCAGAACTGTAATAGTTATACTTATTACTTATATTATTCTCAATATAACATGCATTATTACCCATATTATGCAGTTATTATCGCAAGAACTATAATAAATATACGTATTACTTTTATTATCATCAATATAACTTGCATTATTACCCATATTATGCAGTTATTATCGATAGAACTGTAATAAATATATTTATTAGTTTTATTATTATCAATATAACATGCACCATTTGCCATATTTTACTATTATTATCGTTAGAACTATAATAATTATACTTATTACTCCCGATATTATCAATATAACATGCATTATTACCCATATAATGCAGTTATTATCGCCAGAACTGTAATAATTATACTTATTACTTATATTATTCTCAATATAACATGCATTATAACCCATATTATGCAGTTCTTATCGGTAGAACTATAATAAATATACGTATTACTTTCATTATCATCAATATAACGTGCACTGTTTGCCATATTTTACTATTATTATCGCTAGAACTATAATAATTATACTTATTACTCCCGATATTATCAATATAACATGCATTATTACCCATATAATGCAGTTATTATCGCTAGAACTGTAATAATTATACTTATTACTTATATTATTATCAATATAACATGCATTATTACCCATATTATGTAGTTATTATCGCTAGAACTATAATAAATATACGTATTACTTTCATTATCATCAATATAACGTGCATTATTACCCATATTATGCAGTTATTATCGCTAGAACTGTAATAAATACACTTTCTACTTTTACTATTATCAATATATCATGCACTATTAGCCATATGTTACTATTATTATCACTAGAACTATAATAATTATACTTATTACTCCCGATGTTATCAATATAACATGCCTTATTACCCATATAATGCAGTTATTATCGCTAGAACTGTAATAATTATACTTATTACTTATATCATTATCAATCTAACATGCATTATTACCCATATAATGGAGGTATTATCGCTAGAACTGTAATAATTACACTTATTACTTACATTATTATCAACATAACATGCATTATTACCCATATAATGGAGGTATTATTGCTAGAACTGTAATAATTATACTTATTACTTATATTATTATCAATATAACATGCATTAATACCCATATTATGCAGTTATTATCGCTAGAACTATAATAAATATACGTATTACTCCCAATATTCTCAATATAACATGCATTATTAGCCATATTATGCAGTTATTATCGCTAGAACTTTAATAAATATACTTACTACTTTCATTATCATCAATATAACATGCATTATTACCCATATTAAGAAGTTATTATCGCTAGAACTTTAATAATTATACTTATTACTCATATTATTATCAATATAACCTGCATTATTACCCATATAATGGAGGTATTATCGCTAGAACTGTAATAATTATACTTATTACTTATACTATTAGCAATATAACGTGCATTATCACCCATATAATGCAGTTATTATCGCTAGAACTATAATAAATATACGTATTACTTTCATTATCATCAATATAGCATGCATTATTACCCATATAATGCAGTTATTATCGCTAGAACTGTAATAATTATACTTATTACTTATATTATTATCAATATAACATGCATTATTACCCATATTATGCAGTTATTATCGCTAGAACTATAATAAATATACGTATTACTCCCAATATTCTCAATATAACATGCATTATTAGCCATATTATGCAGTTATTATCGCTAGAACTGTAATAAATATACTTACTACTTTCATTATCATCAATATAACATGCATTATTACCCATATTAAGAAGTTATTATCGCTAGAACTGTAATAATTATACTTATTACACATATTATTATCAATATAACATGCATTATTACCCATATAATGCAGTTATTATCGCTAGAACTGTAATAATTATACTTATTACTTATATTATTATCAACATAACATGCATTATTACCCATATAATGGAGGTATTATTGCTAGAACTGTAATAATTATACTTATTATTTACACTATTAGCAATATAACGTGCATTGTTACCCATATAATGCAGTTATTATCGCCAGAACTGTAATAATTATACTTATTACTTATATTATTCTCAATATAACATGCATTATTACCCATATTATGCAGTTATTATCGCAAGAAACTGATAATAAATATACGTATTACTTTTATTATCATCAATATAACTTGCATTATTACCCATATTATGCAGTTATTATCGATAGAACTGTAATAAATATATTTATTAGTTTTATTATTATCAATATAACATGCACCATTTGCCATATTTTACTATTATTATCGCTAGAACTATAATAATTATACTTATAACTCCCGATATTAATCAATATAACATGCATTATTACCCATATAATGCAGTTATTATCGCTAGAACTATAATAAATATACGTATTACTTTCATTATCATCAATATAACATGCATTATTACCCATATAATGGAGGTATTATCGCTAGAACTGTAATAATTATACTTATTACTTATATTATTATCAATATAACATGCATTATTACCCATATTATGCAGTTATTATCTCCAGAACCATAATAAATATACTCATTACTCCCAATATTATCAATATAACCTGCATTATTACCCATATTATGCAGTTATTATCGCTAGAACTATAATAAATATACGTATTACTTTTATTATCATCAATATAACATGCATTATTACCCATATTATGCAGTTCTTATCGGTAGAACTGTAATAAATATACTTATTACTTTTATTATTATCAATATAACATGCACTATTTGCCATATTTTACTATTATTATCGCTAGAACTATAATAAATATACGTATTACTTTCATTATCATCAATATAACATGCATTATTACCCATATAATGCAGTTATTATCGCTAGAACTGTAATAAGTATACTTATTACTTATATTGTTAGCAATATAACGTGCATTATTACCCATATTATGTAGTTATTATCGCTAGAACTATAATAAATATACGTATTACTTTCATTATCATCAGTATAACATGCATTATTACCCACATAATGGAGGTATTATCGCTAGAACTGTAATAATTATACTTATTACTTATACTATTAGCAATATAACGTGCATTGTTACCCATATAATGCAGTTATTATCGCTAGAACTGTAATAATTATACTTATTACTTATATTGTAAGCAATATAACGTGCATTATTACCCATATTATGCAGTTATTGTCGATAGAACTGTAATAAATATACTTATTACTTTTATTATTATCAATATAACATGCACTATTTGCCATATTTTACTATTATTATCGCTAGAACTATACTAATTATACTTATTACTCCCGATATTATCAATATGACATGCATTATTACCCATATAATGCAGTTATTATCGCTAGAACTGTAATAATTATACTTATTGCTTATATTGTTAGCAATATAACGTGCATTATTACCCATATAATGCAGTCATTATCGCTAGAACTGTAATAATTATACTTATTACTTATATTATTATCAATATAACATGCATTATTACCAATATTATGCAGTTATTATCGCTAGAACTATAATAAATATACGTATTACTTTCATTATCATCAATATAACATGCATTATTACCCATATAATGCAGTTATTATCGCTAGAACTGTAATAATTATACTTATTACTTATATTATTATCAATATAACATGCGTTATTACCCATATTATGCAGTTATTATCACTAGAACTATAATAAATATACGTATTTCTCCCAATGCTATCAATATAACATGCATTATTACCTATATTATGCAGTTATTATCGCTAGAACTGCAATAATTGTACACATTACTTTTATTATTAGCAATATAACGTGCATTATTACCCATATTATGCAGTTATTATCGCTAGAACTGTAATAAATATACTTACTACTTATATTGTTAGCAATATAACGTGCATTATTACCCATATTATGCAGTTATTATCGCTAGAACTATAATAAATATACGTATTACTTTCATTATCATCAACATAACATGCATTATTACCCATATAATGGAGGTATTATCGCTAGAACTGTAATAATTATACTGATTACTTATATTATTATCAATATAACATGCATTATTACCCATATTATGCAGTTATTATACCTAGAACCATAATAAATATACTTATTACTCCCAATATTATCAATATAACATGCATTTTTACCCATATAATGCAGTTATTATCGCTAGAACTGTAATAATTATACTTATTACTTATATTATTATCGATATAACATGCATTATTACCCATGTAATGCAGTTATTATCGCTAGAACTGTAATAATTGTACTCATTACTTATATTATTTGCAATATAACGTGCATTATTACCCATATTATGCAGTTATTGTCGCTAGAACTGTAATAATTATACTTATTACTTATATCATTATCAATATAACATGCATTATTACCCATATAATGGAGGTATTATCGCTTGAACTGTAATAATTATACTTATTACTTATACTATTAGCAATATAACGTGCATTGTTACCCATATAATGCAGTTATTATCGCTAGAACTGTAATAATTATACTTATTACTTATACTGTTAGCAATATAACGTGCATTATTACCCGTATTATGCAGTTATTGTCGATAGAACTGTAATAAATATACTTATTACCTTTATTATTGTCAATATAACATGCACTATTTGCCATATTTTACTATTATTATCGCTAGAACTATAATAACTATACTTATTACTCCCGATATTATCAATATAACATGCATTATTACCCATATAATGCAGTTATTATCGCTAGAACTGTAATAATTATACTTATTGCTTATATTGTCAGCAATATAACGTGCATTATTACCCATATAATGCAGTTATTATCGCTAGAACTGTAATAAATACACTTACTACTTTTACTATTATCAATATATCATGCACTATTAGCCATATGTTACTATTATTATCACTATAACTATAATAATTATACTTATTACTCCCGATGTTATCAACATAACATGCCTTATTACCCATATAATGCACTTATTATCGCAAGAACTGTAATAATTATACTTATTACTTATATCATTATCAATCTAACATGCATTATTACCCATATAATGGAGGTATTATCGCTAGAACTGTAATAATTACACTTATTACTTATATTATTATCAACATAACATGCATTATTACCCATATAATGGAGGTATTATTGCTAGAACTGTAATAATTATACTTATTACTTATATTATTATCAATATAACATGCATTAATACCCATATTATGCAGTTATTATCGCTAGAACTATAATAAATATACGTATTACTCCCAATATTCTCAATATAACATGCATTATTAGCCATATTATGCAGTTATTATCGCTAGAACTTTAATAAATATACTTACTACTTTCATTATCATCAATATAACATGCATTATTACCCATATTAAGAAGTTATTATCGCTAGAACTTTAATAATTATACTTATTACTCATATTATTATCAATATAACCTGCATTATTACCCATATAATGGAGGTATTATCGCTAGAACTGTAATAATTATACTTATTACTTATACTATTAGCAATATAACGTGCATTATCACCCATATAATGCAGTTATTATCGCTAGAACTATAATAAATATACGTATTACTTTCATTATCATCAATATAACATGCATTATTACCCATATAATGCAGTTATTATCGCTAGAACTGTAATAATTATACTTATTACTTATATTATTATCAATATAACATGCATTATTACCCATATTATGCAGTTATTATCGCTAGAACTATAATAAATATACGTATTACTCCCAATATTCTCAATATAACATGCATTATTAGCCATATTATGCAGTTATTATCGCTAGAACTGTAATAAATATACTTACTACTTTCATTATCATCAATATAACATGCATTATTACCCATATTAAGAAGTTATTATCGCTAGAACTGTAATAATTATACTTATTACACATATTATTATCAATATAACATGCATTATTACCCATATAATGCAGTTATTATCGCTAGAACTGTAATAATTATACTTATTACTTATATTACTATCAACATAACATGCATTATTACCCATATAATGGAGGTATTATTGCTAGAACTGTAATAATTATACTTATTACTTACACTATTAGCAATATAACGTGCATTGTTACCCATATAATGCAGTTATTATCGCCAGAACTGTAATAATTATACTTATTACTTATATTATTCTCAATATAACATGCATTATTACCCATATTATGCAGTTATTATCGCTAGAACTATAATAAATATACGTATTACTTTCATTATCATCAATATAACATGCATTATTACCCATATAATGGAGGTATTATCGCTAGAACTGTAATAATTATACTTATTACTTATATTATTATCAATATAACATGCATTATTACCCATATTATGCAGTTATTATCTCCAGAACCATAATAAATATACTCATTACTCCCAATATTATCAATATAACCTGCATTATTACCCATATTATGCAGTTATTATCGCTAGAACTATAATAAATATACGTATTACTTTTATTATCATCAATATAACATGCATTATTACCCATATTATGCAGTTCTTATCGGTAGAACTGTAATAAATATACTTATTACTTTTATTATTATCAATATAACATGCACTATTTGCCATATTTTACTATCATTATCGCTAGAACTATAATAATTATACTTATTACTCCCGATATTATCAATATAACATGCATTATTACCCATATAATGCAGTTATTATCGCTAGAAGTGTAATAATTATACTTATTACTTATATTATTATCAATATAACATGCATTATTACCCATATTATGTAGTTATTATCGCTAGAACTATAATAAATATACGTATTACTTTCATTATCATCAATATAACATGCATTATTACCCATATAATGCAGTTATTATCGCTAGAACTGTAATAAGTATACTTATTACTTATATTGTTAGCAATATAACGTGCATTATTACCCATATTATGTAGTTATTATCGCTAGAACTATAATAAATATACGTATTACTTTCATTATCATCAGTATAACATGCATTATTACCCACATAATGGAGGTATTATCGCTAGAACTGTAATAATTATACTTATTACTTATACTATTATCAATATAACATGCATTATTACCCATATAATGCAGTTATTATCGCTGGAACTGTAATAATTATACTTATTGCTTATATTGTTAACAATATAACGTGCATTATTACCCATATAATGCAGTTATTATCGCTAGAACTGTAATAAATATACTTACTACTTTCATTATCATCAATATAACATGCATTATTACCCATATTAAGAAGTTATTATCGCTAGAACTGTAATAATTATACTTATTACTCATATTATTATCAATATAACATGCATTATTACCCATATAATGCAGTTATTATCGCTAGAACTGTAATAATTATACTTATTACTTATATTATTATCAACATAACATGCATTATTACCCATATAATGGAGGTATTATTGCTAGAACTGTAATAATTATACTTATTACTTACACTATTAGCAATATAACGTGCATTGTTACCCATATAATGCAGTTATTATCGCTAGAACTGTAATAATTATACTTATTACTTATATTGTTAGCAATATAACGTGCATTATTACCCATATTATGCAGTTATTGTCGATAGAACTGTAATAAATATACTTATTACTTTTATTATTATCAATATAACATGCACTATTTGCCATATTTTACTATTATTATCGCTAGAACTATACTAATTATACTTATTACTCCCGATATTATCAATATAACATGCATTATTACCCATATAATGCAGTTATTATCGCTAGAACTGTAATAATTATACTTATTGCTTATATTGTTAGCAATATAACGTGCATTATTACCCATATAATGCAGTTATTATCGCTAGAACTGTAATAATTATACTTATTACTTATATTATTATCAATATAACATGCATTATTACCCATATTATGCAGTTATTATCGCTAGAACTATAATAAATATACGTATTACTTTCATTATCATCAATATAACATGCATTATTACCCATATAATGCAGTTATTATCGCTAGAACTGTAATAATTATACTTATTACTTATATTATTATCAATATAACATGCATTATTACCCATATTATGCAGTTATTATCACTAGAACTATAATTAATATACGTATTTCTCCCAATGCTATCAATATAACATGCATTATTACCTATATTATGCAGTTATTATCGCTAGAACTGTAATAATTGTACACATTACTTTTATTATTAGCAATATAACGTGCATTATTACCCATATTATGCAGTTATTATCGCTAGAACTGTAATGATTATACTTATTACTTATATTATTCTCAATATAACATGCATTATTAGCCATATTATGCAGTTATTATCGCTAGAACTGTAATAAATATACTTACTACTTATATTGTTAGCAATATAACGTGCATTATTACCCATATTATGCAGTTATTATCGCTAGAACTATAATAAATATACGTATTACTTTCATTATCATCAACATAACATGCATTATTACCCATATAATGGAGGTATTATCGCTAGAACTGTAATAATTATACTGATTACTTATATTATTATCAATATAACATGCATTATTACCCATATTGTGCAGTTATTATACCTAGAACCATAATAAATATACTTATTACTCCCAATATTATCAATATAACATGCATTTTTACCCATATAATGCAGTTATTATCGCTAGAACTGTAATAATTATACTTATTACTTATATTATTATCGATATAACATGCATTATTACCCATATAATGCAGTTATTATCGCTAGAACTGTAATAATTGTACTCATTACTTATATTATTTGCAATATAACGTGCATTATTACCCATATTATGCAGTTATTGTCGCTAGAACTGTAATAATTATACTTATTACTTATATCATTATCAATATAACATGCATTATTACCCATATAATGGAGGTATTATCGCTTGAACTGTAATAATTATACTTATTACTTATACTATTAGCAATATAACGTGCATTGTTACCCATATAATGCAGTTATTATCGCTAGAACTGTAATAATTATACTTATTACTTATATTGTTAGCAATGTAACGTGCATTATTACCCATATTATGCAGTTATTGTCGATAGAACTGTAATAAATATACGTATTACTTTTATTATTGTCAATATAACATGCACTATTTGCCATATTTTACTATTATTATCGCTAGAACTATAATAACTATACTTATTACTCCCGATATTATCAATATAACATGCATTATTACCCATATAATGCAGTTATTATCGCTAGAACTGTAATAATTATACTTATTGCTTATATTGTCAGCAATATAACGTGCATTTTTACCCATATAATGCAGTTATTATCGCTAGAACTGTAATAAATATACTTACTACTTTCATTATCATCAATATAACATGCATTATTACCCATATTAAGAAGTTATTATCGCTAGAACAGTAATAATTATACTTATTACTCATATTATTATCAATATAACATGCATTATTACCCATATAATGCAGTTATTATCGCTAGAACTGTAATAATTATACTTATTACTTATATTATTATCAACATAACATGCATTATTACCCATATAATGGAGGTATTATTGCTAGAACTGTAATAATTATACTTATTACTTACACTATTAGCAATATAACGTGCATTGTTACCCATATAATGCAGTTATTATCGCCAGAACTGTAATAGTTATACTTATTACTTATATTATTCTCAATATAACATGCATTATTACCCATATTATGCAGTTATTATCGCAAGAACTATAATAAATATACGTATTACTTTTATTATCATCAATATAACTTGCATTATTACCCATATTATGCAGTTATTATCGATAGAACTGTAATAAATATATTTATTAGTTTTATTATTATCAATATAACATGCACCATTTGCCATATTTTACTATTATTATCGCTAGAACTATAATAATAATACTTATTACTCCAGATATTATCAATATAACATGCATTATTACCCATATAATGGAGGTATTATCGCTAGAACTGTAATAATTATACTTATTACTTATATTATTATCAATATAACATGCATTATTACCCATATTATGCAGTTATTATCTCCAGAACCATAATAAATATACTCATTACTCCCAATATTATCAATATAACCTGCATTATTACCCATATTATGCAGTTATTATCGCTAGAACTATAATAAATATACGTATTACTTTTATTATCATCAATATAACATGCATTATTACCCATATTATGCAGTTCTTATCGGTAGAACTGTAATAAATATACTTATTACTTTTATTATTATCAATATAACATGCACTATTTGCCATATTTTACTATTATTATCGCTAGAACTATAATAATTATACTTATTACTCCCGATATTATCAATATAACATGCATTATTACCCATATAATGCAGTTATTATCGCTAGAACTGTAATAATTATACTTATTACTTATATTATTATCAATATAACATGCATTATTACCCATATTATGTAGTTATTATCGCTAGAACTATAATAAATATACGTATTACTTTCATTATCATCAATATAACATGCATTATTACCCATATAATGCAGTTATTATCGCTAGAACTGTAATAAGTATACTTATTACTTATATTGCTAGCAATATAACGTGCATTATTACCCATATTATGTAGTTATTATCGCTAGAACTATAATAAATATACGTATTACTTTCATTATCATCAGTATAACATGCATTATTACCCACATAATGGAGGTATTATCGCTAGAACTGTAATAATTACACTTATTACTTATATTATTATCAACATAACATGCATTATTACCCATATAATGGAGGTATTATTGCTAGAACTGTAATAATTATACTTATTACTCATATCATTATCAATATAACCTGCATTATTACCCATATAATGGAGGTATTATCGCTAGAACTGTAATAATTATACTTATTACTTATACTATTAGCAATATAACGTGCATTATCACCCATATAATGCAGTTATTATCGCTAGAACTATAATAAATATACGTATTACTTTCATTATCATCAATATAACATGCATTATTACCCATATTATGCAGTTATTATCGATGGAACTGTAATAAATATACTTATTACTTTTACTATTATCAATATATCATGCACTACTAGCCATATTTTACTATTATTATCGCTAGAACTATAATAATTATACTTATTACTCCCAATGTTATCAATATAACATGCCTTATTACGCATATAATGCAGTTATTGTCGCTAGAACTGTAATAAATATACTTACTACTTTCATTATCATCAATATAACATGCATTATTACCCATATTATGCAGTTATTATCGATAGAACTGTAATCAATATACTTATTACTTTTACTATTATCAATATATCATGCACTATTAGTCGTATATTACTATTATTATCGCTAGAACTGTAATAATTATACTGATTACTTATATTATTAGCAATATAACGTGCATTATTACCTATATTATGCAGTTATTATCGCTAGAACTGTAACAGTTATACTTATTACTTATATCATTATCAATATAACATGCATTATTACCCATATAATGGAGGTATTATCGCTAGAACTGTAATAATTATACTTATTACTTATACTATTAGCAATATAACGTGCGTTATTACCCATATAATGCAGTTATTATCGCCAGAATTGTAATAATTATACTTATTACTTATATTATTCTCAATATAACATGTATTATTACCCATATGATGCAGTTATTACCGCTAGAAATGTAATAATTATACTTATTACTTAGATTATTATCAATATAACATGCATTATTACCCATATTATGCAGTTATTATCGCCAGAACTGTAATAAATATACGTATTACTTTTATTATCATCAATATAACATGCATTATTACCCATATAATGCAGTTATTATCGCTAGAACTGTAATAATTGTACTCATTACTTATATTATTAGCAATATAACGTGCATTATTACCCATATTATGCAGTTATTATCGCTAGAACTATAATAAATATACGTATTACTTTCATTATCATCAATATAACATGCATTATTACCCATATAATGGAGGTATTATCGCTAGAACTGTAATAATTATACTTATTACTTATATTATTATCAATATAACATGCATTATTACCCATATTATGCAGTTATTATCGATAGAACTGTAATAAATACACTTACTACTATTACTATTATCAATATATCATGCACTATTAGCCATATTTTACTATTATTATCACTAGAACTATAATAATTATACTTATTACTCCCGATGTTATCAATATAACATGCCTTATTACCCATATAATGCAGTTATTATCGCTAGAACTATAATAAATATACGTATTACTTTCATTATCATCAATATAACGTGCATTATTACCCATATTATGCAGTTATTATCGCTAGAACTGTAATAATTAAACTTATTACTTATATCATTATCAATCTAACATGCATTATTACCCATATAATGGAGGTATTATCGCTAGAACTGTAATAATTACACTTATTACTTATATTATTATCAACATAACATGCATTATTACCCATATAATGGAGGTATTATTGCTAGAACTGTAATAATTATACTTATTACTTATATTATTATCAATATAACATGCATTATTACCCATATTATGCAGTTATTATCGCTAGAACTATAATAAATATACGTATTACTCCCAATATTCTCAATATAACATGCATTATTAGCCATATTATGCAGTTATTATCGCTAGAACTTTAATAAATATACTTACTACTTTCATTATCATCAATATAACATGCATTATTACCCATATTAAGAAGTTATTATCGCTAGAACTGTAATAATTATACTTATTACTCATATTATTATCAATATAACCTGCATTATTACCCATATAATGGAGGTATTATCGCTAGAACTGTAATAATTATACTTATTACTTATACTATTAGCAATATAACGTGCATTATCACCCATATAATGCAGTTATTATCGCTAGAACTATAATAAATATACGTATTACTTTCATTATCATCAATATAACATGCATTATTACCCATATAATGCAGTTATTATCGCTAGAACTGTAATAATTATACTTATTACTTATATTATTATCAACATAACATGCATTATTACCCATATAATGGAGGTATTATTGCTAGAACTGTAATAATTATACTTATTACTTACACTATTAGCAATATAACGTGCATTGTTACCCATATAATGCAGTTATTATCGCCAGAACTGTAATAATTATACTTATTACTTATATTATTCTCAATATAACATGCATTATTACCCATATTATGCAGTTATTATCGCAAGAACTATAATAAATATACGTATTACTTTTATTATCATCAATATAACATGCATTATTACCCATATTATGCAGTTCTTATCGGTAGAACTGTAATAAATATACTTATTACTTTTATTATTATCAATATAACATGCACTATTTGCCATATTTTACTATTATTATCGCTAGAACTATAATAATTATACTTATTACTCCCGATATTATCAATATAACATGCATTATTACCCATATAATGCAGTTATTATCGCTAGAACTGTAATAATTATACTTATTACTTATATTATTATCAATATAACATGCATTATTACCCATATTATGTAGTTATTATCGCTAGAACTATAATAAATATACGTATTACTTTCATTATCATCAATATAACATGCATTATTACCCATATAATGCAGTTATTATCGCTAGAACTGTAATAAGTATACTTATTACTTATATTGTTAGCAATATAACGTGCATTATTACCCATATTATGTAGTTATTATCGCTAGAACTATAATAAATATACGTATTACTTTCATTATCATCAGTATAACATGCATTATTACCCACATAATGGAGGTATTATCGCTAGAACTGTAATAATTATACTTATTACTTATACTATTAGCAATATAACGTGCATTGTTACCCATATAATGCAGTTATTATCGCTAGAACTGTAATAATTATACTTATTACTTATATTGTTAGCAATATAACGTGCATTATTACCCATATTATGCAGTTATTGTCGATAGAACTGTAATAAATATACTTATTACTTTTATTATTATCAATATAACATGCACTATTTGCCATATTTTACTATTATTATCGCTAGAACTATACTAATTATACTTATTACTCCCGATATTATCAATATAACATGCATTATTACCCATATAATGCAGTTATTATCGCTAGAACTGTAATAATTATACTTATTGCTTATATTGTTAGCAATATAACGTGCATTATTACCCATATAATGCAGTTATTATCGCTAGAACTGTAATAATTATACTTATTACTTATATTATTATCAATATAACATGCATTATTACCCATATTATGCAGTTATTATCGCTAGAACTATAATAAATATACGTATTACTTTCATTATCATCAATATAACATGCATTATTACCCATATAATGCAGTTATTATCGCTAGAACTGTAATAAGTATACTTATTACTTATATTGTTAGCAATATAACGTGCATTATTACCCATATTATGTAGTTATTATCGCTAGAACTATAATAAATATACGTATTACTTTCATTATCATCAGTATAACATGCATTATTACCCACATAATGGAGGTATTATCGCTAGAACTGTAATAATTACACTTATTACTTATATTATTATCAACATAACATGCATTATTACCCATATAATGGAGGTATTATTGCTAGAACTGTAATAATTATACTTATTACTCATATCATTATCAATATAACCTGCATTATTACCCATATAATGGAGGTATTATCGCTAGAACTGTAATAATTATACTTATTACTTATACTATTAGCAATATAACGTGCATTATCACCCATATAATGCAGTTATTATCGCTAGAACTATAATAAATATACGTATTACTTTCATTATCATCAATATAACATGCATTATTACCCATATTATGCAGTTATTATCGATGGAACTGTAATAAATATACTTATTACTTTTACTATTATCAATATATCATGCACTACTAGCCATATTTTACTATTATTATCGCTAGAACTATAATAATTATACTTATTACTCCCAATGTTATCAATATAACATGCCTTATTACGCATATAATGCAGTTATTGTCGCTAGAACTGTAATAAATATACTTACTACTTTCATTATCATCAATATAACATGCATTATTACCCATATTATGCAGTTATTATCGATAGAACTGTAATCAATATACTTATTACTTTTACTATTATCAATATATCATGCACTATTAGTCGTATATTACTATTATTATCGCTAGAACTGTAATAATTATACTGATTACTTATATTATTAGCAATATAACGTGCATTATTACCTATATTATGCAGTTATTATCGCTAGAACTGTAACAGTTATACTTATTACTTATATCATTATCAATATAACATGCATTATTACCCATATAATGGAGGTATTATCGCTAGAACTGTAATAATTATACTTATTACTTATACTATTAGCAATATAACGTGCGTTATTACCCATATAATGCAGTTATTATCGCCAGAATTGTAATAATTATACTTATTACTTATATTATTCTCAATATAACATGTATTATTACCCATATGATGCAGTTATTACCGCTAGAAATGTAATAATTATACTTATTACTTTCATTATCATCAATATAACATGCATTATTACCCATATAATGGAGGTATTATCGCTAGAACTGTAATAATTATACTTATTACTTATATTATTATCAATATAACATGCATTATTACCCATATTATGCAGTTATTATCGATAGAACTGTAATAAATACACTTACTACTATTACTATTATCAATATATCATGCACTATTAGCCATATTTTACTATTATTATCACTAGAACTATAATAATTATACTTATTACTCCCGATGTTATCAATATAACATGCCATATTACCCATATAATGCAGTTATTATCGCTAGAACTATAATAAATATACGTATTACTTTCATTATCATCAATATAACATGCATTATTACCCATATAATGGAGGTATTATCGCTAGAACTGTAATAATTATACTTATTACTTATATTATTATCAATATAACATGCATTATTACCCATATTATGCAGTTATTATCGATAGAACTGTAATAAGTATACTTATTACTTATATTGCTAGCAATATAACGTGCATTATTACCCATATTATGTAGTTATTATCGCTAGAACTATAATAAATATACGTATTACTTTCATTATCATCAGTATAACATGCATTATTACCCACATAATGGAGGTATTATCGCTAGAACTGTAATAATTACACTTATTACTTATATTATTATCAACATAACATGCATTATTACCCATATAATGGAGGTATTATTGCTAGAACTGTAATAATTATACTTATTACTCATATCATTATCAATATAACCTGCATTATTACCCATATAATGGAGGTATTATCGCTAGAACTGTAATAATTATACTTATTACTTATACTATTAGCAATATAACGTGCATTATCACCCATATAATGCAGTTATTATCGCTAGAACTATAATAAATATACGTATTACTTTCATTATCATCAATATAACATGCATTATTACCCATATTATGCAGTTATTATCGATGGAACTGTAATAAATATACTTATTACTTTTACTATTATCAATATATCATGCACTACTAGCCATATTTTACTATTATTATCGCTAGAACTATAATAATTATACTTATTACTCCCAATGTTATCAATATAACATGCCTTATTACGCATATAATGCAGTTATTGTCGCTAGAACTGTAATAAATATACTTACTACTTTCATTATCATCAATATAACATGCATTATTACCCATATTATGCAGTTATTATCGATAGAACTGTAATCAATATACTTATTACTTTTACTATTATCAATATATCATGCACTATTAGTCGTATATTACTATTATTATCGCTAGAACTGTAATAATTATACTGATTACTTATATTATTAGCAATATAACGTGCATTATTACCTATATTATGCAGTTATTATCGCTAGAACTGTAACAGTTATACTTATTACTTATATCATTATCAATATAACATGCATTATTACCCATATAATGGAGGTATTATCGCTAGAACTGTAATAATTATACTTATTACTTATACTATTAGCAATATAACGTGCGTTATTACCCATATAATGCAGTTATTATCGCCAGAATTGTAATAATTATACTTATTACTTATATTATTCTCAATATAACATGTATTATTACCCATATGATGCAGTTATTACCGCTAGAAATGTAATAATTATACTTATTACTTAGATTATTATCAATATAACATGCATTATTACCCATATTATGCAGTTATTATCGCCAGAACTGTAATAAATATACGTATTACTTTTATTATCATCAATATAACATGCATTATTACCCATATTATGCCGTTATTATCGATAGAACTGTAATAAATATATTTATTACTTTTATTATTATCAATATAACATGCACTATTTGCCATATTTTACTATTATTATCGCTAGAACTATAATAATTATACTTATTACTCCCGATATTATCAATATAACATGCATTATTACCCATATAATGCAGTTATTATCGCTAGAACTGTAATAATTGTACTCATTACTTATATTATTAGCAATATAACGTGCATTATTACCCATATTATGCAGTTATTATCGCTAGAACTATAATAAATATACGTATTACTTTCATTATCATCAATATAACATGCATTATTACCCATATAATGGAGGTATTATCGCTAGAACTGTAATAATTATACTTATTACTTATATTATTATCAATATAACATGCATTATTACCCATATTATGCAGTTATTATCGATAGAACTGTAATAAATACACTTACTACTATTACTATTATCAATATATCATGCACTATTAGCCATATTTTACTATTATTATCACTAGAACTATAATAATTATACTTATTACTCCCGATGTTATCAATATAACATGCCTTATTACCCATATAATGCAGTTATTATCGCTAGAACTATAATAAATATACGTATTACTTTCATTATCATCAATATAACGTGCATTATTACCCATATTATGCAGTTATTATCGCTAGAACTGTAATAATTAAACTTATTACTTATATCATTATCAATCTAACATGCATTATTACCCATATAATGGAGGTATTATCGCTAGAACTGTAATAATTACACTTATTACTTATATTATTATCAACATAACATGCATTATTACCCATATAATGGAGGTATTATTGCTAGAACTGTAATAATTATACTTATTACTTATATTATTATCAATATAACATGCATTATTACCCATATTATGCAGTTATTATCGCTAGAACTATAATAAATATACGTATTACTCCCAATATTCTCAATATAACATGCATTATTAGCCATATTATGCAGTTATTATCGCTAGAACTTTAATAAATATACTTACTACTTTCATTATCATCAATATAACATGCATTATTACCCATATTAAGAAGTTATTATCGCTAGAACTGTAATAATTATACTTATTACTCATATTATTATCAATATAACCTGCATTATTACCCATATAATGGAGGTATTATCGCTAGAAGTGTAATAATTATACTTATTACTTATACTATTAGCAATATAACGTGCATTATCACCCATATAATGCAGTTATTATCGCTAGAACTATAATAAATATACGTATTACTTTCATTATCATCAATATAACATGCATTATTACCCATATAATGCAGTTATTATCGCTAGAACTGTAATAATTATACTTATTACTTATATTATTATCAACATAACATGCATTATTACCCATATAATGGAGGTATTATTGCTAGAACTGTAATAATTATACTTATTACTTACACTATTAGCAATATAACGTGCATTGTTACCCATATAATGCAGTTATTATCGCCAGAACTGTAATAATTATACTTATTACTTATATTATTCTCAATATAACATGCATTATTACCCATATTATGCAGTTATTATCGCAAGAACTATAATAAATATACGTATTACTTTTATTATCATCAATATAACTTGCATTATTACCCATATTATGCAGTTATTATCGATAGAACTGTAATAAATATATTTATTAGTTTTATTATTATCAATATAACATGCACCATTTGCCATATTTTACTATTATTATCGCTAGAACTATAATAATTATACTTATTACTCCCGATATCATCAATATAACATGCATTATTACCCATATAATGGAGGTATTATCGCTAGAACTGTAATAATTATACTTATTACTTATATTATTATCAATATAACATGCATTATTACCCATATTATGCAGTTATTATCTCCAGAACCATAATAAATATACTCATTACTCCCAATATTATCAATATAACCTGCATTATTACCCATATTATGCAGTTATTATCGCTAGAACTATAATAAATATACGTATTACTTTTATTATCATCAATATAACATGCATTATTACCCATATTATGCAGTTCTTATCGGTAGAACTGTAATAAATATACTTATTACTTTTATTATTATCAATATAACATGCACTATTTGCCATATTTTACTATTATTATCGCTAGAACTATAATAATTATACTTATTACTCCCGATATTATCAATATAACATGCATTATTACCCATATAATGCAGTTATTATCGCTAGAACTGTAATAATTATACTTATTACTTATATTATTATCAATATAACATGCATTATTACCCATATTATGTAGTTATTATCGCTAGAACTATAATAAATATACGTATTACTTTCATTATCATCAATATAACATGCATTATTACCCATATAATGCAGTTATTATCGCTAGAACTGTAATAAGTATACTTATTACTTATATTGTTAGCAATATAACGTGCATTATTACCCATATTATGTAGTTATTATCGCTAGAACTATAATAAATATACGTATTACTTTCATTATCATCAGTATAACATGCATTATTACCCACATAATGGAGGTATTATCGCTAGAACTGTAATAATTATACTTATTACTTATACTATTAGCAATATAACGTGCATTGTTACCCATATAATGCAGTTATTATCGCTAGAACTGTAATAATTATACTTATTACTTATATTGTTAGCAATATAACGTGCATTATTACCCATATTATGCAGTTATTGTCGATAGAACTGTAATAAATATACTTATTACTTTTATTATTATCAATATAACATGCACTATTTGCCATATTTTACTATTATTATCGCTAGAACTATACTAATTATACTTATTACTCCCGATATTATCAATATAACATGCATTATTACCCATATAATGCAGTTATTATCGCTAGAACTGTAATAATTATACTTATTGCTTATATTGTTAGCAATATAACGTGCATTATTACCCATATAATGCAGTTATTATCGCTAGAACTGTAATAATTATACTTATTACTTATATTATTATCAATATAACATGCATTATTACCCATATTATGCAGTTATTATCGCTAGAACTATAATAAATATACGTATTACTTTCATTATCATCAATATAACATGCATTATTACCCATATAATGCAGTTATTATCGCTAGAACTGTAATAAGTATACTTATTACTTATATTGTTAGCAATATAACGTGCATTATTACCCATATTATGTAGTTATTATCGCTAGAACTATAATAAATATACGTATTACTTTCATTATCATCAGTATAACATGCATTATTACCCACATAATGGAGGTATTATCGCTAGAACTGTAATAATTACACTTATTACTTATATTATTATCAACATAACATGCATTATTACCCATATAATGGAGGTATTATTGCTAGAACTGTAATAATTATACTTATTACTCATATCATTATCAATATAACCTGCATTATTACCCATATAATGGAGGTATTATCGCTAGAACTGTAATAATTATACTTATTACTTATACTATTAGCAATATAACGTGCATTATCACCCATATAATGCAGTTATTATCGCTAGAACTATAATAAATATACGTATTACTTTCATTATCATCAATATAACATGCATTATTACCCATATTATGCAGTTATTATCGATGGAACTGTAATAAATATACTTATTACTTTTACTATTATCAATATATCATGCACTACTAGCCATATTTTACTATTATTATCGCTAGAACTATAATAATTATACTTATTACTCCCAATGTTATCAATATAACATGCCTTATTACGCATATAATGCAGTTATTGTCGCTAGAACTGTAATAAATATACTTACTACTTTCATTATCATCAATATAACATGCATTATTACCCATATTATGCAGTTATTATCGATAGAACTGTAATCAATATACTTATTACTTTTACTATTATCAATATATCATGCACTATTAGTCGTATATTACTATTATTATCGCTAGAACTGTAATAATTATACTGATTACTTATATTATTAGCAATATAACGTGCATTATTACCTATATTATGCAGTTATTATCGCTAGAACTGTAACAGTTATACTTATTACTTATATCATTATCAATATAACATGCATTATTACCCATATAATGGAGGTATTATCGCTAGAACTGTAATAATTATACTTATTACTTATACTATTAGCAATATAACGTGCGTTATTACCCATATAATGCAGTTATTATCGCCAGAATTGTAATAATTATACTTATTACTTATATTATTCTCAATATAACATGTATTATTACCCATATGATGCAGTTATTACCGCTAGAAATGTAATAATTATACTTATTACTTTCATTATCATCAATATAACATGCATTATTACCCATATAATGGAGGTATTATCGCTAGAACTGTAATAATTATACTTATTACTTATATTATTATCAATATAACATGCATTATTACCCATATTATGCAGTTATTATCGATAGAACTGTAATAAATACACTTACTACTATTACTATTATCAATATATCATGCACTATTAGCCATATTTTACTATTATTATCACTAGAACTATAATAATTATACTTATTACTCCCGATGTTATCAATATAACATGCCATATTACCCATATAATGCAGTTATTATCGCTAGAACTATAATAAATATACGTATTACTTTCATTATCATCAATATAACGTGCATTATTACCCATATTATGCAGTTATTATCGCTAGAACTGTAATAATTAAACTTATTACTTATATCATTATCAATCTAACATGCATTATTACCCATATAATGGAGGTATTATCGCTAGAACTGTAATAATTACACTTATTACTTATATTATTATCAACATAACATGCATTATTACCCATATAATGGAGGTATTATTGCTAGAACTGTAATAATTATACTTATTACTTATATTATTATCAATATAACATGCATTATTACCCATATTATGCAGTTATTATCGCTAGAACTATAATAAATATACGTATTACTCCCAATATTCTCAATATAACATGCATTATTAGCCATATTATGCAGTTATTATCGCTAGAACTTTAATAAATATACTTACTACTTTCATTATCATCAATATAACATGCATTATTACCCATATTAAGAAGTTATTATCGCTAGAACTGTAATAATTATACTTATTACTCATATTATTATCAATATAACCTGCATTATTACCCATATAATGGAGGTATTATCGCTAGAACTGTAATAATTATACTTATTACTTATACTATTAGCAATATAACGTGCATTATCACCCATATAATGCAGTTATTATCGCTAGAACTATAATAAATATACGTATTACTTTCATTATCATCAATATAACATGCATTATTACCCATATAATGCAGTTATTATCGCTAGAACTGTAATAATTATACTTATTACTTATATTATTATCAATATAACATGCATTATTACCCATATTATGCAGTTATTATCGCTAGAACTATAATAAATATACGTATTACTCCCAATATTCTCAATATAACATGCATTATTAGCCATATTATGCAGTTATTATCGCTAGAACTGTAATAAATATACTTACTACTTTCATTATCATCAATATAACATGCATTATTACCCATATTAAGAAGTTATTATCGCTAGAACTGTAATAATTATACTTATTACTCATATTATTATCAATATAACATGCATTATTACCCATATAATGCAGTTATTATCGCTAGAACTTTAATAATTATACTTATTACTCATATTATTATCAATATAACCTGCATTATTACCCATATAATGGAGGTATTATCGCTAGAACTGTAATAATTATACTTATTACTTATACTATTAGCAATATAACGTGCATTATCACCCATATAATGCAGTTATTATCGCTAGAACTATAATAAATATACGTATTACTTTCATTATCATCAATATAACATGCATTATTACCCATATAATGCAGTTATTATCGCTAGAACTGTAATAATTATACTTATTACTTATATTATTATCAATATAACATGCATTATTACCCATATTATGCAGTTATTATCGCTAGAACTATAATAAATATACGTATTACTAACAATATTCTCAATATAACATGCATTATTAGCCATATTATGCAGTTATTATCGCTAGAACTGTAATAAATATACTTACTACTTTCATTATCATCAATATAACATGCATTATTACCCATATTAAGAAGTTATTATCGCTAGAACTGTAATAATTATACTTATTACACATATTATTATCAATATAACATGCATTATTACCCATATAATGCAGTTATTATCGCTAGAACTGTAATAATTATACTTATTACTTATATTATTATCAACATAACATGCATTATTACCCATATAATGGAGGTATTATTGCTAGAACTGTAATAATTATACTTATTACTTACACTATTAGCAATATAACGTGCATTGTTACCCATATAATGCAGTTATTATCGCCAGAACTGTAATAATTATACTTATAACTTATATTATTCTCAATATAACATGCATTATTACCCATATTATGCAGTTATTATCGCAAGAACTATAATAAATATACGTATTACTTTTATTATCATCAATATAACTTGCATTATTACCCATATTATGCAGTTATTATCGATAGAACTGTAATAAATATATTTATTAGTTTTATTATTATCAATATAACATGCACCATTTGCCATATTTTACTATTATTATCGCTAGAACTATAATAATTATACTTATTACTCCCGATATTATCAATATAACATGCATTATTACCCATATAATGCAGTTATTATCGCCAGAACTGTAATAATTATACTTATTACTTATATTATTCTCAATATAACATGCATTATTACCCATATTATGCAGTTATTATCGCTAGAACTATAATAAATATACGTATTACTTTCATTATCATCAATATAACATGCATTATTACCCATATAATGGAGGTATTATCGCTAGAACTGTAATAATTATACTTATTACTTATATTATTATCAATATAACATGCATTATTACCCATATTATGCAGTTATTATCTCCAGAACCATAATAAATATACTCATTACTCCCAATATTATCAATATAACCTGCATTATTACCCATATTATACAGTTATTATCGCTAGAACTATAATAAATATACGTATTACTTTTATTATCATCAATATAACATGCATTATTACCCATATTAAGCAGTTCTTATCGGTAGAACTGTAATAAATATACTTATTACTTTTATTATTATCAATATAACATGCACTATTTGCCATATTTTACTATCATTATCGCTAGAACTATAATAATTATACTTATTACTCCCGATATTATCAATATAACATGCATTATTACCCATATAATGCAGTTATTATCGCTAGAACTGTAATAATTATACTTATTACTTATATTATTATCAATATAACATGCATTATTACCCATATTATGTAGTTATTATCGCTAGAACTATAATAAATATACGTATTACTTTCATTATCATCAATATAACATGCATTATTACCCATATAATGCAGTTATTATCGCTAGAACTGTAATAATTATACTTATTACTTATATTATTATCAATATAACATGCATTATTACCCATATTATGCAGTTATTATCACTAGAACTATAATAAATATACGTATTTCTCCCAATGCTATCAATATAACATGCATTATTACCTATATTATGCAGTTATTATCGCTAGAACTGCAATAATTGTACACATTACTTTTATTATTAGCAATATAACGTGCATTATTACCCATATTATGCAGTTATTATCGCTAGAACTGTAATGATTATACTTATTACTTATATTATTCTCAATATAACATGCATTATTACCCATATAATGGAGGTATTATCGCTAGAACTGTAATAATTACACTTATTACTTATATTATTATCAACATAACATGCATTATTACCCATATAATGGAGGTATTATTGCTAGAACTGTAATAATTATACTTATTACTTATATTATTATCAATATAACATGCATTATTACCCATATTATGCAGTTATTATCGCTAGAACTATAATAAATATACGTATTACTCCCAATATTCTCAATATAACATGCATTATTAGCCATATTATGCAGTTATTATCGCTAGAACTTTAATAAATATACTTACTACTTTCATTATCATCAATATAACATGCATTATTACCCATATTAAGAAGTTATTATCGCTAGAACTGTAATAATTATACTTATTACTCATATTATTATCAATATAACCTGCATTATTACCCATATAATGGAGGTATTATCGCTAGAAGTGTAATAATTATACTTATTACTTATACTATTAGCAATATAACGTGCATTATCACCCATATAATGCAGTTATTATCGCTAGAACTATAATAAATATACGTATTACTTTCATTATCATCAATATAACATGCATTATTACCCATATAATGCAGTTATTATCGCTAGAACTGTAATAATTATACTTATTACTTATATTATTATCAACATAACATGCATTATTACCCATATAATGGAGGTATTATTGCTAGAACTGTAATAATTATACTTATTACTTACACTATTAGCAATATAACGTGCATTATTACCCATATAATGCAGTTATTATCGCTAGAACTGTAATAATTATACTTATTACTTATATTATTATCAATATAACATGCATTATTACCCATATTATGTAGTTATTATCGCTAGAACTATAATAAATATACGTATTACTTTCATTATCATCAATATAACATGCATTATTACCCATATAATGCAGTTATTATCGCTAGAACTGTAATAAGTATACTTATTACTTATATTGTTAGCAATATAACGTGCATTATTACCCATATTATGTAGTTATTATCGCTAGAACTATAATAAATATACGTATTACTTTCATTATCATCAGTATAACATGCATTATTACCCACATAATGGAGGTATTATCGCTAGAAATGTAATAATTATACTTATTACTTATACTATTAGCAATATAACGTGCATTGTTACCCATATAATGCAGTTATTATCGCTAGAACTGTAATAATTATACTTATTACTTATATTGTTAGCAATATAACGTGCATTATTACCCATATTATGCAGTTATTGTCGATAGAACTGTAATAAATATACTTATTACTTTTATTATTATCAATATAACATGCACTATTTGCCATATTTTACTATTATTATCGCTAGAACTATACTAATTATACTTATTACTCCCGATATTATCAATATAACATGCATTATTACCCATATAATGCAGTTATTATCGCTAGAACTGTAATAATTATACTTATTGCTTATATTGTTAGCAATATAACGTGCATTATTACCCATATAATGCAGTTATTATCGCTAGAACTGTAATAATTATACTTATTACTTATATTATTATCAATATAACATGCATTATTACCCATATTATGCAGTTATTATCGCTAGAACTATAATAAATATACGTATTACTTTCATTATCATCAATATAACATGCATTATTACCCATATAATGCAGTTATTATCGCTAGAACTGTAATAAGTATACTTATTACTTATATTGTTAGCAATATAACGTGCATTATTACCCATATTATGTAGTTATTATCGCTAGAACTATAATAAATATACGTATTACTTTCATTATCATCAATATAACATGCATTATTACCCATATTATGCAGTTATTATCGATGGAACTGTAATAAATATACTTATTACTTTTACTATTATCAATATATCATGCACTACTAGCCATATTTTACTATTATTATCGCTAGAACTATAATAATTATACTTATTACTCCCAATGTTATCAATATAACATGCCTTATTACGCATATAATGCAGTTATTGTCGCTAGAACTGTAATAAATATACTTACTACTTTCATTATCATCAATATAACATGCATTATTACCCATATTATGCAGTTATTATCGATAGAACTGTAATCAATATACTTATTACTTTTACTATTATCAATATATCATGCACTATTAGTCGTATATTACTATTATTATCGCTAGAACTGTAATAATTATACTGATTACTTATATTATTAGCAATATAACGTGCATTATTACCTATATTATGCAGTTATTATCGCTAGAACTGTAACAGTTATACTTATTACTTATATCATTATCAATATAACATGCATTATTACCCATATAATGGAGGTATTATCGCTAGAACTGTAATAATTATACTTATTACTTATACTATTAGCAATATAACGTGCGTTATTACCCATATAATGCAGTTATTATCGCCAGAATTGTAATAATTATACTTATTACTTATATTATTCTCAATATAACATGTATTATTACCCATATGATGCAGTTATTACCGCTAGAAATGTAATAATTATACTTATTACTTTCATTATCATCAATATAACATGCATTATTACCCATATAATGGAGGTATTATCGCTAGAACTGTAATAATTATACTTATTACTTATATTATTATCAATATAACATGCATTATTACCCATATTATGCAGTTATTATCGATAGAACTGTAATAAATACACTTACTACTATTACTATTATCAATATATCATGCACTATTAGCCATATTTTACTATTATTATCACTAGAACTATAATAATTATACTTATTACTCCCGATGTTATCAATATAACATGCCATATTACCCATATAATGCAGTTATTATCGCTAGAACTATAATAAATATACGTATTACTTTCATTATCATCAATATAACATGCATTATTACCCATATAATGCAGTTATTATCGCTAGAACTGTAATAATTATACTTATTACTTATATTATTATCAACATAACATGCATTATTACCCATATAATGGAGGTATTATTGCTAGAACTGTAATAATTATACTTATTACTTACACTATTAGCAATATAACGTGCATTGTTACCCATATAATGCAGTTATTATCGCCAGAACTCTAATAATTATACTTATAACTTATATTATTCTCAATATAACATGCATTATTACCCATATTATGCAGTTATTATCGCAAGAACTATAATAAATATACGTATTACTTTTATTATCATCAATATAACTTGCATTATTACCCATATTATGCAGTTATTATCGATAGAACTGTAATAAATATATTTATTAGTTTTATTATTATCAATATAACATGCACCATTTGCCATATTTTACTATTATTATCGCTAGAACTATAATAATTATACTTATTACTCCCGATATTATCAATATAACATGCATTATTACCCATATAATGCAGTTATTATCGCCAGAACTGTAATAATTATACTTATTACTTATATTATTCTCAATATAACATGCATTATTACCCATATTATGCAGTTATTATCGCTAGAACTATAATAAATATACGTATTACTTTCATTATCATCAATATAACATGCATTATTACCCATATAATGGAGGTATTATCGCTAGAACTGTAATAATTATACTTATTACTTATATTATTATCAATATAACATGCATTATTACCCATATTATGCAGTTATTATCTCCAGAACCATAATAAATATACTCATTACTCCCAATATTATCAATATAACCTGCATTATTACCCATATTATGCAGTTATTATCGCTAGAACTATAATAAATATACGTATTACTTTTATTATCATCAATATAACATGCATTATTACCCATATTAAGCAGTTCTTATCGGTAGAACTGTAATAAATATACTTATTACTTTTATTATTATCAATATAACATGCACTATTTGCCATATTTTACTATCATTATCGCTAGAACTATAATAATTATACTTATTACTCCCGATATTATCAATATAACATGCATTATTACCCATATAATGCAGTTATTATCGCTAGAACTGTAATAATTATACTTATTACTTATATTATTATCAATATAACATGCATTATTACCCATATTATGTAGTTATTATCGCTAGAACTATAATAAATATACGTATTACTTTCATTATCATCAATATAACATGCATTATTACCCATATAATGCAGTTATTATCGCTAGAACTGTAATAAGTATACTTATTACTTATATTGTTAGCAATATAACGTGCATTATTACCCATATTATGTAGTTATTATCGCTAGAACTATAATAAATATACGTATTACTTTCATTATCATCAGTATAACATGCATTATTACCCACATAATGGAGGTATTATCGCTAGAAATGTAATAATTATACTTATTACTTATACTATTAGCAATATAACGTGCATTGTTACCCATATAATGCAGTTATTATCGCTAGAACTGTAATAATTATACTTATTACTTATATTGTTAGCAATATAACGTGCATTATTACCCATATTATGCAGTTATTGTCGATAGAACTGTAATAAATATACTTATTACTTTTATTATTATCAATATAACATGCACTATTTGCCATATTTTACTATTATTATCGCTAGAACTATACTAATTATACTTATTACTCCCGATATTATCAATATAACATGCATTATTACCCATATAATGCAGTTATTATCGCTAGAACTGTAATAATTATACTTATTGCTTATATTGTTAGCAATATAACGTGCATTATTACCCATATAATGCAGTTATTATCGCTAGAACTGTAATAATTATACTTATTACTTATATTATTATCAATATAACATGCATTATTACCCATATTATGCAGTTATTATCGCTAGAACTATAATAAATATACGTATTACTTTCATTATCATCAATATAACATGCATTATTACCCATATAATGCAGTTATTATCGCTAGAACTGTAATAAGTATACTTATTACTTATATTGTTAGCAATATAACGTGCATTATTACCCATATTATGTAGTTATTATCGCTAGAACTATAATAAATATACGTATTACTTTCATTATCATCAATATAACATGCATTATTACCCATATTATGCAGTTATTATCGATGGAACTGTAATAAATATACTTATTACTTTTACTATTATCAATATATCATGCACTACTAGCCATATTTTACTATTATTATCGCTAGAACTATAATAATTATACTTATTACTCCCAATGT
Organism: Megachile leachella; assembly: GCA_963576845.1. Taxonomy (NCBI): domain Eukaryota; kingdom Metazoa; phylum Arthropoda; class Insecta; order Hymenoptera; family Megachilidae; genus Megachile; species Megachile leachella. Next base: position 258,693 of record CAUYWW010000079.1, read on the forward strand.
TATCAATATAACATGCCTTATTACGCATATAATGCAGTTATTGTCGCTAGAACTGTAATAAATATACTTACTACTTTCATTATCATCAATATAACATGCATTATTACCCATATTATGCAGTTATTATCGATAGAACTGTAATCAATATACTTATTACTTTTACTATTATCAATATATCATGCACTATTAGTCGTATATTACTATTATTATCGCTAGAACTGTAATAATTATACTGATTACTTATATTATTAGCAATATAACGTGCATTATTACCTATATTATGCAGTTATTATCGCTAGAACTGTAACAGTTATACTTATTACTTATATCATTATCAATATAACATGCATTATTACCCATATAATGGAGGTATTATCGCTAGAACTGTAATAATTATACTTATTACTTATACTATTAGCAATATAACGTGCGTTATTACCCATATAATGCAGTTATTATCGCCAGAATTGTAATAATTATACTTATTACTTATATTATTCTCAATATAACATGTATTATTACCCATATGATGCAGTTATTACCGCTAGAAATGTAATAATTATACTTATTACTTTCATTATCATCAATATAACATGCATTATTACCCATATAATGGAGGTATTATCGCTAGAACTGTAATAATTATACTTATTACTTATATTATTATCAATATAACATGCATTATTACCCATATTATGCAGTTATTATCGATAGAACTGTAATAAATACACTTACTACTATTACTATTATCAATATATCATGCACTATTAGCCATATTTTACTATTATTATCACTAGAACTATAATAATTATACTTATTACTCCCGATGTTATCAATATAACATGCCATATTACCCATATAATGCAGTTATTATCGCTAGAACTATAATAAATATACGTATTACTTTCATTATCATCAATATAACGTGCATTATTACCCATATTATGCAGTTATTATCGCTAGAACTGTAATAATTAAACTTATTACTTATATCATTATCAATCTAACATGCATTATTACCCATATAATGGAGGTATTATCGCTAGAACTGTAATAATTACACTTATTACTTATATTATTATCAACATAACATGCATTATTACCCATATAATGGAGGTATTATTGCTAGAACTGTAATAATTATACTTATTACTTATATTATTATCAATATAACATGCATTATTACCCATATTATGCAGTTATTATCGCTAGAACTATAATAAATATACGTATTACTCCCAATATTCTCAATATAACATGCATTATTAGCCATATTATGCAGTTATTATCGCTAGAACTTTAATAAATATACTTACTACTTTCATTATCATCAATATAACATGCATTATTACCCATATTAAGAAGTTATTATCGCTAGAACTGTAATAATTATACTTATTACTCATATTATTATCAATATAACCTGCATTATTACCCATATAATGGAGGTATTATCGCTAGAACTGTAATAATTATACTTATTACTTATACTATTAGCAATATAACGTGCATTATCACCCATATAATGCAGTTATTATCGCTAGAACTATAATAAATATACGTATTACTTTCATTATCATCAATATAACATGCATTATTACCCATATAATGCAGTTATTATCGCTAGAACTGTAATAATTATACTTATTACTTATATTATTATCAATATAACATGCATTATTACCCATATTATGCAGTTATTATCGCTAGAACTATAATAAATATACGTATTACTCCCAATATTCTCAATATAACATGCATTATTAGCCATATTATGCAGTTATTATCGCTAGAACTGTAATAAATATACTTACTACTTTCATTATCATCAATATAACATGCATTATTACCCATATTAAGAAGTTATTATCGCTAGAACTGTAATAATTATACTTATTACTCATATTATTATCAATATAACATGCATTATTACCCATATAATGCAGTTATTATCGCTAGAACTTTAATAATTATACTTATTACTCATATTATTATCAATATAACCTGCATTATTACCCATATAATGGAGGTATTATCGCTAGAACTGTAATAATTATACTTATTACTTATACTATTAGCAATATAACGTGCATTATCACCCATATAATGCAGTTATTATCGCTAGAACTATAATAAATATACGTATTACTTTCATTATCATCAATATAACATGCATTATTACCCATATAATGCAGTTATTATCGCTAGAACTGTAATAATTATACTTATTACTTATATTATTATCAACATAACATGCATTATTACCCATATAATGGAGGTATTATTGCTAGAACTGTAATAATTATACTTATTACTTACACTATTAGCAATATAACGTGCATTGTTACCCATATAATGCAGTTATTATCGCCAGAACTGTAATAATTATACTTATAACTTATATTATTCTCAATATAACATGCATTATTACCCATATTATGCAGTTATTATCGCAAGAACTATAATAAATATACGTATTACTTTTATTATCATCAATATAACTTGCATTATTACCCATATTATGCAGTTATTATCGATAGAACTGTAATAAATATATTTATTAGTTTTATTATTATCAATATAACATGCACCATTTGCCATATTTTACTATTATTATCGCTAGAACTATAATAATTATACTTATTACTCCCGATATTATCAATATAACATGCATTATTACCCATATAATGCAGTTATTATCGCCAGAACTGTAATAATTATACTTATTACTTATATTATTCTCAATATAACATGCATTATTACCCATATTATGCAGTTATTATCGCTAGAACTATAATAAATATACGTATTACTTTCATTATCATCAATATAACATGCATTATTACCCATATAATGGAGGTATTATCGCTAGAACTGTAATAATTATACTTATTACTTATATTATTATCAATATAACATGCATTATTACCCATATTATGCAGTTATTATCTCCAGAACCATAATAAATATACTCATTACTCCCAATATTATCAATATAACCTGCATTATTACCCATATTATGCAGTTATTATCGCTAGAACTATAATAAATATACGTATTACTTTTATTATCATCAATATAACATGCATTATTACCCATATTAAGCAGTTCTTATCGGTAGAACTGTAATAAATATACTTATTACTTTTATTATTATCAATATAACATGCACTATTTGCCATATTTTACTATCATTATCGCTAGAACTATAATAATTATACTTATTACTCCCGATATTATCAATATAACATGCATTATTACCCATATAATGCAGTTATTATCGCTAGAACTGTAATAATTATACTTATTACTTATATTATTATCAATATAACATGCATTATTACCCATATTATGTAGTTATTATCGCTAGAACTATAATAAATATACGTATTACTTTCATTATCATCAATATAACATGCATTATTACCCATATAATGCAGTTATTATCGCTAGAACTGTAATAATTATACTTATTACTTATATTATTATCAATATAACATGCATTATTACCCATATTATGCAGTTATTATCACTAGAACTATAATAAATATACGTATTTCTCCCAATGCTATCAATATAACATGCATTATTACCTATATTATGCAGTTATTATCGCTAGAACTGCAATAATTGTACACATTACTTTTATTATTAGCAATATAACGTGCATTATTACCCATATTATGCAGTTATTATCGCTAGAACTGTAATGATTATACTTATTACTTATATTATTCTCAATATAACATGCATTATTACCCATATAATGGAGGTATTATCGCTAGAACTGTAATAATTACACTTATTACTTATATTATTATCAACATAACATGCATTATTACCCATATAATGGAGGTATTATTGCTAGAACTGTAATAATTATACTTATTACTTATATTATTATCAATATAACATGCATTAATACCCATATTATGCAGTTATTATCGCTAGAACTTTAATAAATATACTTACTACTTTCATTATCATCAATATAACATGCATTATTACCCATATTAAGAAGTTATTATCGCTAGAACTTTAATAATTATACTTATTACTCATATTATTATCAATATAACCTGCATTATTACCCATATAATGGAGGTATTATCGCTAGAACTGTAATAATTATACTTATTACTTATACTATTAGCAATATAACGTGCATTATCACCCATATAATGCAGTTATTATCGCTAGAACTATAATAAATATACGTATTACTTTCATTATCATCAATATAACATGCATTATTACCCATATAATGCAGTTATTATCGCTAGAACTGTAATAATTATACTTATTACTTATATTATTATCAATATAACATGCATTATTACCCATATTATGCAGTTATTATCGCTAGAACTATAATAAATATACGTATTACTCCCAATATTCTCAATATAACATGCATTATTAGCCATATTATGCAGTTATTATCGCTAGAACTGTAATAAATATACTTACTACTTTCATTATCATCAATATAACATGCATTATTACCCATATTAAGAAGTTATTGTCGCTAGAACTGTAATAATTATACTTATTACTCATATTATTATCAATATAACATGCATTATTACCCATATAATGCAGTTATTATCGCTAGAACTTTAATAATTATACTTATTACTCATATTATTATCAATATAACCTGCATTATTACCCATATAATGGAGGTATTATCGCTAGAACTGTAATAATTATACTTATTACTTATACTATTAGCAATATAACGTGCATTATCACCCATATAATGCAGTTATTATCGCTAGAACTATAATAAATATACGTATTACTTTCATTATCATCAATATAACATGCATTATTACCCATATAATGCAGTTATTATCGCTAGAACTGTAATAATTATACTTATTACTTATATTATTATCAACATAACATGCATTATTACCCATATAATGGAGGTATTATTGCTAGAACTGTAATAATTATACCTATTACTTACACTATTAGCAATATAACGTGCATTGTTACCCATATAATGCAGTTATTATCGCCAGAACTGTAATAATTATACTTATAACTTATATTATTCTCAATATAACATGCATTATTACCCATATTATGCAGTTATTATCGCAAGAACTATAATAAATATACGTATTACTTTTATTATCATCAATATAACTTGCATTATTACCCATATTATGCAGTTATTATCGATAGAACTGTAATAAATATATTTATTAGTTTTATTATTATCAATATAACATGCACCATTTGCCATATTTTACTATTATTATCGCTAGAACTATAATAATTATACTTATTACTCCCGATATTATCAATATAACATGCATTATTACCCATATAATGCAGTTATTATCGCCAGAACTGTAATAATTATACTTATTACTTATATTATTCTCAATATAACATGCATTATTACCCATATTATGCAGTTATTATCGCTAGAACTATAATAAATATACGTATTACTTTCATTATCATCAATATAACATGCATTATTACCCATATAATGGAGGTATTATCGCTAGAACTGTAATAATTATACTTATTACTTATATTATTATCAATATAACATGCATTATTACCCATATTATGCAGTTATTATCTCCAGAACCATAATAAATATACTCATTACTCCCAATATTATCAATATAACCTGCATTATTACCCATATTATGCAGTTATTATCGCTAGAACTATAATAAATATACGTATTACTTTTATTATCATCAATATAACATGCATTATTACCCATATTAAGCAGTTCTTATCGGTAGAACTGTAATAAATATACTTATTACTTTTATTATTATCAATATAACATGCACTATTTGCCATATTTTACTATCATTATCGCTAGAACTATAATAATTATACTTATTACTCCCGATATTATCAATATAACATGCATTATTACCCATATAATGCAGTTATTATCGCTAGAACTGTAATAATTATACTTATTACTTATATTATTATCAATATAACATGCATTATTACCCATATTATGTAGTTATTATCGCTAGAACTATAATAAATATACGTATTACTTTCATTATCATCAATATAACATGCATTATTACCCATATAATGCAGTTATTATCGCTAGAACTGTAATAATTATACTTATTACTTATATTATTATCAATATAACATGCATTATTACCCATATTATGCAGTTATTATCACTAGAACTATAATAAATATACGTATTTCTCCCAATGCTATCAATATAACATGCATTATTACCTATATTATGCAGTTATTATCGCTAGAACTGCAATAATTGTACACATTACTTTTATTATTAGCAATATAACGTGCATTATTACCCATATTATGCAGTTATTATCGCTAGAACTGTAATGATTATACTTATTACTTATATTATTCTCAATATAACATGCATTATTACCCATATAATGGAGGTATTATCGCTAGAACTGTAATAATTACACTTATTACTTATATTATTATCAACATAACATGCATTATTACCCATATAATGGAGGTATTATTGCTAGAACTGTAATAATTATACTTATTACTTATATTATTATCAATATAACATGCATTAATACCCATATTATGCAGTTATTATCGCTAGAACTTTAATAAATATACTTACTACTTTCATTATCATCAATATAACATGCATTATTACCCATATTAAGAAGTTATTATCGCTAGAACTTTAATAATTATACTTATTACTCATATTATTATCAATATAACCTGCATTATTACCCATATAATGGAGGTATTATCGCTAGAACTGTAATAATTATACTTATTACTTATACTATTAGCAATATAACGTGCATTATCACCCATATAATGCAGTTATTATCGCTAGAACTATAATAAATATACGTATTACTTTCATTATCATCAATATAACATGCATTATTACCCATATAATGCAGTTATTATCGCTAGAACTGTAATAATTATACTTATTACTTATATTATTATCAATATAACATGCATTGTTACCCATATTATGCAGTTATTATCGCTAGAACTATAATAAATATACGTATTACTAACAATATTCTCAATATAACATGCATTATTAGCCATATTATGCAGTTATTATCGCTAGAACTGTAATAAATATACTTACTACTTTCATTATCATCAATATAACATGCATTATTACCCATATTAAGAAGTTATTATCGCTAGAACTGTAATAATTATACTTATTACACATATTATTATCAATATAACATGCATTATTACCCATATAATGCAGTTATTATCGCTAGAACTGTAATAATTATACTTATTACTTATATTATTATCAACATAACATGCATTATTACCCATATAATGGAGGTATTATTGCTAGAACTGTAATAATTATACTTATTACTTACACTGTTAGCAATATAACGTGCATTGTTACCCATATAATGCAGTTATTATCGCCAGAACTGTAATAATTATACTTATAACTTATATTATTCTCAATATAACATGCATTATTACCCATATTATGCAGTTATTATCGCAAGAACTATAATAAATATACGTATTACTTTTATTATCATCAATATAACATGCATTATTACCCATATTATGCAGTTCTTATCGGTAGAACTGTAATAAATATACTTATTACTTTTATTATTATCAATATAACATGCACTATTTGCCATATTTTACTATTATTATCGCTAGAACTATAATAATTATACTTATTACTCCCGATATTATCAATATAACATGCATTATTACCCATATAATGCAGTTATTATCGCTAGAACTGTAATAATTGTACTCATTACTTATATTATTAGCAATATAACGTGCATTGTTACCCATATTATGCAGTTATTATCGCTAGAACTATAATAAATATACGTATTACTTTCATTATCATCAATATAACATGCATTATTACCCATATAATGGAGGTATTATCGCTAGAACTGTAATAATTATACTTATTACTTATATTATTATCAATATAACATGCATTATTACCCATATTATGCAGTTATTATCGCTAGAACTATAATAAATATACGTATTACTCCCAATATTCTCAATATAACATGCATTATTAGCCATATTATGCAGTTATTATCGCTAGAACTGTAATAAATATACTTACTACTTTCATTATCATCAATATAACATGCATTATTACCCATATTAAGAAGTTATTATCGCTAGAACTGTAATAATTATACTTATTGCTCATATTATTATCAATATAACATGCATTATTACCCATATAATGCAGTTATTATCGCTAGAACTATAATAATTATACTTATTACTTATATTATTATCAACATAACATGCATTATTACCCATATAATGGAGGTATTATTGCTAGAACTGTAATAATTATACTTATTACTTACACTATTAGCAATATAACGTGCATTGTTACCCATATAATGCAGTTATTATCGCCAGAACTGTAATAATTATACTTATTACTTATATTATTCTCAATATAACATGCATTATTACCCATATTATGCAGTTATTATCGCAAGAACTATAATAAATATACGTATTACTTTTATTATCATCAATATAACTTGCATTATTACCCATATTATGCAGTTATTATCGATAGAACTGTAATAAATATATTTATTAGTTTTATTATTATCAATATAACATGCACCATTTGCCATATTTTACTATTATTATCGCTAGAACTATAATAATTATACTTATTACTCCCGATATCATCAATATAACATGCATTATTACCCATATAATGGAGGTATTATCGCTAGAACTGTAATAATTATACTTATTACTTATATTATTATCAATATAACATGCATTATTACCCATATTATGCAGTTATTATCTCCAGAACCATAATAAATATACTCATTACTCCCAATATTATCAATATAACCTGCATTATTACCCATATTATGCAGTTATTATCGCTAGAACTATAATAAATATACGTATTACTTTTATTATCATCAATATAACATGCATTATTACCCATATTGTGCAGTTCTTATCGGTAGAACTGTAATAAATATACTTATTACTTTTATTATTATCAATATAACATGCACTATTTGCCATATTTTACTATTATTATCGCTAGAACTATAATAATTATACTTATTACTCCCGATATTATCAATATAACATGCATTATTACCCATATAATGCAGTTATTATCGCTAGAACTGTAATAATTATACTTATTACTTATATTATTATCAATATAAAATGCATTATTACCCATATTATGTAGTTATTATCGCTAGAACTATAATAAATATACGTATTACTTTCATTATCATCAATATAACATGCATTATTACCCATATAATGCAGTTATTATCGCTAGAACTGTAATAAGTATACTTATTACTTATATTGTTAGCAATATAACGTGCATTATTACCCATATTATGTAGTTATTATCGCTAGAACTATAATAAATATACGTATTACTTTCATTATCATCAGTATAACATGCATTATTACCCACATAATGGAGGTATTATCGCTAGAACTGTAATAATTATACTTATTACTTATACTATTAGCAATATAACGTGCATTGTTACCCATATAATGCAGTTATTATCGCTAGAACTGTAATAATTATACTTATTACTTATATTGTTAGCAATATAACGTGCATTATTACCCATATTATGCAGTTATTGTCGATAGAACTGTAATAAATATACTTATTACTTTTATTATTATCAATATAACATGCACTATTTGCCATATTTTACTATTATTATCGCTAGAACTATACTAATTATACTTATTACTCCCGATATTATCAATATAACATGCATTATTACCCATATAATGCAGTTATTATCGCTAGAACTGTAATAATTATACTTATTGCTTATATTGTTAGCAATATAACGTGCATTGTTACCCATATAATGCAGTTATTATCGCTAGAACTGTAATAATTATACTTATTACTTATATTATTATCAATATAACATGCATTATTACCCATATTATGCAGTTATTATCGCTAGAACTATAATAAATATACGTATTACTTTCATTATCATCAATATAACATGCATTATTACCCATATAATGCAGTTATTATCGCTAGAACTGTAATAATTATACTTATTACTTATATTATTATCAATATAACATGCATTATTACCCATATTATGCAGTTATTATCACTAGAACTATAATAAATATACGTATTTCTCCCAATGCTATCAATATAACATGCATTATTACCTATATTATGCAGTTATTATCGCTAGAACTGCAATAATTGTACACATTACTTTTATTATTAGCAATATAACGTGCATTATTACCCATATTATGCAGTTATTATCGCTAGAACTGTAATGATTATACTTATTACTTATATTATTATCGATATAACATGCATTATTACCCATATAATGCAGTTATTATCGCTAGAACTGTAATAATTGTACTCATTACTTATATTATTTGCAATATAACGTGCATTATTACCCATATTATGCAGTTATTGTCGCTAGAACTGTAATAATTATACTTATTACTTATACTATTAGCAATATAACGTGCATTGTTACCCATATAATGCAGTTATTATCGCTAGAACTGTAATAATTATACTTATTACTTATATTGTTAGCAATATAACGTGCATTATTACCCATATTATGCAGTTATTGTCGATAGAACTGTAATAAATATACTTATTACCTTTATTATTGTCAATATAACATGCACTATTTGCCATATTTTACTATTATTATCGCTAGAACTATAATAACTATACTTATTACTCCCGATATTATCAATATAACATGCATTATTACCCATATAATGCAGTTATTATCGCTAGAACTGTAATAATTATACTTATTGCTTATATTGTCAGCAATATAACGTGCATTATTACCCATATAATGCAGTTATTATCGCTAGAACTGTAATAAATACACTTACTACTTTTACCATTATCAATATATCATGCACTATTAGCCATATGTTACTATTATTATCACTAGAACTATAATAATTATACTTATTACTCCCGATGTTATCAATATAACATGCCTTATTACCCATATAATGCAGTTATTATCGCTAGAACTGTAATAATTATACTTATTACTTATATCATTATCAATCTAACATGCATTATTACCCATATAATGGAGGTATTATCGCTAGAACTGTAATAATTACACTTATTACTTATATTATTATCAACATAACATGCATTATTACCCATATAATGGAGGTATTATTGCTAGAACTGTAATAATTATACTTATTACTTATATTATTATCAATATAACATGCATTAATACCCATATTATGCAGTTATTATCGCTAGAACTTTAATAAATATACTTACTACTTTCATTATCATCAATATAACATGCATTATTACCCATATTAAGAAGTTATTATCGCTAGAACTTTAATAATTATACTTATTACTCATATTATTATCAATATAACCTGCATTATTACCCATATAATGGAGGTATTATCGCTAGAACTGTAATAATTATACTTATTACTTATACTATTAGCAATATAACGTGCATTATCACCCATATAATGCAGTTATTATCGCTAGAACTATAATAAATATACGTATTACTTTCATTATCATCAATATAACATGCATTATTACCCATATAATGCAGTTATTATCGCTAGAACTGTAATAATTATACTTATTACTTATATTATTATCAATATAACATGCATTATTACCCATATTATGCAGTTATTATCGCTAGAACTATAATAAATATACGTATTACTAACAATATTCTCAATATAACATGCATTATTAGCCATATTATGCAGTTATTATCGCTAGAACTGTAATAAATATACTTACTACTTTCATTATCATCAATATAACATGCATTATTACCCATATTAAGAAGTTATTATCGCTAGAACTGTAATAATTATACTTATTACACATATTATTATCAATATAACATGCATTATTACCCATATAATGCAGTTATTATCGCTAGAACTGTAATAATTATACTTATTACTTATATTATTATCAACATAACATGCATTATTACCCATATAATGGAGGTATTATTGCTAGAACTGTAATAATTATACTTATTACTTACACTATTAGCAATATAACGTGCATTGTTACCCATATAATGCAGTTATTATCGCCAGAACTGTAATAATTATACTTATAACTTATATTATTCTCAATATAACATGCATTATTACCCATATTATGCAGTTATTATCGCAAGAACTATAATAAATATACGTATTACTTTTATTATCATCAATATAACTTGCATTATTACCCATATTATGCAGTTATTATCGATAGAACTGTAATAAATATATTTATTAGTTTTATTATTATCAATATAACATGCACCATTTGCCATATTTTACTATTATTATCGCTAGAACTATAATAATTATACTTATTACTCCCGATATTATCAATATAACATGCATTATTACCCATATAATGCAGTTATTATCGCCAGAACTGTAATAATTATACTTATTACTTATATTATTCTCAATATAACATGCATTATTACCCATATTATGCAGTTATTATCGCTAGAACTATAATAAATATACGTATTACTTTCATTATCATCAATATAACATGCATTATTACCCATATAATGGAGGTATTATCGCTAGAACTGTAATAATTATACTTATTACTTATATTATTATCAATATAACATGCATTATTACCCATATTATGCAGTTATTATCTCCAGAACCATAATAAATATACTCATTACTCCCAATATTATCAATATAACCTGCATTATTACCCATATTATGCAGTTATTATCGCTAGAACTATAATAAATCTACGTATTACTTTTATTATCATCAATATAACATGCATTATTACCCATATTATGCAGTTCTTATCGGTAGAACTGTAATAAATATACTTATTACTTTTATTATTATCAATATAACATGCACTATTTGCCATATTTTACTATCATTATCGCTAGAACTATAATAATTATACTTATTACTCCCGATATTATCAATATAACATGCATTATTACCCATATAATGCAGTTATTATCGCTAGAACTGTAATAATTATACTTATTACTTATATTATTATCAATATAACATGCATTATTACCCATATTATGTAGTTATTATTGCTAGAACTATAATAAATATACGTATTACTTTCATTATCATCGATATAACATGCATTATTACCCATATAATGCAGTTATTATCGCTAGAACTGTAATAAGTATACTTATTACTTATATTGTTAGCAATATAACCTGCATTATTACCCATATTATGTAGTTATTATCGCTAGAACTATAATAAATATACGCATTACTTTCATTATCATCAGTATAACATGCATTATTACCCACATAATGGAGGTATTATCGCTAGAACTGTAATAATTATACTTATTACTTATACTATTAGCAATATAACGTGCATTGTTACCCATATAATGCAGTTATTATCGCTAGAACTGTAATAATTATACTTATTACTTATATTGTTAGCAATATAACGTGCATTATTACCCATATTATGCAGTTATTGTCGATAGAACTGTAATAAATATACTTATTACTTTTATTATTATCAATATAACATGCACTATTTGCCATATTTTACTATTATTATCGCTAGAACTATACTAATTATACTTATTACTCCCGATATTATCAATATAACATGCATTATTACCCATATAATGCAGTTATTATCGCTAGAACTGTAATAATTACACTTATTGCTTATATTGTTAGCAATATAACGTGCATTATTACCCATATAATGCAGTTATTATCGCTAGAACTGTAACAATTATACTTATTACTTATATTATTATCAATATAACATGCATTATTACCCATATTATGCAGTTATTATCGCTAGAACTATAATAAATATACGTATTACTTTCATTATCATCAATATAACATGCATTATTACCCATATAATGCAGTTATTATCGCTAGAACTGTAATAATTATACTTATTACTTATATTATTATCAATATAACATGCATTATTACCCATATTATGCAGTTATTATCACTAGAACTATAATTAATATACGTATTTCTCCCAATGCTATCAATATAACATGCATTATTACCTATATTATGCAGTTATTATCGCTAGAACTGTAATAATTGTACACATTACTTTTATTATTAGCAATATAACGTGCATTATTACCCATATTATGCAGTTATTATCGCTAGAACTGTAATGATTATACTTATTACTTATATTATTCTCAATATAACATGCATTATTAGCCATATTATGCAGTTATTATCGCTAGAACTGTAATAAATACACTTACTACTTTTACCATTATCAATATATCATGCACTATTAGCCATATGTTACTATTATTATCACTAGAACTATAATAATTATACTTATTACTCCCGATGTTATCAATATAACATGCCTTATTACCCATATAATGCAGTTATTATCGCTAGAACTGTAATAATTATACTTATTACTTATATCATTATCAATCTAACATGCATTATTACCCATATAATGGAGGTATTATCGCTAGAACTGTAATAATTACACTTATTACTTATATTATTATCAACATAACATGCATTATTACCCATATAATGGAGGTATTATTGCTAGAACTGTAATAATTATACTTATTACTTATATTATTATCAATATAACATGCATTAATACCCATATTATGCAGTTATTATCGCTAGAACTTTAATAAATATACTTACTACTTTCATTATCATCAATATAACATGCATTATTACCCATATTAAGAAGTTATTATCGCTAGAACTTTAATAATTATACTTATTACTCATATTATTATCAATATAACCTGCATTATTACCCATATAATGGAGGTATTATCGCTAGAACTGTAATAATTATACTTATTACTTATACTATTAGCAATATAACGTGCATTATCACCCATATAATGCAGTTATTATCGCTAGAACTATAATAAATATACGTATTACTTTCATTATCATCAATATAACATGCATTATTACCCATATAATGCAGTTATTATCGCTAGAACTGTAATAATTATACTTATTACTTATATTATTATCAATATAACATGCATTATTACCCATATTATGCAGTTATTATCGCTAGAACTATAATAAATATACGTATTACTAACAATATTCTCAATATAACATGCATTATTAGCCATATTATGCAGTTATTATCGCTAGAACTGTAATAAATATACTTACTACTTTCATTATCATCAATATAACATGCATTATTACCCATATTAAGAAGTTATTATCGCTAGAACTGTAATAATTATACTTATTACACATATTATTATCAATATAACATGCATTATTACCCATATAATGCAGTTATTATCGCTAGAACTGTAATAATTATACTTATTACTTATATTATTATCAACATAACATGCATTATTACCCATATAATGGAGGTATTATTGCTAGAACTGTAATAATTATACTTATTACTTACACTATTAGCAATATAACGTGCATTGTTACCCATATAATGCAGTTATTATCGCCAGAACTGTAATAATTATACTTATAACTTATATTATTCTCAATATAACATGCATTATTACCCATATTATGCAGTTATTATCGCAAGAACTATAATAAATATACGTATTACTTTTATTATCATCAATATAACTTGCATTATTACCCATATTATGCAGTTATTATCGATAGAACTGTAATAAATATATTTATTAGTTTTATTATTATCAATATAACATGCACCATTTGCCATATTTTACTATTATTATCGCTAGAACTATAATAATTATACTTATTACTCCCGATATTATCAATATAACATGCATTATTACCCATATAATGCAGTTATTATCGCCAGAACTGTAATAATTATACTTATTACTTATATTATTCTCAATATAACATGCATTATTACCCATATTATGCAGTTATTATCGCTAGAACTATAATAAATATACGTATTACTTTCATTATCATCAATATAACATGCATTATTACCCATATAATGGAGGTATTATCGCTAGAACTGTAATAATTATACTTATTACTTATATTATTATCAATATAACATGCATTATTACCCATATTATGCAGTTATTATCTCCAGAACCATAATAAATATACTCATTACTCCCAATATTATCAATATAACCTGCATTATTACCCATATTATGCAGTTATTATCGCTAGAACTATAATAAATCTACGTATTACTTTTATTATCATCAATATAACATGCATTATTACCCATATTATGCAGTTCTTATCGGTAGAACTGTAATAAATATACTTATTACTTTTATTATTATCAATATAACATGCACTATTTGCCATATTTTACTATCATTATCGCTAGAACTATAATAATTATACTTATTACTCCCGATATTATCAATATAACATGCATTATTACCCATATAATGCAGTTATTATCGCTAGAACTGTAATAATTATACTTATTACTTATATTATTATCAATATAACATGCATTATTACCCATATTATGTAGTTATTATTGCTAGAACTATAATAAATATACGTATTACTTTCATTATCATCAATATAACATGCATTATTACCCATATAATGCAGTTATTATCGCTAGAACTGTAATAAGTATACTTATTACTTATATTGTTAGCAATATAACCTGCATTATTACCCATATTATGTAGTTATTATCGCTAGAACTATAATAAATATACGCATTACTTTCATTATCATCAGTATAACATGCATTATTACCCACATAATGGAGGTATTATCGCTAGAACTGTAATAATTATACTTATTACTTATACTATTAGCAATATAACGTGCATTGTTACCCATATAATGCAGTTATTATCGCTAGAACTGTAATAATTATACTTATTACTTATATTGTTAGCAATATAACGTGCATTATTACCCATATTATGCAGTTATTGTCGATAGAACTGTAATAAATATACTTATTACTTTTATTATTATCAATATAACATGCACTATTTGCCATATTTTACTATTATTATCGCTAGAACTATACTAATTATACTTATTACTCCCGATATTATCAATATAACATGCATTATTACCCATATAATGCAGTTATTATCGCTAGAACTGTAATAATTACACTTATTGCTTATATTGTTAGCAATATAACGTGCATTATTACCCATATAATGCAGTTATTATCGCTAGAACTGTAACAATTATACTTATTACTTATATTATTATCAATATAACATGCATTATTACCCATATTATGCAGTTATTATCGCTAGAACTATAATAAATATACGTATTACTTTCATTATCATCAATATAACATGCATTATTACCCATATAATGCAGTTATTATCGCTAGAACTGTAATAATTATACTTATTACTTATATTATTATCAATATAACATGCATTATTACCCATATTATGCAGTTATTATCACTAGAACTATAATTAATATACGTATTTCTCCCAATGCTATCAATATAACATGCATTATTACCTATATTATGCAGTTATTATCGCTAGAACTGTAATAATTGTACACATTACTTTTATTATTAGCAATATAACGTGCATTATTACCCATATTATGCAGTTATTATCGCTAGAACTGTAATGATTATACTTATTACTTATATTATTCTCAATATAACATGCATTATTAGCCATATTATGCAGTTATTATCGCTAGAACTGTAATAAATATACTTACTACTTATATTGTTAGCAATATAACGTGCATTATTACCCATATTATGCAGTTATTATCGCTAGAACTATAATAAATATACGTATTACTTTCATTATCATCAACATAACATGCATTATTACCCATATAATGGAGGTATTATCGCTAGAACTGTAATAATTATACTGATTACTTATATTATTATCAATATAACATGCATTATTACCCATATTATGCAGTTATTATACCTAGAACCATAATAAATATACTTATTACTCCCAATATTATCAATATAACATGCATTTTTACCCATATAATGCAGTTATTATCGCTAGAACTGTAATAATTATACTTATTACTTATATTATTATCGATATAACATGCATTATTACCCATATAATGCAGTTATTATCGCTAGAACTGTAATAATTGTACTCATTACTTATATTATTTGCAATATAACGTGCATTATTACCCATATTATGCAGTTATTGTCGCTAGAACTGTAATAATTATACTTATTACTTATATCATTATCAATATAACATGCATTATTACCCTTATAATGGAGGTATTATCGCTTGAACTGTAATAACTATACTTATTACTTATACTATTAGCAATATAACGTGCATTGTTACCCATATAATGCAGTTATTATCGCTAGAACTGTAATAATTATACTTATTACTTATATTGTTAGCAATATAACGTGCATTATTACCCATATTATGCAGTTATTGTCGATAGAACTGTAATAAATATACGTATTACTTTTATTATTGTCAATATAACATGCACTATTTGCCATATTTTACTATTATTATCGCTAGAACTATAATAACTATACCTATTACTCCCGATATTATCAATATAACATGCATTATTACCCATATAATGCAGTTATTATCGCTAGAACTGTAATAATTATACTTATTGCTTATATTGTCAGCAATATAACGTGCATTATTACCCATATAATGCAGTTATTATCGCTAGAACTGTAATAAATATACTTACTACTTTCATTATCATCAATATAACATGCATTATTACCCATATTAAGAAGTTATTATCGCTAGAACTGTAATAATTATACTTATTACTCATATTATTATCAATATAACATGCATTATTACCCATATAATGCAGTTATTATCGCTAGAACTGTAATAATTATACTTATTACTTATATTATTATCAACATAACATGCATTATTACCCATATAATGGAGGTATTATTGCTAGAACTGTAATAATTATACTTATTACTTACACTATTAGCAATATAACGTGCATTGTTACCCATATAATGCAGTTATTATCGCCAGAACTGTAATAGTTATACTTATTACTTATATTATTCTCAATATAACATGCATTATTACCCATATTATGCAGTTATTATCGCAAGAACTATAATAAATATACGTATTACTTTTATTATCATCAATATAACTTGCATTATTACCCATATTATGCAGTTATTATCGATAGAACTGTAATAAATATATTTATTAGTTTTATTATTATCAATATAACATGCACCATTTGCCATATTTTACTATTATTATCGCTAGAACTATAATAATTATACTTATTAACTCCCGATATTATCAATATAACATGCATTATTACCCATATAATGCAGTTATTATCGCCAGAACTGTAATAATTATACTTATTACTTATATTATTCTCAATATAACATGCATTATTACCCATATTATGCAGTTCTTATCGGTAGAACTGTAATAAATATACTTATTACTTTTATTATTATCAATATAACATGCACTATTTGCCATATTTTACTATCATTATCGCTAGAACTATAATAATTATACTTATTACTCCCGATATTATCAATATAACATGCATTATTACCCATATTATGTAGTTATTATTGCTAGAACTATAATAAATATACGTATTACTTTCATTATCATCAATATAACATGCATTATTACCCATATAATGCAGTTATTATCGCTAGAACTGTAATAAGTATACTTATTACTTATATTGTTAGCAATATAACCTGCATTATTACCCATATTATGTAGTTATTATCGCTAGAACTATAATAAATATACGCATTACTTTCATTATCATCAGTATAACATGCATTATTACCCACAAAATGGAGGTATTATCGCTAGAACTGTAATAATTATACTTATTACTTATACTATTAGCAATATAACGTGCATTGTTACCCATATAATGCAGTTATTATCGCTAGAACTGTAATAATTATACTTATTACTTATATTGTTAGCAATATAACGTGCATTATTACCCATATTATGCAGTTATTGTCGATAGAACTGTAATAAATATACTTATTACTTTTATTATTATCAATATAACATGCACTATTTGCCATATTTTACTATTATTATCGCTAGAACTATACTAATTATACTTATTACTCCCGATATTATCAATATAACATGCATTATTACCCATATAATGCAGTTATTATCGCTAGAACTGTAATAATTACACTTATTGCTTATATTGTTAGCAATATAACGTGCATTATTACCCATATAATGCAGTTATTATCGCTAGAACTGTAACAATTATACTTATTACTTATATTATTATCAATATAACATGCATTATTACCCATATTATGCAGTTATTATCGCTAGAACTATAATAAATATACGTATTACTTTCATTATCATCAATATAACATGCATTATTACCCATATAATGCAGTTATTATCGCTAGAACTGTAATAATTATACTTATTACTTATATTATTATCAATATAACATGCATTATTACCCATATTATGCAGTTATTATCACTAGAACTATAATTAATATACGTATTTCTCCCAATGCTATCAATATAACATGCATTATTACCTATATTATGCAGTTATTATCGCTAGAACTGTAATAATTGTACACATTACTTTTATTATTAGCAATATAACGTGCATTATTACCCATATTATGCAGTTATTATCGCTAGAACTGTAATGATTATACTTATTACTTATATTATTCTCAATATAACATGCATTATTAGCCATATTATGCAGTTATTATCGCTAGAACTGTAATAAATATACTTACTACTTATATTGTTAGCAATATAACGTGCATTATTACCCATATTATGCAGTTATTATCGCTAGAACTATAATAAATATACGTATTACTTTCATTATCATCAACATAACATGCATTATTACCCATATAATGGAGGTATTATCGCTAGAACTGTAATAATTATACTGATTACTTATATTATTATCAATATAACATGCATTATTACCCATATTATGCAGTTATTATACCTAGAACCATAATAAATATACTTATTACTCCCAATATTATCAATATAACATGCATTTTTACCCATATAATGCAGTTATTATCGCTAGAACTGTAATAATTATACTTATTACTTATATTATTATCGATATAACATGCATTATTACCCATATAATGCAGTTATTATCGCTAGAACTGTAATAATTGTACTCATTACTTATATTATTTGCAATATAACGTGCATTATTACCCATATTATGCAGTTATTGTCGCTAGAACTGTAATAATTATACTTATTACTTATATCATTATCAATATAACATGCATTATTACCCTTATAATGGAGGTATTATCGCTTGAACTGTAATAACTATACTTATTACTTATACTATTAGCAATATAACGTGCATTGTTACCCATATAATGCAGTTATTATCGCTAGAACTGTAATAATTATACTTATTACTTATATTGTTAGCAATATAACGTGCATTATTACCCATATTATGCAGTTATTGTCGATAGAACTGTAATAAATATACGTATTACTTTTATTATTGTCAATATAACATGCACTATTTGCCATATTTTACTATTATTATTGCTAGAACTATAATAACTATACCTATTACTCCCGATATTATCAATATAACATGCATTATTACCCATATAATGCAGTTATTATCGCTAGAACTGTAATAATTATACTTATTGCTTATATTGTCAGCAATATAACGTGCATTATTACCCATATAATGCAGTTATTATCGCTAGAACTGTAATAAATATACTTACTACTTTCATTATCATCAATATAACATGCATTATTACCCATATTAAGAAGTTATTATCGCTAGAACTGTAATAATTATACTTATTACTCATATTATTATCAATATAACATGCATTATTACCCATATAATGCAGTTATTATCGCTAGAACTGTAATAATTATACTTATTACTTATATTATTATCAACATAACATGCATTATTACCCATATAATGGAGGTATTATTGCTAGAACTGTAATAATTATACTTATTACTTACACTATTAGCAATATAACGTGCATTGTTACCCATATAATGCAGTTATTATCGCCAGAACTGTAATAGTTATACTTATTACTTATATTATTCTCAATATAACATGCATTATTACCCATATTATGCAGTTATTATCGCAAGAACTATAATAAATATACGTATTACTTTTATTATCATCAATATAACTTGCATTATTACCCATATTATGCAGTTATTATCGATAGAACTGTAATAAATATATTTATTAGTTTTATTATTATCAATATAACATGCACCATTTGCCATATTTTACTATTATTATCGCTAGAACTATAATAATTATACTTATTACTCCCGATATTATCAATATAACATGCATTATTACCCATATAATGCAGTTATTATCGCCAGAACTGTAATAATTATACTTATTACTTATATTATTCTCAATATAACATGCATTATTACCCATATTATGCAGTTCTTATCGGTAGAACTATAATAAATATACGTATTACTTTCATTATCATCAATATAACATGCACTATTTGCCATATTTTACTATTATTATCGCTAGAACTATAATAATTATACTTATTACTCCCGATATTATCAATATAACATGCATTATTACCCATATAATGCAGTTATTATCGCTAGAACTGTAATAATTATACTTATTACTTATATTATTATCAATATAACATGCATTATTACCCATATTATGTAGTTATTATCGCTAGAACTATAATAAATATACGTATTACTTTCATTATCATCAATATAACGTGCATTATTACCCATATTATGCAGTTATTATCGCTAGAACTGTAATAATTAAACTTATTACTTATATCATTATCAATCTAACATGCATTATTACCCATATAATGGAGGTATTATCGCTAGAACTGTAATAATTACACTTATTACTTATATTATTATCAACATAACATGCATTATTACCCATATAATGGAGGTATTATTGCTAGAACTGTAATAATTATACTTATTACTTATATTATTATCAATATAACATGCATTATTACCCATATTATGCAGTTATTATCGCTAGAACTATAATAAATATACGTATTACTCCCAATATTCTCAATATAACATGCATTATTAGCCATATTATGCAGTTATTATCGCTAGAACTTTAATAAATATACTTACTACTTTCATTATCATCAATATAACATGCATTATTACCCATATTAAGAAGTTATTATCGCTAGAACTGTAATAATTATACTTATTACTTATATTATTATCAATATAACATGCATTATTACCCATATTATGTAGTTATTATTGCTAGAACTATAATAAATATACGTATTACTTTCATTATCATCAATATAACATGCATTATTACCCATATAATGCAGTTATTATCGCTAGAACTGCAATAAGTATACTTATTACTTATATTGTTAGCAATATAACCTGCATTATTACCCATATTATGTAGTTATTATCGCTAGAACTATAATAAATATACGCATTACTTTCATTATCATCAGTATAACATGCATTATTACCCACATAATGGAGGTATTATCGCTAGAACTGTAATAATTATACTTATTACTTATACTATTAGCAATATAACGTGCATTGTTACCCATATAATGCAGTTATTATCGCTAGAACTGTAATAATTATACTTATTACTTATATTGTTAGCAATATAACGTGCATTATTACCCATATTATGCAGTTATTGTCGATAGAACTGTAATAAATATACTTATTACTTTTATTATTATCAATATAACATGCACTATTTGCCATATTTTACTATTATTATCGCTAGAACTATACTAATTATACTTATTACTCCCGATATTATCAATATAACATGCATTATTACCCATATAATGCAGTTATTATCGCTAGAACTGTAATAATTACACTTATTGCTTATATTGTTAGCAATATAACGTGCATTATTACCCATATAATGCAGTTATTATCGCTAGAACTGTAACAATTATACTTATTACTTATATTATTATCAATATAACATGCATTATTACCCATATTATGCAGTTATTATCGCTAGAACTATAATAAATATACGTATTACTTTCATTATCATCAATATAACATGCATTATTACCCATATAATGCAGTTATTATCGCTAGAACTGTAATAATTATACTTATTACTTATATTATTATCAATATAACATGCATTATTACCCATATTATGCAGTTATTATCACTAGAACTATAATTAATATACGTATTTCTCCCAATGCTATCAATATAACATGCATTATTACCTATATTATGCAGTTATTATCGCTAGAACTGTAATAATTGTACACATTACTTTTATTATTAGCAATATAACGTGCATTATTACCCATATTATGCAGTTATTATCGCTAGAACTGTAATGATTATACTTATTACTTATATTATTCTCAATATAACATGCATTATTAGCCATATTATGCAGTTATTATCGCTAGAACTGTAATAAATATACTTACTACTTATATTGTTAGCAATATAACGTGCATTATTACCCATATTATGCAGTTATTATCGCTAGAACTATAATAAATATACGTATTACTTTCATTATCATCAACATAACATGCATTATTACCCATATAATGGAGGTATTATCGCTAGAACTGTAATAATTATACTGATTACTTATATTATTATCAATATAACATGCATTATTACCCATATTATGCAGTTATTATACCTAGAACCATAATAAATATACTTATTACTCCCAATATTATCAATATAACATGCATTTTTACCCATATAATGCAGTTATTATCGCTAGAACTGTAATAATTATACTTATTACTTATATTATTATCGATATAACATGCATTATTACCCATATAATGCAGTTATTATCGCTAGAACTGTAATAATTGTACTCATTACTTATATTATTTGCAATATAACGTGCATTATTACCCATATTATGCAGTTATTGTCGCTAGAACTGTAATAATTATACTTATTACTTATATCATTATCAATATAACATGCATTATTACCCTTATAATGGAGGTATTATCGCTTGAACTGTAATAACTATACTTATTACTTATACTATTAGCAATATAACGTGCATTATTACCCATATAATGCAGTTATTATCGCTAGAACTGTAATAATTATACTTATTACTCATATTATTATCAATATAACATGCATTATTACCCATATAATGGAGGTATTATCGCTAGAACTGTAATAATTATACTTATTACTTATATTATTATCAACATAACATGCATTATTACCCATATTATGCAGTTATTGTCGCTAGAACTGTAATAATTATACTTATTACTTATATCATTATCAATATAACATGCATTATTACCCTTATAATGGAGGTATTATCGCTTGAACTGTAATAACTATACTTATTACTTATACTATTAGCAATATAACGTGCATTATTACCCATATAATGCAGTTATTATCGCTAGAACTGTAATAATTATACTTATTACTTATATTGTTAGCAATATAACGTGCATTATTACCCATATTATGCAGTTATTGTCGATAGAACTGTAATAAATATACGTATTACTTTTATTATTGTCAATATAACATGCACTATTTGCCATATTTTACTATTATTATCGCTAGAACTATAATAACTATACCTATTACTCCCGATATTATCAATATAACATGCATTATTACCCATATAATGCAGTTATTATCGCTAGAACTGTAATAATTATACTTATTGCTTATATTGTCAGCAATATAACGTGCATTATTACCCATATAATGCAGTTATTATCGCTAGAACTGTAATAAATATACTTACTACTTTCATTATCATCAATATAACATGCATTATTACCCATATTAAGAAGTTATTATCGCTAGAACTGTAATAATTATACTTATTACTCATATTATTATCAATATAACATGCATTATTACCCATATAATGCAGTTATTATCGCTAGAACTGTAATAATTATACTTATTACTTATATTATTATCAACATAACATGCATTATTACCCATATAATGGAGGTATTATTGCTAGAACTGTAATAATTATACTTATTACTTACACTATTAGCAATATAACGTGCATTGTTACCCATATAATGCAGTTATTATCGCCAGAACTGTAATAGTTATACTTATTACTTATATTATTCTCAATATAACATGCATTATTACCCATATTATGCAGTTATTATCGCAAGAACTATAATAAATATACGTATTACTTTTATTATCATCAATATAACTTGCATTATTACCCATATTATGCAGTTATTATCGATAGAACTGTAATAAATATATTTATTAGTTTTATTATTATCAATATAACATGCACCATTTGCCATATTTTACTATTATTATCGCTAGAACTATAATAATTATACTTATTACTCCCGATATTATCAATATAACATGCATTATTACCCATATAATGCAGTTATTATCGCCAGAACTGTAATAATTATACTTATTACTTATATTATTCTCAATATAACATGCATTATTACCCATATTATGCAGTTCTTATCGGTAGAACTATAATAAATATACGTATTACTTTCATTATCATCAATATAACATGCTCTATTTGCCATATTTTACTATTATTATCGCTAGAACTATAATAATTATACTTATTACTCCCGATATTATCAATATAACATGCATTATTACCCATATAATGCAGTTATTATCGCTAGAACTGTAATAATTATACTTATTACTTATATTATTATCAATATAACATGCATTATTACCCATATTATGTAGTTATTATCGCTAGAACTATAATAAATATACGTATTACTTTCATTATCATCAATATAACGTGCATTATTACCCATATTATGCAGTTATTATCGCTAGAACTGTAATAATTAAACTTATTACTTATATCATTATCAATCTAACATGCATTATTACCCATATAATGGAGGTATTATCGCTAGAACTGTAATAATTACACTTATTACTTATATTATTATCAACATAACATGCATTATTACCCATATAATGGAGGTATTATTGCTAGAACTGTAATAATTATACTTATTACTTATATTATTATCAATATAACATGCATTATTACCCATATTATGCAGTTATTATCGCTAGAACTATAATAAATATACGTATTACTCCCAATATTCTCAATATAACATGCATTATTAGCCATATTATGCAGTTATTATCGCTAGAACTTTAATAAATATACTTACTACTTTCATTATCATCAATATAACATGCATTATTACCCATATTAAGAAGTTATTATCGCTAGAACTGTAATAATTATACTTATTACTCATATTATTATCAATATAACCTGCATTATTACCCATATAATGGAGGTATTATCGCTAGAACTGTAATAATTATACTTATTACTTATACTATTAGCAATATAACGTGCATTATCACCCATATAATGCAGTTATTATCGCTAGAACTATAATAAATATACGTATTACTTTCATTATCATCAATATAACATGCATTATTACCCATATAATGCAGTTATTATCGCTAGAACTGTAATAATTATACTTATTACTTATATTATTATCAATATAACATGCATTATTACCCATATTATGCAGTTATTATCGCTAGAACTATAATAAATATACGTATTACTCCCAATATTCTCAATATAACATGCATTATTAGCCATATTATGCAGTTATTATCGCTAGAACTGTAATAAATATACTTACTACTTTCATTATCATCAACATAACATGCATTATTACCCATATAATGGAGGTATTATTGCTAGAACTGTAATAATTATACTTATTACTTACACTATTAGCAATATAACGTGCATTGTTACCCATATAATGCAGTTATTATCGCCAGAACTGTAATAATTATACTTATTACTTATATTATTCTCAATATAACATGCATTATTACCCATATTATGCAGTTATTATCGCAAGAACTATAATAAATATACGTATTACTTTTATTATCATCAATATAACTTGCATTATTACCCATATTATGCAGTTATTATCGATAGAACTGTAATAAATATATTTATTAGTTTTATTATTATCAATATAACATGCACCATTTGCCATATTTTACTATTATTATCGCTAGAACTATAATAATTATACTTATTACTCCCGATATCATCAATATAACATGCATTATTACCCATATAATGGAGGTATTATCGCTAGAACTGTAATAATTATACTTATTACTTATATTATTATCAATATAACATGCATTATTACCCATATTATGCAGTTATTATCTCCAGAACCATAATAAATATACTCATTACTCCCAATATTATCAATATAACCTGCATTATTACCCATATTATGCAGTTATTATCGCTAGAACTATAATAAATATACGTATTACTTTTATTATCATCAATATAACATGCATTATTACCCATATTATGCAGTTCTTATCGGTAGAACTGTAATAAATATACTTATTACTTTTATTATTATCAATATAACATGCACTATTTGCCATATTTTACTATTATTATCGCTAGACCTATAATAATTATACTTATTACTCCCGATATTATCAATATAACATGCATTATTACCCATATAATGCAGTTATTATCGCTAGAACTGTAATAATTATACTTATTACTTATATTATTCTCAATATAACATGCATTATTACCCATATTATGCAGTTATTATCGCTAGAACTATAATAAATATACGTATTACTTTCATTATCATCAACATAACATGCATTATTACCCATATAATGGAGGTATTATCGCTAGAACTGTAATAATTATACTGATTACTTATATTATTATCAATATAACATGCATTATTACCCATATTATGCAGTTATTATCCCTAGAACCATAATAATTATACTTATTACTCCCGATATTATCAATATAACATGCATTATTACCCATATAATGCAGTTATTATCGCTAGAACTGTAATAATTATACTTATTGCTTATATTGTTAGCAATATAACGTGCATTATTACCCATATAATGCAGCTATTATCGCTAGAACTGTAATAAATATACTTACTACTTTCATTATCATCAATATAACATGCATTATTACCCATATTAAGAAGTTATTATCGCTAGAACTGTAATAATTATACTTATTACTCATATTATTATCAATATAACATGCATTATTACCCATATAATGCAGTTATTATCGCTAGAACTGTAATAATTATACTTATTACTTATATTATTATCAACATAACATGCATTATTACCCATATAATGGAGGTATTATTGCTAGAACTGTAATAATTATACTTATTACTTACACTATTAGCAATATAGCGTGCATTGTTACCCATATAATGCAGTTATTATCGCCAGAACTGTAATAGTTATACTTATTACTTATATTATTCTCAATATAACATGCATTATTACCCATATTATGCAGTTATTATCGCAAGAACTATAATAAATATACGTATTACTTTTATTATCATCAATATAACTTGCATTATTACCCATATTATGCAGTTATTATCGATAGAACTGTAATAAATATATTTATTAGTTTTATTATTATCAATATAACATGCACCATTTGCCATATTTTACTATTATTATCGCTAGAACTATAATAATTATACTTATTACTCCCGATATTATCAATATAACATGCATTATTACCCATATAATGCAGTTATTATCGCCAGAACTGTAATAATTATACTTATTACTTATATTATTCTCAATACAACATGCATTATTACCCATATTATGCAGTTCTTATCGGTAGAACTATAATAAATATACGTATCACTTTCATTATCATCAATATAACATGCACTATTTGCCATATTTTACTATTATTATCGCTAGAACTATAATAATTATACTTATTACTCCCGATATTATCAATATAACATGCATTATTACCCATATAATGCAGTTATTATCGCTAGAACTGTAATAATTATACTTATTACTTATATTATTATCAATATAACATGCATTATTACCCATATTATGTAGTTATAATCGCTAGAACTATAATAAATATACGTATTACTTTCATTATCATCAATATAACGTGCATTATTACCCATATTATGCAGTTATTATCGCTAGAACTGTAATAATTAAACTTATTACTTATATCATTATCAATCTAACATGCATTATTACCCATATAATGGAGGTATTATCGCTAGAACTGTAATAATTACACTTATTACTTATATTATTATCAACATAACATGCATTATTACCCATATAATGGAGGTATTATTGCTAGAACTGTAATAATTATACTTATTACTTATATTATTATCAATATAACATGCATTATTACCCATATTATGCAGTTATTATCGCTAGAACTATAATAAATATACGTATTACTCCCAATATTCTCAATATAACATGCATTATTAGCCATATTATGCAGTTATTATCGATAGAACTGTAATAAATATACGTATTACTTTCATTATCATCAATATAACATGCATTATTACCCATATAATGGAGGTATTATCGCTAGAACTGTAATAATTATACTTATTACTTATATTATTATCAATATAACATGCATTATTACCCATATTATGCAGTTATTATCTCCAGAACCATAATAAATATACTCATTACTCCCAATATTATCAATATAACCTGCATTATTACCCATATTATGCAGTTATTATCGCTAGAACTATAATAAATATACGTATTACTTTTATTATCATCAATATAACACGCATTATTACCCATATTATGCAGTTCTTATCGGTAGAACTGTAATAAATATACTTATTACTTTTATTATTATCAATATAACATGCACTATTTGCCATATTTTACTATTATTATCGCTAGAACTATAATAATTATACTTATTACTCCCGATATTATCAATATAACATGCATTATTACCCATATAATGCAGTTATTATCGCTAGAACTGTAATAATTATACTTATTACTTATATTGTTATCAATATAACATGCATTATTACCCATATTATGTAGTTATTATCGCTAGAACTATAATAAATATACGTATTACTTTCATTATCATCAATATAACATGCATTATTACCCATATAATGCAGTTATTATCGCTAGAACTGTAATAAGTATACTTATTACTTATATTATTCTCAATATAACATGCATTATTACCCATATTATGCAGTTATTATCGCAAGAACTATAATAAATATACGTATTACTTTTATTATCATCAATATAACTTGCATTATTACCCATATTATGCAGTTATTATCGATAGAACTGTAATAAATATATTTATTAGTTTTATTATTATCAATATAACATGCACCATTTGCCATATTTTACTATTATTATCGCTAGAACTATAATAATTATACTTATTACTCCCGATATTATCAATATAACATGCATTATTACCCATATAATGCAGTTATTATCGCCAGAACTGTAATAATTATACTTATTACTTATATTATTCTCAATATAACATGCATTATTACCCATATTATGCAGTTCTTATCGGTAGAACTATAATAAATATACGTATTACTTTCATTATCATCAATATAACATGCACTATTTGCCATATTTTACTATTATTATCGCTAGAACTATAATAATTATACTTATTACTCCCGATATTATCAATATAACGTGCATTATTACCCATATAATGCAGTTATTATCGCTAGAACTGTAATAATTATACTTATTACTTATATTGTTAGCAATATAACGTGCATTATTACCCATATAATGCAGTTATTATCGCTAGAACTGTAATAATTATACTTATTACTTATATTGTTATCAATATAACATGCATTATTACCCATATTATGCAGTTATTGTCGATAGAACTGTAATAAATATACGTATTACTTTTATTATTGTCAATATAACATGCACTATTTGCCATATTTTACTATTATTATCGCTAGAACTATAATAACTATACCTATTACTCCCGATATTATCAATATAACATGCATTATTACCCATATAATGCAGTTATTATCGCTAGAACTGTAATAATTATACTTATTGCTTATATTGTCAGCAATATAACGTGCATTATTACCCATATAATGCAGTTATTATCGCTAGAACTGTAATAAATATACTTACTACTTTCATTATCATCAATATAACATGCATTATTACCCATATTAAGAAGTTATTATCGCTAGAACTGTAATAATTATACTTATTACTCATATTATTATCAATATAACATGCATTATTACCCATATAATGCAGTTATTATCGCTAGAACTGTAATAATTATACTTATTACTTATATTATTATCAACATAACATGCATTATTACCCATATAATGGAGGTATTATTGCTAGAACTGTAATAATTATACTTATTACTTACACTATTAGCAATATAACGTGCATTGTTACCCATATAATGCAGTTATTATCGCCAGAACTGTAATAGTTATACTTATTACTTATATTATTCTCAATATAACATGCATTATTACCCATATTATGCAGTTATTATCGCAAGAACTATAATACATATACGTATTACTTTTATTATCATCAATATAACTTGCATTATTACCCATATTATGCAGTTATTATCGATAGAACTGTAATAAATATATTTATTAGTTTTATTATTATCAATATAACATGCACCATTTGCCATATTTTACTATTATTATCGCTAGAACTATAATAATTATACTTATTACTCCCGATATTATCAATATAACATGCATTATTACCCATATAATGCAGTTATTATCGCCAGAACTGTAATAATTATACTTATTACTTATATTATTCTCAATATAACATGCATTATTACCCATATTATGCAGTTCTTATCGGTAGAACTATAATAAATATACGTATTACTTTCATTATCATCAATATAACATGCACTATTTGCCATATTTTACTATTATTATCGCTAGAACTATAATAATTATACTTATTACTCCCGATATTATCAATATAACATGCATTATTACCCATATAATGCAGTTATTATCGCTAGAACTGTAATAATTATACTTATTACTTATATTATTATCAATATAACATGCATTATTACCCATATTATGTAGTTATTATCGCTAGAACTATAATAAATATACGTATTACTTTCATTATCATCAATATAACGTGCATTATTACCCATATTATGCAGTTATTATCGCTAGAACTGTAATAATTAAACTTATTACTTATATCATTATCAATCTAACATGCATTATTACCCATATAATGGAGGTATTATCGCTAGAACTGTAATAATTACACTTATTACTTATATTATTATCAACATAACATGCATTATTACCCATATAATGGAGGTATTATTGCTAGAACTGTAATAATTATACTTATTACTTATATTATTATCAATATAACATGCATTATTACCCATATTATGCAGTTATTATCGCTAGAACTATAATAAATATACGTATTACTCCCAATATTCTCAATATAACATGCATTATTAGCCATATTATGCAGTTATTATCGCTAGAACTTTAATAAATATACTTACTACTTTCATTATCATCAATATAACATGCATTATTACCCATATTAAGAAGTTATTATCGCTAGAACTGTAATAATTATACTTATTACTCATATTATTATCAATATAACCTGCATTATTACCCATATAATGGAGGTATTATCGCTAGAACTGTAATAATTATACTTATTACTTATACTATTAGCAATATAACGTGCATTATCACCCATATAATACAGTTATTATCGCTAGAACTATAATAAATATACGTATTACTTTCATTATCATCAATATAACATGCATTATTACCCATATAATGCAGTTATTATCGCTAGAACTGTAATAATTATACTTATTACTTATATTATTATCAATATAACATGCATTATTACCCATATTATGCAGTTATTATCGCTAGAACTATAATAAATATACGTATTACTCCCAATATTCTCAATATAACATGCATTATTAGCCATATTATGCAGTTATTATCGCTAGAACTGTAATAAATATACTTACTACTTTCATTATCATCAATATAACATGCATTATTACCCATATTAAGAAGTTATTATCGCTAGAACTGTAATAATTATACTTATTACTCATATTATTATCAATATAACATGCATTATTACCCATATAATGCAGTTATTATCGCCAGAACTGTAATAATTATACTTATTACTTATATTATTCTCAATATAACATGCATTATTACCCATATTATGCAGTTCTTATCGGTAGAACTATAATAAATATACGTATTACTTTCATTATCATCAATATAACATGCACTATTTGCCATATTTTACTATTATTATCGCTAGAACTATAATAATTATACTTATTACTCCCGATATTATCAATATAACGTGCATTATTACCCATATAATGCAGTTATTATCGCTAGAACTGTAATAATTATACTTATTACTTATATTGTTAGCAATATAACGTGCATTATTACCCATATAATGCAGTTATTATCGCTAGAACTGTAATAATTATACTTATTACTTATATTGTTATCAATATAACATGCATTATTACCCATATTATGCAGTTATTGTCGATAGAACTGTAATAAATATACGTATTACTTTTATTATTGTCAATATAACATGCACTATTTGCCATATTTTACTATTATTATCGCTAGAACTATAATAACTATACCTATTACTCCCGATATTATCAATATAACATGCATTATTACCCATATAATGCAGTTATTATCGCTAGAACTGTAATAATTATACTTATTGCTTATATTGTCAGCAATATAACGTGCATTATTACCCATATAATGCAGTTATTATCGCTAGAACTGTAATAAATATACTTACTACTTTCATTATCATCAATATAACATGCATTATTACCCATATTAAGAAGTTATTATCGCTAGAACTGTAATAATTATACTTATTACTCATATTATTATCAATATAACATGCATTATTACCCATATAATGCAGTTATTATCGCTAGAACTGTAATAATTATACTTATTACTTATATTATTATCAACATAACATGCATTATTACCCATATAATGGAGGTATTATTGCTAGAACTGTAATAATTATACTTATTACTTACACTATTAGCAATATAACGTGCATTGTTACCCATATAATGCAGTTATTATCGCCAGAACTGTAATAGTTATACTTATTACTTATATTATTCTCAATATAACATGCATTATTACCCATATTATGCAGTTATTATCGCAAGAACTATAATACATATACGTATTACTTTTATTATCATCAATATAACTTGCATTATTACCCATATTATGCAGTTATTATCGATAGAACTGTAATAAATATATTTATTAGTTTTATTATTATCAATATAACATGCACCATTTGCCATATTTTACTATTATTATCGCTAGAACTATAATAATTATACTTATTACTCCCGATATTATCAATATAACATGCATTATTACCCATATAATGCAGTTATTATCGCCAGAACTGTAATAATTATACTTATTACTTATATTATTCTCAATATAACATGCATTATTACCCATATTATGCAGTTCTTATCGGTAGAACTATAATAAATATACGTATTACTTTCATTATCATCAATATAACATGCACTATTTGCCATATTTTACTATTATTATCGCTAGAACTATAATAATTATACTTATTACTCCCGATATTATCAATATAACATGCATTATTACCCATATAATGCAGTTATTATCGCTAGAACTGTAATAATTATACTTATTACTTATATTATTATCAATATAACATGCATTATTACCCATATTATGTAGTTATTATCGCTAGAACTATAATAAATATACGTATTACTTTCATTATCATCAATATAACGTGCATTATTACCCATATTATGCAGTTATTATCGCTAGAACTGTAATAATTAAACTTATTACTTATATCATTATCAATCTAACATGCATTATTACCCATATAATGGAGGTATTATCGCTAGAACTGTAATAATTACACTTATTACTTATATTATTATCAACATAACATGCATTATTACCCATATAATGGAGGTATTATTGCTAGAACTGTAATAATTATACTTATTACTTATATTATTATCAATATAACATGCATTATTACCCATATTATGCAGTTATTATCGCTAGAACTATAATAAATATACGTATTACTCCCAATATTCTCAATATAACATGCATTATTAGCCATATTATGCAGTTATTATCGCTAGAACTTTAATAAATATACTTACTACTTTCATTATCATCAATATAACATGCATTATTACCCATATTAAGAAGTTATTATCGCTAGAACTGTAATAATTATACTTATTACTCATATTATTATCAATATAACCTGCATTATTACCCATATAATGGAGGTATTATCGCTAGAACTGTAATAATTATACTTATTACTTATACTATTAGCAATATAACGTGCATTATCACCCATATAATACAGTTATTATCGCTAGAACTATAATAAATATACGTATTACTTTCATTATCATCAATATAACATGCATTATTACCCATATAATGCAGTTATTATCGCTAGAACTGTAATAATTATACTTATTACTTATATTATTATCAATATAACATGCATTATTACCCATATTATGCAGTTATTATCGCTAGAACTATAATAAATATACGTATTACTCCCAATATTCTCAATATAACATGCATTATTAGCCATATTATGCAGTTATTATCGCTAGAACTGTAATAAATATACTTACTACTTTCATTATCATCAATATAACATGCATTATTACCCATATTAAGAAGTTATTATCGCTAGAACTGTAATAATTATACTTATTACTCATATTATTATCAATATAACATGCATTATTACCCATATAATGCAGTTATTATCGCTAGAACTGTAATAATTATACTTATTACTTATATTATTATCAACATAACATGCATTATTACCCATATAATGGAGGTATTATTGCTAGAACTGTAATAATTATACTTATTACTTACACTATTAGCAATATAACGTGCATTGTTACCCATATAATGCAGTTATTATCGCCAGAACTGTAATAATTATACTTATTACTTATATTATTCTCAATATAACATGCATTATTACCCATATTATGCAGTTATTATCGCAAGAACTATAATAAATATACGTATTACTTTTATTATCATCAATATAACTTGCATTATTACCCATATTATGCAGTTATTATCGCTAGAACTATAATAAATATACGTATTACTTTTATTATCATCAATATAACATGCATTATTACCCATATTATGCAGTTCTTATCGGTAGAACTGTAATAAATATACTTATTACTTTTATTATTATCAATATAACATGCACTATTTGCCATATTTTACTATTATTATCGCTAGACCTATAATAATTATACTTATTACTCCCGATATTATCAATATAACATGCATTATTACCCATATAATGCAGTTATTATCGCTAGAACTGTAATAATTATACTTATTACTTATATTATTCTCAATATAACATGCATTATTACCCATATTATGCAGTTATTATCGCTAGAACTATAATAAATATACGTATTACTTTCATTATCATCAACATAACATGCATTATTACCCATATAATGGAGGTATTATCGCTAGAACTGTAATAATTATACTGATTACTTATATTATTATCAATATAACATGCATTATTACCCATATTATGCAGTTATTATCCCTAGAACCATAATAATTATACTTATTACTCCCGATATTATCAATATAATATGCATTATTACCCATATAATGCAGTTATTATCGCTAGAACTGTAATAATTATACTTATTGCTTATATTGTTAGCAATATAACGTGCATTATTACCCATATAATGCAGCTATTATCGCTAGAACTGTAATAAATATACTTACTACTTTCATTATCATCAATATAACATGCATTATTACCCATATTAAGAAGTTATTATCGCTAGAACTGTAATAATTATACTTATTACTCATATTATTATCAATATAACATGCATTATTACCCATATAATGCAGTTATTATCGCTAGAACTGTAATAATTATACTTATTACTTATATTATTATCAACATAACATGCATTATTACCCATATAATGGAGGTATTATTGCTAGAACTGTAATAATTATACTTATTACTTACACTATTAGCAATATAGCGTGCATTGTTACCCATATAATGCAGTTATTATCGCCAGAACTGTAATAGTTATACTTATTACTTATATTATTCTCAATATAACATGCATTATTACCCATATTATGCAGTTATTATCGCAAGAACTATAATAAATATACGTATTACTTTTATTATCATCAATATAACTTGCATTATTACCCATATTATGCAGTTATTATCGATAGAACTGTAATAAATATATTTATTAGTTTTATTATTATCAATATAACATGCACCATTTGCCATATTTTACTATTATTATCGCTAGAACTATAATAATTATACTTATTACTCCCGATATTATCAATATAACATGCATTATTACCCATATAATGCAGTTATTATCGCCAGAACTGTAATAATTATACTTATTACTTATATTATTCTCAATACAACATGCATTATTACCCATATTATGCAGTTCTTATCGGTAGAACTATAATAAATATACGTATCACTTTCATTATCATCAATATAACATGCACTATTTGCCATATTTTACTATTATTATCGCTAGAACTATAATAATTATACTTATTACTCCCGATATTATCAATATAACATGCATTATTACCCATATAATGCAGTTATTATCGCTAGAACTGTAATAATTATACTTATTACTTATATTATTATCAATATAACATGCATTATTACCCATATTATGTAGTTATAATCGCTAGAACTATAATAAATATACGTATTACTTTCATTATCATCAATATAACGTGCATTATTACCCATATTATGCAGTTATTATCGCTAGAACTGTAATAATTAAACTTATTACTTATATCATTATCAATCTAACATGCATTATTACCCATATAATGGAGGTATTATCGCTAGAACTGTAATAATTACACTTATTACTTATATTATTATCAACATAACATGCATTATTACCCATATAATGGAGGTATTATTGCTAGAACTGTAATAATTATACTTATTACTTATATTATTATCAATATAACATGCATTATTACCCATATTATGCAGTTATTATCGCTAGAACTATAATAAATATACGTATTACTCCCAATATTCTCAATATAACATGCATTATTAGCCATATTATGCAGTTATTATCGATAGAACTGTAATAAATATACGTATTACTTTCATTATCATCAATATAACATGCATTATTACCCATATAATGGAGGTATTATTGCTAGAACTGTAATAATTATACTTATTACTTACACTATTAGCAATATAACGTGCATTGTTACCCAT
Organism: Megachile leachella; assembly: GCA_963576845.1. Lineage (NCBI taxonomy): Eukaryota > Metazoa > Arthropoda > Insecta > Hymenoptera > Megachilidae > Megachile > Megachile leachella. The sequence continues at coordinate 298,230 of CAUYWW010000079.1, forward strand.
ATAATGCAGTTATTATCGCCAGAACTGTAATAATTATACTTATTACTTATACTATTCTCAATATAACATGCATTATTACCCATATTATGCAGTTATTATCGCAAGAACTATAATAAATATACGTATTACTTTTATTATCATCAATATAACTTGCATTATTACCCATATTATGCAGTTATTATCGCTAGAACTATAATAAATATACGTATTACTTTTATTATCATCAATATAACATGCATTATTACCCATATTATGCAGTTCTTATCGGTAGAACTGTAATAAATATACTTATTACTTTTATTATTATCAATATAACATGCACTATTTGCCATATTTTACTATTATTATCGCTAGACCTATAATAATTATACTTATTACTCCCGATATTATCAATATAACATGCATTATTACCCATATAATGCAGTTATTATCGCTAGAACTGTAATAATTATACTTATTACTTATATTATTCTCAATATAACATGCATTATTACCCATATTATGCAGTTATTATCGCTAGAACTATAATAAATATACGTATTACTTTCATTATCATCAACATAACATGCATTATTACCCATATAATGGAGGTATTATCGCTAGAACTGTAATAATTATACTGATTACTTATATTATTATCAATATAACATGCATTATTACCCATATTATGCAGTTATTATCCCTAGAACCATAATAATTATACTTATTACTCCCGATATTATCAATATAATATGCATTATTACCCATATAATGCAGTTATTATCGCTAGAACTGTAATAATTATACTTATTGCTTATATTGTTAGCAATATAACGTGCATTATTACCCATATAATGCAGCTATTATCGCTAGAACTGTAATAAATATACTTACTACTTTCATTATCATCAATATAACATGCATTATTACCCATATTAAGAAGTTATTATCGCTAGAACTGTAATAATTATACTTATTACTCATATTATTATCAATATAACATGCATTATTACCCATATAATGCAGTTATTATCGCTAGAACTGTAATAATTATACTTATTACTTATATTATTATCAACATAACATGCATTATTACCCATATAATGGAGGTATTATTGCTAGAACTGTAATAATTATACTTATTACTTACACTATTAGCAATATAGCGTGCATTGTTACCCATATAATGCAGTTATTATCGCCAGAACTGTAATAGTTATACTTATTACTTATATTATTCTCAATATAACATGCATTATTACCCATATTATGCAGTTATTATCGCAAGAACTATAATAAATATACGTATTACTTTTATTATCATCAATATAACTTGCATTATTACCCATATTATGCAGTTATTATCGATAGAACTGTAATAAATATATTTATTAGTTTTATTATTATCAATATAACATGCACCATTTGCCATATTTTACTATTATTATCGCTAGAACTATAATAATTATACTTATTACTCCCGATATTATCAATATAACATGCATTATTACCCATATAATGCAGTTATTATCGCCAGAACTGTAATAATTATACTTATTACTTATATTATTCTCAATACAACATGCATTATTACCCATATTATGCAGTTCTTATCGGTAGAACTATAATAAATATACGTATCACTTTCATTATCATCAATATAACATGCACTATTTGCCATATTTTACTATTATTATCGCTAGAACTATAATAATTATACTTATTACTCCCGATATTATCAATATAACATGCATTATTACCCATATAATGCAGTTATTATCGCTAGAACTGTAATAATTGTACTTATTACTTATATTATTATCAATATAACATGCATTATTACCCATATTATGTAGTTATAATCGCTAGAACTATAATAAATATACGTATTACTTTCATTATCATCAATATAACGTGCATTATTACCCATATTATGCAGTTATTATCGCTAGAACTGTAATAATTAAACTTATTACTTATATCATTATCAATCTAACATGCATTATTACCCATATAATGGAGGTATTATCGCTAGAACTGTAATAATTACACTTATTACTTATATTATTATCAACATAACATGCATTATTACCCATATAATGGAGGTATTATTGCTAGAACTGTAATAATTATACTTATTACTTATATTATTATCAATATAACATGCATTATTACCCATATTATGCAGTTATTATCGCTAGAACTATAATAAATATACGTATTACTCCCAATATTCTCAATATAACATGCATTATTAGCCATATTATGCAGTTATTATCGATAGAACTGTAATAAATATACGTATTACTTTCATTATCATCAATATAACATGCATTATTACCCATATAATGGAGGTATTATCGCTAGAACTGTAATAATTATACTTATTACTTATATTATTATCAATATAACATGCATTATTACCCATATTATGCAGTTATTATCTCCAGAACCATAATAAATATACTCATTACTCCCAATATTATCAATATAACCTGCATTATTACCCATATTATGCAGTTATTATCGCTAGAACTATAATAAATATACGTATTACTTTTATTATCATCAATATAACATGCATTATTACCCATATTATGCAGTTCTTATCGGTAGAACTGTAATAAATATACTTATTACTTTTATTATTATCAATATAACATGCACTATTTGCCATATTTTACTATTATTATCGCTAGAACTATAATAATTATACTTATTACTCCCGATATTATCAATATAACATGCATTATTACCCATATAATGCAGTTATTATCGCTAGAACTGTAATAATTATACTTATTACTTATATTGTTATCAATATAACATGCATTATTACCCATATTATGTAGTTATTATCGCTAGAACTATAATAAATATACGTATTACTTTCATTATCATCAATATAACATGCATTATTACCCATATAATGCAGTTATTATCGCCAGAACTGTAATAATTATACTTATTACTTATATTATTCTCAATATAACATGCATTATTACCCATATTATGCAGTTCTTATCGGTAGAACTATAATAAATATACGTATTACTTTCATTATCATCAATATAACATGCACTATTTGCCATATTTTACTATTATTATCGCTAGAACTATAATAATTATACTTATTACTCCCGATATTATCAATATAACATGCATTATTACCCATATAATGCAGTTATTATCGCTAGAACTGTAATAATTATACTTATTACTTATATTATTATCAATATAACATGCATTATTACCCATATTATGTAGTTATTATCGCTAGAACTATAATAAATATACGTATTACTTTCATTATCATCAATATAACGTGCATTATTACCCATATTATGCAGTTATTATCGCTAGAACTGTAATAATTAAACTTATTACTTATATCATTATCAACCTAACATGCATTATTACCCATATAATGGAGGTATTATCGCTAGAACTGTAATAATTATACTTATTACTTATACTATTAGCAATATAACGTGCATTATCACCCATATAATGCAGTTATTATCGCTAGAACTATAATAAATATACGTATTACTTTCATTATCATCAATATAACATGCATTATTACCCATATAATGCAGTTATTATCGCTAGAACTGTAATAAATATACTTACTACTTTCATTATCATCAATATAACATGCATTATTACCCATATTAAGAAGTTATTATCGCTAGAACTGTAATAATTATACTTATTACTCATATTATTATCAATATAACATGCATTATTACCCATATAATGCAGTTATTATCGCTAGAACTGTAATAATTATACTTATTACTTATATTATTATCAACATAACATGCATTATTACCCATATAATGGAGGTATTATTGCTAGAACTGTAATAATTATACTTATTACTTACACTATTAGCAATATAACGTGCATTGTTACCCATATAATGCAGTTATTATCGCCAGAACTGTAATAGTTATACTTATTACTTATATTATTCTCAATATAACATGCATTATTACCCATATTATGCAGTTATTATCGCAAGAACTATAATAAATATACGTATTACTTTTATTATCATCAATATAACTTGCATTATTACCCATATTATGCAGTTATTATCGATAGAACTGTAATAAATATATTTATTAGTTTTATTATTATCAATATAACATGCACCATTTGCCATATTTTACTATTATTATCGCTAGAACTATAATAATTATACTTATTACTCCCGATATTATCAATATAACATGCATTATTACCCATATAATGCAGTTATTATCACCAGAACTGTAATAATTATACTTATTACTTATATTATTCTCAATATAACATGCATTATTACCCATATTATGCAGTTCTTATCGGTAGAACTATAATAAATATACGTATCACTTTCATTATCATCAATATAACATGCACTATTTGCCATATTTTACTATTATTATCGCTAGAACTATAATAATTATACTTATTACTCCCGATATTATCAATATAGCATGCATTATTACCCATATAATGCAGTTATTATCGCTAGAACTGTAATAATTATACTTATTACTTATATTATTATCAATATAACATGCATTATTACCCATATTATGTAGTTATAATCGCTAGAACTATAATAAATATACGTATTACTTTCATTATCATCAATATAACGTGCATTATTACCCATATTATGCAGTTATTATCGCTAGAACTGTAATAATTAAACTTATTACTTATATCATTATCAATCTAACATGCATTATTACCCATATAATGGAGGTATTATCGCTAGAACTGTAATAATTACACTTATTACTTATATTATTATCAACATAACATGCATTATTACCCATATAATGGAGGTATTATTGCTAGAACTGTAATAATTATACTTATTACTTACATTATTATCAATATAACATGCATTATTACCCATATTATGCAGTTATTATCGCTAGAACTATAATAAATATACGTATTACTCCCAATATTCTCAATATAACATGCATTATTAGCCATATTATGCAGTTATTATCGATAGAACTGTAATAAATATACGTATTACTTTCATTATCATCAATATAACATGCATTATTACCCATATAATGGAGGTATTATCGCTAGAACTGTAATAATTATACTTATTACTTATATTATTATCAATATAACATGCATTATTACCCATATTATGCAGTTATTATCTCCAGAACCATAATAAATATACTCATTACTCCCAATATTATCAATATAACCTGCATTATTACCCATATTATGCAGTTATTATCGCTAGAACTGTAATAAATATACTTACTACTTTCATTATCATCAATATAACATGCATTATTACCCATATTAAGAAGTTATTATCGCTAGAACTGTAATAATTATACTTATTACTCATATTATTATCAATATAACATGCATTATTACCCATATAATGCAGTTATTATCGCTAGAACTGTAATAATTATACTTATTACTTATATTATTATCAACATAACATGCATTATTACCCATATAATGGAGGTATTATTGCTAGAACTGTAATAATTATACTTATTACTTACACTATTAGCAATATAACGTGCATTGTTACCCATATAATGCAGTTATTATCGCCAGAACTGTAATAGTTATACTTATTACTTATATTATTCTCAATATAACATGCATTATTACCCATATTATGCAGTTATTATCGCAAGAACTATAATAAATATACGTATTACTTTTATTATCATCAATATAACTTGCATTATTACCCATATTATGCAGTTATTATCGATAGAACTGTAATAAATATATTTATTAGTTTTATTATTATCAATATAACATGCACCATTTGCCATATTTTACTATTATTATCGCTAGAACTATAATAATTATACTTATTACTCCCGATATTATCAATATAACATGCATTATTACCCATATAATGCAGTTATTATCGCCAGAACTGTAATAATTATACTTATTACTTATATTATTCTCAATATAACATGCATTATTACCCATATTATGCAGTTCTTATCGGTAGAACTATAATAAATATACGTATCACTTTCATTATCATCAATATAACATGCACTATTTGCCATATTTTACTATTATTATCGCTAGAACTATAATAATTATACTTATTACTCCCGATATTATCAATATACCATGCATTATTACCCATATAATGCAGTTATTATCGCTAGAACTGTAATAATTATACTTATTACTTATATTATTATCAATATAACATGCATTATTACCCATATTATGTAGTTATAATCGCTAGAACTATAATAAATATACGTATTACTTTCATTATCATCAATATAACGTGCATTATTACCCATATTATGCAGTTATTATCGCTAGAACTGTAATAATTAAACTTATTACTTATATCATTATCAATCTAACATGCATTATTACCCATATAATGGAGGTATTATCGCTAGAACTGTAATAATTACACTTATTACTTATATTATTATCAACATAACATGCATTATTACCCATATAATGGAGGTATTATTGCTAGAACTGTAATAATTATACTTATTACTTATATTATTATCAATATAACATGCATTATTACCCATATTATGCAGTTATTATCGCTAGAACTATAATAAATATACGTATTACTCCCAATATTCTCAATATAACATGCATTATTAGCCATATTATGCAGTTATTATCGATAGAACTGTAATAAATATACGTATTACTTTCATTATCATCAATATAACATGCATTATTACCCATATAATGGAGGTATTATCGCTAGAACTGTAATAATTATACTTATTACTTATATTATTATCAATATAACATGCATTATTACCCATATTATGCAGTTATTATCTCCAGAACCATAATAAATATACTCATTACTCCCAATATTATCAATATAACCTGCATTATTACCCATATTATGCAGTTATTATCGCTAGAACTATAATAAATATACGTATTACTTTTATTATCATCAATATAACATGCATTATTACCCATATTATGCAGTTCTTATCGGTAGAACTGTAATAAATATACTTATTACTTTTATTATTATCAATATAACATGCACTATTTGCCATATTTTACTATTATTATCGCTAGAACTATAATAATTATACTTATTACTCCCGATATTATCAATATAACATGCATTATTACCCATATAATGCAGTTATTATCGCTAGAACTCTAATAATTATACTTATTACTTATATTGTTATCAATATAACATGCATTATTACCCATATTATGTAGTTATTATCGCTAGAACTATAATAAATATACGTATTACTTTCATTATCATCAATATAACATGCATTATTACCCATATAATGCAGTTATTATCGCTAGAACTGTAATAAGTATACTTATTACTTATATTATTCTCAATATAACATGCATTATTACCCATATTATGCAGTTATTATCGCAAGAACTATAATAAATATACGTATTACTTTTATTATCATCAATATAACTTGCATTATTACCCATATTATGCAGTTATTATCGATAGAACTGTAATAAATATATTTATTAGTTTTATTATTATCAATATAACATGCACCATTTGCCATATTTTACTATTATTATCGCTAGAACTATAATAATTATACTTATTACTCCCGATATTATCAATATAACATGCATTATTACCCATATAATGCAGTTATTATCGCCAGAACTGTAATAATTATACTTATTACTTATATTATTCTCAATATAACATGCATTATTACCCATATTATGCAGTTCTTATCGGTAGAACTATAATAAATATACGTATTACTTTCATTATCATCAATATAACATGCACTATTTGCCATATTTTACTATTATTATCGCTAGAACTATAATAATTATACTTATTACTCCCGATATTATCAATATAACATGCATTATTACCCATATAATGCAGTTATTATCGCTAGAACTGTAATAATTATACTTATTACTTATATTATTATCAATATAACATGCATTATTACCCATATTATGTAGTTATTATCGCTAGAACTATAATAAATATACGTATTACTTTCATTATCATCAATATAACGTGCATTATTACCCATATTATGCAGTTATTATCGCTAGAACTGTAATAATTAAACTTATTACTTATATCATTATCAACCTAACATGCATTATTACCCATATAATGGAGGTATTATCGGTAGAACTGTAATAATTATACTTATTACTTATACTATTAGCAATATAACGTGCATTATCACCCATATAATGCAGTTATTATCGCTAGAACTATAATAAATATACGTATTACTTTCATTATCATCAATATAACATGCATTATTACCCATATAATGCAGTTATTATCGCTAGAACTGTAATAAATATACTTACTACTTTCATTATCATCAATATAACATGCATTATTACCCATATTAAGAAGTTATTATCGCTAGAACTGTAATAATTATACTTATTACTCATATTATTATCAATATAACATGCATTATTACCCATATAATGCAGTTATTATCGCTAGAACTGTAATAATTATACTTATTACTGATATTATTATCAACATAACATGCATTATTACCCATATAATGGAGGTATTATTGCTAGAACTGTAATAATTATACTTATTACTTACACTATTAGCAATATAACGTGCATTGTTACCCATATAATGCAGTTATTATCGCCAGAACTGTAATAGTTATACTTATTACTTATATTATTCTCAATATAACATGCATTATTACCCATATTATGCAGTTATTATCGCAAGAACTATAATAAATATACGTATTACTTTTATTATCATCAATATAACTTGCATTATTACCCATATTATGCAGTTATTATCGATAGAACTGTAATAAATATATTTATTAGTTTTATTATTATCAATATAACATGCACCATTTGCCATATTTTACTATTATTATCGCTAGAACTATAATAATTATACTTATTACTCCCGATATTATCAATATAACATGCATTATTACCCATATAATGCAGTTATTATCGCCAGAACTGTAATAATTATACTTATTACTTATATTATTCTCAATATAACATGCATTATTACCCATATTATGCAGTTCTTATCGGTAGAACTATAATAAATATACGTATCACTTTCATTATCATCAATATAACATGCACTATTTGCCATATTTTACTATTATTATCGCTAGAACTATAATAATTATACTTATTACTCCCGATATTATCAATATAACATGCATTATTACCCATATAATGCAGTTATTATCGCTAGAACTGTAATAATTATACTTATTACTTATATTATTATCAATATAACATGCATTATTACCCATATTATGTAGTTATAATCGCTAGAACTATAATAAATATACGTATTACTTTCATTATCATCAATATAACGTGCATTATTACCCATATTATGCAGTTATTATCGCTAGAACTGTAATAATTAAACTTATTACTTATATCATTATCAATCTAACATGCATTATTACCCATATAATGGAGGTATTATCGCTAGAACTGTAATAATTACACTTATTACTTATATTATTATCAACATAACATGCATTATTACCCATATAATGGAGGTATTATTGCTAGAACTGTAATAATTATACTTATTACTTATATTATTATCAATATAACATGCATTATTACCCATATTATGCAGTTATTATCGCTAGAACTATAATAAATATACGTATTACTCCCAATATTCTCAATATAACATGCATTATTAGCCATATTATGCAGTTATTATCGATAGAACTGTAATAAATATACGTATTACTTTCATTATCATCAATATAACATGCATTATTACCCATATAATGGAGGTATTATCGCTAGAACTGTAATAATTATACTTATTACTTATATTATTATCAATATAACATGCATTATTACCCATATTATGCAGTTATTATCTCCAGAACCATAATAAATATACTCATTACTCCCAATATTATCAATATAACCTGCATTATTACCCATATTATGCAGTTATTATCGCTAGAACTATAATAAATATACGTATTACTTTTATTATCATCAATATAACATGCATTATTACCCATATTATGCAGTTCTTATCGGTAGAACTGTAATAAATATACTTATTACTTTTATTATTATCAATATAACATGCACTATTTGCCATATTTTACTATTATTATCGCTAGAACTATAATAATTATACTTATTACTCCCGATATTATCAATATAACATGCATTATTACCCATATAATGCAGTTATTATCGCTAGAACTGTAATAATTATACTTATTACTTATATTGTTATCAATATAACATGCATTATTACCCATATTATGTAGTTATTATCGCTAGAACTATAATAAATATACGTATTACTTTCATTATCATCAATATAACATGCATTATTACCCATATAATGCAGTTATTATCGCTAGAACTGTAATAAGTATACTTATTACTTATATTATTCTCAATATAACATGCATTATTACCCATATTATGCAGTTATTATCGCAAGAACTATAATAAATATACGTATTACTTTTATTATCATCAATATAACTTGCATTATTACCCATATTATGCAGTTATTATCGATAGAACTGTAATAAATATATTTATTAGTTTTATTATTATCAATATAACATGCACCATTTGCCATATTTTACTATTATTATCGCTAGAACTATAATAATTATACTTATTACTCCCGATATTATCAATATAACATGCATTATTACCCATATAATGCAGTTATTATCGCCAGAACTGTAATAATTATACTTATTACTTATATTATTCTCAATATAACATGCATTATTACCCATATTATGCAGTTCTTATCGGTAGAACTATAATAAATATACGTATTACTTTCATTATCATCAATATAACATGCACTATTTGCCATATTTTACTATTATTATCGCTAGAACTATAATAATTATACTTATTACTCCCGATATTATCAATATAACATGCATTATTACCCATATAATGCAGTTATTATCGCTAGAACTGTAATAATTATACTTATTACTTATATTATTATCAATATAACATGCATTATTACCCATATTATGTAGTTATTATCGCTAGAACTATAATAAATATACGTATTACTTTCATTATCATCAATATAACATGCATTATTACCCATATAATGCAGTTATTATCGCTAGAACTGTAATAAGTATACTTATTACTTATAGTGTTAGCAATATAACGTGCATTATTACCCATATTATGTAGTTATTATCGCTAGAACTATAATAAATATACGTATTACTTTCATTATCATCAGTATAACATGCATTATTACCCACATAATGGAGGTATTATCGCTAGAACTGTAATAATTATACTTATTACTTATACTATTAGCAATATAACGTGCATTGTTACCCATATAATGCAGTTATTATCGCTAGAACTGTAATAATTATACTTATTACTTATATTGTTAGCAATATAACGTGCATTATTACCCATATTATGCAGTTATTGTCGATAGAACTGTAATAAATATACTTATTACTTTTATTATTATCAATATAACATGCACTATTTGCCATATTTTACTATTATTATCGCTAGAACTATACTAATTATACTTATTACTCCCGATATTATCAATATAACATGCATTATTACCCATATAATGCAGTTATTATCGCTAGAACTGTAATAATTATACTTATTGCTTATATTGTTAGCAATATAACGTGCATTATTACCCATATAATGCAGTTATTATCGCTAGAACTGTAATAATTATACTTATTACTTATATTATTATCAATATAACATGCATTATTACCCATATTATGCAGTTATTATCGCTAGAACTATAATAAATATACGTATTACTTTCATTATCATCAATATAACATGCATTATTACCCATATAATGCAGTTATTATCGCTAGAACTGTAATAATTATACTTATTACTTATATTATTATCAATATAACATGCATTATTACCCATATTATGCAGTTATTATCGCTAGAACTATAATAAATATACGTATTTCTCCCAATGTTATCAATATAACATGCATTATTACCTATATTATGCAGTTATTATCGCTAGAACTGTAATAATTGTACTCATTACTTTTATTATTAGCAATATAACGTGCATTATTACCCATATTATGCAGTTATTATCGCTAGAACTGTAATGATTATACTTATTACTTATATTATTCTCAATATAACATGCATTATTAGCCATATTATGCAGTTATTATCGCTAGAACTGTAATAAATATACTTACTACTTATATTGTTAGCAATATAACGTGCATTATTACCCATATTATGCAGTTATTATCGCTAGAACTATAATAAATATACGTATTACTTTCATTATCATCAACATAACATGCATTATTACCCATATAATGGAGGTATTATCGCTAGAACTGTAATAATTATACTGATTACTTATATTATTATCAATATAACATGCATTTTTACCCATATAATGCAGTTATTATCGCTAGAACTGTAATAATTATACTTAAAACTTATATTATTATCGATATAAAATGCATTATTACCCATATAATGCAGTTATTATCGCTAGAACTGTAATAATTGTACTCATTACTTATATTATTTGCAATATAACGTGCATTATTACCCATATTATGCAGTTATTGTCGCTAGAACTGTAATAATTATACTTATTACTCATATTATTATCAATATAACATGCATTATTACCCATATAATGCAGTTATTATCGCTAGAACTGTAATAATTATACTTATTACTTATATTATTATCAACATAACATGCATTATTACCCATATAATGGAGGTATTATTGCTAGAACTGTAATAATTATACTTATTACTTACACTATTAGCAATATAACGTGCATTGTTACCCATATAATGCAGTTATTATCGCCAGAACTGTAATAGTTATACTTATTACTTATATTATTCTCAATATAACATGCATTATTACCCATATTATGCAGTTATTATCGCAAGAACTATAATAAATATACGTATTACTTTTATTATCATCAATATAACTTGCATTATTACCCATATTATGCAGTTATTATCGATAGAACTGTAATAAATATATTTATTAGTTTTATTATTATCAATATAACATGCACCATTTGCCATATTTTACTATTATTATCGCTAGAACTATAATAATTATACTTATTACTCCCGATATTATCAATATAACATGCATTATTACCCATATAATGCAGTTATTATCGCCAGAACTGTAATAATTATACTTATTACTTATATTATTCTCAATATAACATGCATTATTACCCATATTATGCAGTTCTTATCGGTAGAACTATAATAAATATACGTATCACTTTCATTATCATCAATATAACATGCACTATTTGCCATATTTTACTATTATTATCGCTAGAACTATAATAATTATACTTATTACTCCCGATATTATCAATATAACATGCATTATTACCCATAGAATGCAGTTATTATCGCTAGGACTGTAATAATTATACTTATTACTTATATTATTATCAATATAACATGCATTATTACCCATATTATGTAGTTATAATCGCTAGAACTATAATAAATATACGTATTACTTTCATTATCATCAATATAACGTGCATTATTACCCATATTATGCAGTTATTATCGCTAGAACTGTAATAATTAAACTTATTACTTATATCATTATCAATCTAACATGCATTATTACCCATATAATGGAGGTATTATCGCTAGAACTGTAATAATTACACTTATTACTTATATTATTATCAACATAACATGCATTATTACCCATATAATGGAGGTATTATTGCTAGAACTGTAATAATTATACTTATTACTTATATTATTATCAATATAACATGCATTATTACCCATATTATGCAGTTATTATCGCTAGAACTATAATAAATATACGTATTACTCCCAATATTCTCAATATAACATGCATTATTAGCCATATTATGCAGTTATTATCGATAGAACTGTAATAAATATACGTATTACTTTCATTATCATCAATATAACATGCATTATTACCCATATAATGGAGGTATTATCGCTAGAACTGTAATAATTATACTTATTACTTATATTATTATCAATATAACATGCATTATTACCCATATTATGCAGTTATTATCTCCAGAACCATAATAAATATACTCATTACTCCCAATATTATCAATATAACCTGCATTATTACCCATATTATGCAGTTATTATCGCTAGAACTATAATAAATATACGTATTACTTTTATTATCATCAATATAACATGCATTATTACCCATATTATGCAGTTCTTATCGGTAGAACTGTAATAAATATACTTATTACTTTTATTATTATCAATATAACATGCACTATTTGCCATATTTTACTATTATTATCGCTAGAACTATAATAATTATACTTATTACTCCCGATATTATCAATATAACATGCATTATTACCCATATAATGCAGTTATTATCGCTAGAACTGTAATAATTATACTTATTACTTATATTGTTATCAATATAACATGCATTATTACCCATATTATGTAGTTATTATCGCTAGAACTATAATAAATATACGTATTACTTTCATTATCATCAATATAACATGCATTATTACCCATATAATGCAGTTATTATCGCTAGAACTGTAATAAGTATACTTATTACTTATATTATTCTCAATATAACATGCATTATTACCCATATTATGCAGTTATTATCGCAAGAACTATAATAAATATACGTATTACTTTTATTATCATCAATATAACTTGCATTATTACCCATATTATGCAGTTATTATCGATAGAACTGTAATAAATATATTTATTAGTTTTATTATTATCAATATAACATGCACCATTTGCCATATTTTACTATTATTATCGCTAGAACTATAATAATTATACTTATTACTCCCGATATTATCAATATAACATGCATTATTACCCATATAATGCAGTTATTATCGCCAGAACTGTAATAATTATACTTATTACTTATATTATTCTCAATATAACATGCATTATTACCCATATTATGCAGTTCTTATCGGTAGAACTATAATAAATATACGTATTACTTTCATTATCATCAATATAACATGCACTATTTGCCATATTTTACTATTATTATCGCTAGAACTATAATAATTATACTTATTACTCCCGATATTATCAATATAACATGCATTATTACCCATATAATGCAGTTATTATCGCTAGAACTGTAATAATTATACTTATTACTTATATTATTATCAATATAACATGCATTATTACCCATATTATGTAGTTATTATCGCTAGAACTATAATAAATATACGTATTACTTTCATTATCATCAATATAACGTGCATTATTACCCATATTATGCAGTTATTATCGCTAGAACTGTAATAATTAAACTTATTACTTATATCATTATCAACCTAACATGCATTATTACCCATATAATGGAGGTATTATCGCTAGAACTGTAATAATTACACTTATTACTTATATTATTATCAACATAACATGCATTATTACCCATATAATGGAGGTATTATTGCTAGAACTGTAATAATTATACTTATTACTTATATTATTATCAATATAACATGCATTATTACCCATATTATGCAGTTATTATCGCTAGAACTATAATAAATATACGTATTACTCCCAATATTCTCAATATAACATGCATTATTAGCCATATTATGCAGTTATTATCGATAGAACTGTAATAAATATACGTATTACTTTCATTATCATCAATATAACATGCATTATTACCCATATAATGGAGGTATTATCGCTAGAACTGTAATAATTATACTTATTACTTATATTATTATCAATATAACATGCATTATTACCCATATTATGCAGTTATTATCTCCAGAACCATAATAAATATACTCATTACTCCCAATATTATCAATATAACCTGCATTATTACCCATATTATGCAGTTATTATCGCTAGAACTATAATAAATATACGTATTACTTTTATTATCATCAATATAACATGCATTATTACCCATATTATGCAGTTCTTATCGGTAGAACTGTAATAAATATACTTATTACTTTTATTATTATCAATATAACATGCACTATTTGCCATATTTTACTATTATTATCGCTAGAACTATAATAATTATACTTATTACTCCCGATATTATCAATATAACATGCATTATTACCCATATAATGCAGTTATTATCGCTAGAACTGTAATAATTATACTTATTACTTATATTGTTATCAATATAACATGCATTATTACCCATATTATGTAGTTATTATCGCTAGAACTATAATAAATATACGTATTACTTTCATTATCATCAATATAACATGCATTATTACCCATATAATGCAGTTATTATCGCTAGAACTGTAATAAGTATACTTATTACTTATATTATTCTCAATATAACATGCATTATTACCCATATTATGCAGTTATTATCGCTAGAACTATAATAAATATACGTATTACTTTCATTATCATCAGTATAACATGCATTATTACCCACATAATGGTGGTATTATCGCTAGAACTGTAATAATTATACTTATTACTTATATTATTATCAATATAACATGCCTTATTA
Source organism: Megachile leachella (assembly GCA_963576845.1). Taxonomy (NCBI): domain Eukaryota; kingdom Metazoa; phylum Arthropoda; class Insecta; order Hymenoptera; family Megachilidae; genus Megachile; species Megachile leachella. Next base: position 314,825 of record CAUYWW010000079.1, read on the forward strand.
CCCATATAATGCAGTTATTATCGCTAGAACTGTAATAATTATACTCATTACTTATATTATTAGCAACATAACGTGCATTATTACCCATATTATGCAGTTATTATCGCTAGAACTGTAATAATTAAACTTATTACTTATATCATTATCAATCTAACATGCATTATTACCCATATAATGGAGGTATTATCGCTAGAACTGTAATAATTACACTTATTACTTATATTATTATCAACATAACATGCATTATTACCCATATAATGGAGGTATTATTGCTAGAACTGTAATAATTATACTTATTACTGATATCATTATCAATATAACCTGCATTATTACCCATATAATGGAGGTATTATCGCTAGAACTGTAATAATTATACTTATTACTTATACTATTAGCAATATAACGTGCATTATCACCCATATAATGCAGTTATTATCGCTAGAACTATAATAGATATACGTATTACTTTCATTATCATCAATATAACATGCATTATTACCCATATTATGCAGTTATTATCGATAGAACTGTAATAAATATACTTATTACTTTTACTATTATCAATATATCATGCACTACTAGCCATATTTTACTATTATTATCGCTAGAACTATAATAATTATACTTATTACTCCCAATATTATCAATATAACATGCCTTATTACGCATATAATGCAGTTATTATCGCTAGAACTGTAATAATTATACTTATTACTTATATTATTCTCAATATAACATGCATTATTACCCATATAATGGAGGTATTATCGCTAGAACTGTAATAATTATACTTATTACTTATATTATTATCAATATAACATGCATTATTACCCATATTATGCAGTTATTATCTCTAGAACCATAATAAATATACTCATTACTCCCAATATTATCAATATAACCTGCATTTTTACCCATATAATGCAGTTATTATCGCTAGAACTGTAATAATTATACTTATTACTTATATTGTTAGCAATATAACGTGCATTATTACCCATATAATGCAGTTATTATCGCTAGAACTGTAATAATTATACTTATTACTTATATTGTTAGCAATATAACGTGCATTATTACCCATATAATGCAGTTATTATCGCTAGAAGTGTAATAATTATACTTATTACTCATATTGTTATCAATATAACATGCATTATTACCCATATTATGCAGTTATTATCGCTAGAACTATAATAAATATACGTATTACTTTTATTATCATCAATATAACATGCATTATTACCCATATTATGCAGTTATTATCGATAGAACTGTAATAAATATACTTATTACTTTTATTATTATCAATATAACATGCACTATTTGCCATATTTTACTATTATTATCGCTAGAACTATAATAATTATACTTATTACTCCCGATATTATCAATATAACATGCATTATTACCCATATAATGCAGTTATTATCACTAGAACTGTAATAATTATACTTATTACTTATATTATTCTCAATATAACATGCATTATTACCCATATTATGCAGTTATTATCGCTAGAACTATAATAAATATACGTATTACTTTCATTATCATCAGTATAACATGCATTATTACCCACATAATGGTGGTATTATCGCTAGAACTGTAATAATTATACTTATTACTTATATTATTATCAATATAACATGCCTTATTACCCATATAATGCAGTTATTATCGCTAGAACTGTAATAATTATACTCATTACTTATATTATTAGCAACATAACGTGCATTATTACCCATATTATGCAGTTATTATCGCTAGAACTGTAATAATTAAACTTATTACTTATATCATTATCAATCTAACATGCATTATTACCCATATAATGGAGGTATTATCGCTAGAACTGTAATAATTACACTTATTACTTATATTATTATCAACATAACATGCATTATTACCCATATAATGGAGGTATTATTGCTAGAACTGTAATAATTATACTTATTACTGATATCATTATCAATATAACCTGCATTATTACCCATATAATGGAGGTATTATCGCTAGAACTGTAATAATTATACTTATTACTTATACTATTAGCAATATAACGTGCATTATTACCCATATAATGCAGTTATTATCGCCAGAACTGTAATAATAATACTTATTACTTATATTATTATCAATATAACATGCATTATTACCCATATTATGCAGTTATTATCGCTAGAACTATAATAAATATACGTATTACTTTTATTATCATCAATACAACATGCATCATTACCCATATTATGCAGTTATTGTCGATAGAACTGAAATAAATATACTTATTACTTTTATTATTATCAATATAACATGCACTATTTGCCATATTTTACTATTATTATCGCTAGAACTATAATAATTATACTTATTACTCCCGATATTATCAATATAACATGCATTATTACCCATATAAGGCAGTTACTATCGCTAGAACTGTAATAATTATACTTATTACTTATATTATTCTCAATATAACATGCATTATTACCCATATAATGCAGTTATTATCGCTAGAACTGTAATAATTATACTTATTACTTATATTATTATCAACATAACATGCATTATTACCCATATAATGGAGGTATTATTGCTAGAACTGTAATAATTATACTTATTACTTTTATTATTATCAATATAACATGCACTATTTGCCATATTTTACTATTATTATCGCTAGAACTATAATAATTATACTTATTACTCCCGATATTATCAATATAACATGCATTATTACCCATATAATGCAGTTATTATCACTAGAACTGTAATAATTATACTTATTACTTATATTATTATCAACATAACATGCATTACTACCCATATAATGGAGGTATTATTGCTAGAACTGTAATAATTATACTTATTACTGATATCATTATCAATATAACCTGCATTATTACCCATATAATGGAGGTATTATCGCTAGAACTGTAACAATTATACTTATTACTTATACTATTAGCAATATAACGTGCATTATCACCCATATAATGCAGTTATTATCGCTAGAACTATAATAAATATACGTATTACTTTCATTATCATCAATATAACATGCATTATTACCCATATTATGCAGTTATTATCGATAGAACTGTAATAAATATACTTATTACTTTTACTATTATCAATATATCATGCACTACTAGCCATATTTTACTATTATTATCGCTAGAACTATAATAATTATACTTATTACTCCCAATATTATCAATATAACATGCCTTATTACGCATATAATGCAGTTATTATCGCTGGAACTGTAATAATTATACTTATTACTTATATTATTCTCAATATAACATGCATTATTACCCATATAATGGAGGTATTATCGCTAGAACTGTAATAATTATACTTATTACTTATATTATTATCAATATAACATGCATTATTACCCATATTATGCAGTTATTATCTCTAGAACCATAATAAATATACTCATTACTCCCAATATTATCAATATAACCTGCATTTTTTACCCATATAATGCAGTTATTATCGCTAGAACTGTAATAATTATACTTATTACTTATATTGTTAGCAATATAACGTGCATTATTACCCATATAATGCAGTTATTATCGCTAGAACTGTAATAATTATACTTATTACTTATATTGTTAGCAATATAACGTGCATTATTACCCATATAATGCAGTTATTATCGCTAGAAGTGTAATAATTATACTTATTACTCATATTGTTATCAATATAACATGCATTATTACCCATATTATGCAGTTATTATCGCTAGAACTATAATAAATATACGTATTACTTTTATTATCATCAATATAACATGCATTATTACCCATATTATGCAGTTATTATCGATAGAACTGTAATAAATATACTTATTACTTTTATTATTATCAATATAACATGCACTATTTGCCATATTTTACTATTATTATCGCTAGAACTATAATAATTATACTTATTACTCCCGATATTATCAATATAACATGCATTATTACCCATATAATGCAGTTATTATCACTAGAACTGTAATAATTATACATATTACTTATATTATTCTCAATATAACATGCATTATTACCCATATTATGCAGTTATTATCGCTAGAACTATAATAAATATACGTATTACTTTCATTATCATCAGTATAACATGCATTATTACCCACATAATGGTGGTATTATCGCTAGAACTGTAATAATTATACTTATTACTTATATTATTATCAATACAACATGCCTTATTACCCATATAATGCAGTTATTATCGCTAGAACTGTAATAATTATACTCATTACTTATATTATTAGCAACATAACGTGCATTATTACCCATATTATGCAGTTATTATCGCTAGAACTGTAATAATTAAACTTATTACTTATATCATTATCAATCTAACATGCATTATTACCCATATAATGGAGGTATTATCGCTAGAACTGTAATAATTACACTTATTACTTATATTATTATCAACATAACATGCATTATTACCCATATAATGGAGGTATTATTGCTAGAACTGTAATAATTATACTAATTACTTATATTATTAGCAATATAACGTGCATTATTACCTATATTATGCAGTTATTATCGCTAGAACTGTAATAATTATACTTACTACTTATATCATTATCAATATAACATGCATTATAACCCACATAATAGAGGTATTATCGCTAGAACTGTAATAATTATACTTATTACTTATACTATTAGCAATATAACGTGCATTGTTACCCATATAATGCAGTTATTATCGCCAGAACTGTAATAATTATACTTATTACTTATATTATTCTCAATATAACATGCATTATTACCCATATTATGCAGTTATTATCGCTTGAACTATAATAAATATACGTATTACTTTCATTATCATCAATATAACATGCATTATTACCCATATAATAGAGGTATTATCGCTAGAACTGTAATAATTATACTTATTACTTATACTATTAGCAATATAACGTGCATTATTACCCATATAATGCAGTTATTATCGCCAGAACTGTAATAATAATACTTATTACTTATATTATTATCAATATAACATGCATTATTACCCATATTATGCAGTTATTATCGCTAGAACTATAATAAATATACGTATTACTTTTATTATCATCAATACAACATGCATTATTACCCACATTATGCAGTTATTGTCGATAGAACTGAAATAAATATACTTATTACTTTTATTATTATCAATATAACATGCACTATTTGCCATATTTTACTATTATTATCGCTAGAACTATAATAATTATACTTATTACTCCCGATATTATCAATATAACATGCATTATTACCCATATAAGGCAGTTACTATCGCTAGAACTGTAATAATTATACTTATTACTTATATTATTCTCAATATAACATGCATTATTACCCATATAATGCAGTTATTATCGCTAGAACTGTAATAATTATACTTATTACTTATATTATTATCAACATAACATGCATTATTACCCATATAATGGAGGTATTATTGCTAGAACTGTAATAATTATACTTATTACTTACACTATTAGCAATATAACGTGCATTGTTACCCATATAATGCAGTTATTATCGCCAGAACTGTAATAATTATACTTATTACTTATATTATTCTCAATATAACATGCATTATTACCCATATTATGCAGTTATTATCGCAAGAACTATAATAAATATAGGTATTACTTTCATTATCATCAATATAACATGCATTATTACCCATATAATGGAGGTATTATCGCTAGAACTGTAATAATTATACTTATTACTTATATTGTTAGCAATATAACGTGCATTATTACCCATATAATGCAGTTATTATCGCTAGAACTGTAATAATTATACTTATTACTTATATTATTATCAATATAACATGCATTATTACCCATATTATGCAGTTATTATCGCTAGAACTATAATAAATATACGTATTTCTTTTATTATCATCAATACAACACGCATTATTACCCATATTATGCAGTTATTGTCGATAGAACTGTAATAAATATACTTATTACTTTTATTATTATCAATATAACATGCACTATTTGCCATATTTTACTATTATTATCGCTAGAACTATAATAATTATACTTATTACTCCCGATATTATCAATATAACATGCATTATTACCCATATAAGGCAGTTGCTATCGCTAGAACTGTAATAATTATACTTATTACTTATATTATTCTCAATATAACATGCATTATTACCCATATAATGCAGTTATTATCGCTAGAACTGTAATAATTATACTTATTACTTATATTATTATCAACATAACATGCATTATTACCCATATAATGCAGTTATTATCGCCAGAACTGTAATAATTATACTTATTACTTATATTATTCTCAATATAACATGCATTATTACCCATATTATGCAGTTATTATCGCAAGAACTATAATAAATATACGAATTACTTTTATTATCATCAATATAACTTGCATTATTACCCATATTATGCAGTTATTATCGATAGAACTGTAATAAATATATTTATTAGTTTTATTATTATCAATATAACATGCACCATTTGCCATATTTTACTATTATTATCGCTAGAACTATAATAATTATACTTATTACTCCCGATATTATCAATATAACATGCATTATTACCCATATAATGCAGTTATTATCGCCAGAACTGTAATAATTATACTTATTACTTATATTATTCTCAATATAACATGCATTATTACCCATATTATGCAGTTATTATCGCTAGAACTATAATAAATATACGTATTACTTTCATTATCATCAATATAACATGCATTATTACCCATATAATGGAGGTATTATCGCTAGAACTGTAATAATTATACTTATTACTTATATTATTATCAATATAACATGCATTATTACCCATATTATGCAGTTATTATCGCTAGAGCTATAATAAATATACGTATTACTTTCATTATCATCAATATAACATGCATTATTACCCATATAATGGAGGTATTATCGCTAGAACTGTAATAATTATACTTATTACTTATATTATTATCAATATAACATGCATTATTACCCATATTATGCAGTTATTATCTCTAGAACCATAATAAATATACTCATTACTCCCAATATTATCAATATAACCTGCATTTTTACCCATATAATGCAGTTATTATCGCTAGAACTGTAATAATTATACTTATTACTTATATTGTTAGCAATATAACGTGCATTATTACCCATATAATGCAGTTATTATCGCTAGAAGTGTAATAATTATACTTATTACTCATATTATTATCAATATAACATGCATTATTACCCATATTATGCAGTTATTATCGCTAGAACTATAATAAATATACGTATTACTTTTATTATCATCGATATAACATGCATTATTACCCATATTATGCAGTTATTATCGATAGAACTGTAATAAATATACTTATTACTTTTATTATTATCAATATAACATGCACTATTTGCCATATTTTACTATTATTATCGCTAGAACTATAATAATTATACTTATTACTCCCGATATTATCAATATAACATGCATTACTACCCATATAATGCAGTTATTATCGCTAGAACTGTAATAATTATACTTATTACTTATATTGTTAGCAATATAACGTGCATTATTACCCATATAATGCAGTTATTATCGCTAGAACTGTAATAATTATACTTATTACTTATATTATTCTCAATATAACATGCATTATTACCCATATTATGCAGTTATTATCGCTAGAACTATAATAAATATGCGTATTACTTTTATTATCATCAATACAACATGCATTATTACCCATATTATGCAGTTATTGTCGATAGAACTGTAATAAATATACTTATTACTTTTATTATTATCAATATAACATGCACTATTTGCCATATTTTACTATTATTATCGCTAGAACTATAATAATTATACTTATTACTCCCGATATTATCAATATAACATGCATTATTACCCATATAAGGCAGTTACTATCGCTAGAACTGTAATAATTATACTTATTACTTATATTATTCTCAATATAACATGCATTATTACCCATATTATGCTGTTATTATCGATAGAACTGTAATAAATATACTTATTACTTTTACTATTATCAATATATCATGCACTATTAGCCATATTTTACTATTATTATCGCTAGAACTGTAATAATTATACTAATTACTTATATTATTAGCAATATAACGTGCATTATTACCTATATTATGCAGTTATTATCGCTAGAACTGTAATAATTATACTTACTACTTATATCATTATCAATATAACATGCATTATAACCCACATAATAGAGGTATTATCGCTAGAACTGTAATAATTATACTTATTACTTATACTATTAGCAATATAACGTGCATTGTTACCCATATAATGCAGTTATTATCGCCAGAACTGTAATAATTATACTTATTACTTATATTATTCTCAATATAACATGCATTATTACCCATATTATGCAGTTATTATCGCTTGAACTATAATAAATATACGTATTACTTTCATTATCATCAATATAACATGCATTATTACCCATATAATAGAGGTATTATCGCTAGAACTGTAATAATTATACTTATTACTTATACTATTAGCAATATAACGTGCATTATTACCCATATAATGCAGTTATTATCGCCAGAACTGTAATAATAATACTTATTACTTATATTATTATCAATATAACATGCATTATTACCCATATTATGCAGTTATTATCGCTAGAACTATAATAAATATACGTATTACTTTTATTATCATCAATACAACATGCATTATTACCCACATTATGCAGTTATTGTCGATAGAACTGAAATAAATATACTTATTACTTTTATTATTATCAATATAACATGCACTATTTGCCATATTTTACTATTATTATCGCTAGAACTATAATAATTATACTTATTACTCCCGATATTATCAATATAACATGCATTATTACCCATATAAGGCAGTTACTATCGCTAGAACTGTAATAATTATACTTATTACTTATATTATTCTCAATATAACATGCATTATTACCCATATAATGCAGTTATTATCGCTAGAACTGTAATAATTATACTTATTACTTATATTATTATCAACATAACATGCATTATTACCCATATAATGGAGGTATTATTGCTAGAACTGTAATAATTATACTTATTACTTACACTATTAGCAATATAACGTGCATTGTTACCCATATAATGCAGTTATTATCGCCAGAACTGTAATAATTATACTTATTACTTATATTATTCTCAATATAACATGCATTATTACCCATATTATGCAGTTATTATCGCAAGAACTATAATAAATATAGGTATTACTTTCATTATCATCAATATAACATGCATTATTACCCATATAATGGAGGTATTATCGCTAGAACTGTAATAATTATACTTATTACTTATATTGTTAGCAATATAACGTGCATTATTACCCATATAATGCAGTTATTATCGCTAGAAGTGTAATAATTATACTTATTACTCATATTATTATCAATATAACATGCATTATTACCCATATTATGCAGTTATTATCGCTAGAACTATAATAAATATACGTATTACTTTTATTATCATCGATATAACATGCATTATTACCCATATTATGCAGTTATTATCGATAGAACTGTAATAAATATACTTATTACTTTTATTATTATCAATATAACATGCACTATTTGCCATATTTTACTATTATTATCGCTAGAACTATAATAATTATACTTATTACTCCCGATATTATCAATATAACATGCATTACTACCCATATAATGCAGTTATTATCGCTAGAACTGTAATAATTATACTTATTACTTATATTGTTAGCAATATAACGTGCATTATTACCCATATAATGCAGTTATTATCGCTAGAACTGTAATAATTATACTTATTACTTATATTATTCTCAATATAACATGCATTATTACCCATATTATGCAGTTATTATCGCTAGAACTATAATAAATATGCGTATTACTTTTATTATCATCAATACAACATGCATTATTACCCATATTATGCAGTTATTGTCGATAGAACTGTAATAAATATACTTATTACTTTTATTATTATCAATATAACATGCACTATTTGCCATATTTTACTATTATTATCGCTAGAACTATAATAATTATACTTATTACTCCCGATATTATCAATATAACATGCATTATTACCCATATAAGGCACTTACTATCGCTAGAACTGTAATAATTATACTTATTACTTATATTATTCTCAATATAACATGCATTATTACCCATATAATGCAGTTATTATCGCTAGAACTGTAATAATTATACTTATTACTTATATTATTATCAACATAACATGCATTATTACCCACATAATGGAGGTATTATTGCTAGAACTGTAATAATTATACTTATTACTTACACTATTAGCAATATAACGTGCATTGTTACCCATATAATGCAGTTATTATCGCCAGAACTGTAATAATTATACTTATTACTTATATTATTCTCAATATAACATGCATTATTACCCATATTATGCAGTTATTATCGCAAGAACTATAATAAATATAGGTATTACTTTCATTATCATCAATATAACATGCATTATTACCCATATAATGGAGGTATTATCGCTAGAACTGTAATAATTATACTTATTACTTATATTGTTAGCAATATAACGTGCATTATTACCCATATAATGCAGTTATTATCGCTAGAACTGTAATAATTATACTTATTACTTTTATTATCATCAATATAACTTGCATAATTACCCATATTATGCAGTTATTATCGATAGAACTGTAATAAATATATTTATTAGTTTTATTATTATCAATATAACATGCACCATTTGCCATATTTTACTATTATTATCGCTAGAACTATAATAATTATACTTATTACTCCCGATATTATCAATATAACATGCATTATTACCCATATAATGCAGTTATTATCGCCAGAACTGTAATAATTATACTTATTACTTATATTATTCTCAATATAACATGCATTATTACCCATATTATGCAGTTATTATCGCTAGAACTATAATAAATATACGTATTACTTTCATTATCATCAATATAACATGCATTATTACCCATATAATGGAGGTATTATCGCTAGAACTGTAATAATTATACTTATTACTTATATTATTATCAATATAACATGCATTATTACCCATATTATGCAGTTATTATCGCTAGAGCTATAATAAATATACGTATTACTTTCATTATCATCAATATAACATGCATTATTACCCATATTATGCAGTTATTATCGCTAGAACTATAATAAATATACGTATTACTTTTATTATCATCAATATAACATGCATTATTACCCAAATTATGCAGTTATTATCGATAGAACTGTAATAAATATACTTATTACTTTTATTATTATCAATATAACATGCACTATTTGCCATATTTTACTATTAATATCGCTAGAACTATAATAATTATACTTATTACTCCCGATATTATCAATATAACATGCATTATTACCCATATAATGCAGTTATTATCACTAGAACTGTAATAATTATACTTATTACTTATATTATTCTCAATATAACATGCACTATTTGCCATATTTTACTATTATTATCGCTAGAACTATAATAATTATACTTATTACTCCCGATATTATCAATATAACATGCATTATTACCCATATAATGCAGTTATTATCACTAGAACTGTAATAATTATACTTATTACTTATATTATTCTCAATATAACATGCATTATTACCCATATTATGCAGTTATTATCGCTAGAACTATAATAAATATACGTATTACTTTCATTATCATCAGTATAACATGCATTATTACCCACATAATGGTGGTATTATCGCTAGAACTGTAATAATTATACTTATTACTTATATTATTATCAATATAACATGCCTTATTACCCATATAATGCAGTTATTATCGCTAGAACTGTAATAATTATACTCATTACTTATATTATTAGCAACATAACGTGCATTATTACCCATATTATGCAGTTATTATCGCTAGAACTGTAATAATTAAACTTATTACTTATATCATTATCAATCTAACATGCATTATTACCCATATAATGGAGGTATTATCGCTAGAACTGTAATAATTATACTTATTACTTATACTATTAGCAATATAACGTGCATTATCACCCATATAATGCAGTTATTATCGCTAGAACTATAATAAATATACGTATTACTTTCATTATCATCAATATAACATGCATTATTACCCATATTATGCAGTTATTATCGATAGAACTGTAATAAATATACTTATTACTTTTACTATTATCAATATATCATGCACTACTAGCCATGTTTTACTATTATTATCGCTAGAACTATAATAATTATACTTATTACTCCCAATATTATCAATATAACATGCCTTATTACGCATATAATGCAGTTATTATCGCTAGAACTGTAATAAATATACTTACTACTTTCATTATCATCAATATAACATGCATTATTACCCATATTATGCAGTTATTATCGCTAGAACTGTAATAATTGTACTCATTACTTATATTATTAGCAATATAACCTGCATTATTACCCATATTATGCAGTTATTATCGCTAGAACTGTAACAGTTATACTTATTACTTATATCATTATCAATATAACATGCATTATTACCCATATAATGCAGTTATTATCGCTAGAGCTGTAATAATTGTACTCATTACTTATATTATTAGCAATATAACCTGCATTATTACCCATATTATGCAGTTATTATCGCTAGAACTGTAATAATTGTACTCATTACTTATATTATTAGCAATATAACCTGCATTATTACCCATATTATGCAGTTATTATCGCTAGAACTGTAATAATTATACTTATTACTTATATCATTATCAATATAACATGCATTATTACCCATATTATGCAGTTATTATCGCTAGAGCGATAATAAATATACGTATTACTTTCATTATCATCAATATAACATGCATTATTACCCATATAATAGAGGTATTATCGCTAGAACTGTAATATTTATACTTATTACTTATACTATTAGCAATATAACGTGCATTATTACCCATATAATGCAGTTATTATCGCCAGAACTGTAATAATAATACTTATTACTTATATTATTATCAATATAACATGCATTATTACCCATATTATGCAGTTATTATCGCTAGAGCTATAATAAATATACGTATTACTTTCATTATCATCAATATAACATGCATTATTACCCATATAATGGAGGTATTATCGCTAGAACTGTAATAATTATACTTATTACTTATATTATTATCAATATAACATGCATTATTACCCATATTATGCAGTTATTATCGCTAGAGCTATAATAAATATACGTATTACTTTCATTATCATCAATATAACATGCATTATTACCCATATAATGGAGGTATTATCGCTAGAACTGTAATAATTATACTTATTACTTATATTATTATCAATATAACATGCATTATTACCCATATTATGCAGTTATTATCTCTAGAACCATAATAAATATACTCATTACTCCCAATATTATCAATATAACCTGCATTTTTACCCATATAATGCAGTTATTATCGCTAGAACTGTAATAATTATACTTATTACTTATATCATTATCAATATAACATGCATTATTACCCATATAATGCAGTTATTATCGCTAGAGCTGTAATAATTGTACTCATTACTTATATTATTAGCAATATAACCTGCATTATTACCCATATTATGCAGTTATTATCGCTAGAACTGTAATAATTATACTTATTACTTATATCATTATCAATATAACATGCATTATAACCCACATAATAGAGGTATTATCGCTAGAACTGTAATAATTATACTTATTACTTATACTATTAGCAATATAACGTGCATTGTTACCCATATAATGCAGTTATTATCGCCAGAACTGTAATAATTATACTTATTACTTATATTATTCTCAATATAACATGCATTATTACCCATATTATGCAGTTATTATCGCTTGAACTATAATAAATATACGTATTACTTTCATTATCATCAATATAACATGCATTATTACCCATATAATAGAGGTATTATCGCTAGAACTGTAATAATTATACTTATTACTTATACTATTAGCAATATAACGTGCATTATTACCCATATAATGCAGTTATTATCGCCAGAACTGTAATAATAATACTTATTACTTATATTATTATCAATATAACATGCATTATTACCCATATTATGCAGTTATTATCGCTAGAGCTATAATAAATATACGTATTACTTTCATTATCATCAATATAACATGCATTATTACCCATATAATGGAGGTATTATCGCTAGAACTGTAATAATTATACTTATTACTTATATTATTATCAATATAACATGCATTATTACCCATATTATGCAGTTATTATCTCTAGAACCATAATAAATATACTCATTACTCCCAATATTATCAATATAACCTGCATTTTTACCCATATAATGCAGTTATTATCGCTAGAACTGTAATAATTATATTTATTACTTATATTGTTAGCAATATAACGTGCATTATTACCCATATAATGCAGTTATTATCGCTAGAACTGTAATAATTATACTTATTACTTATATTGTTAGCAATATAACGTGCATTATTACCCATATAATGCAGTTATTATCGCTAGAAGTGTAATAATTATACTTATTACTCATATTATTATCAATATAACATGCATTATTACCCATATTATGCAGTTATTATCGCTAGAACTATAATAAATATACGTATTACTTTTATTATCATCAATACAACATGCATTATTACCCATATTATGCAGTTATTGTCGATAGAACTGAAATAAATATACTTATTACTTTTATTATTATCAATATAACATGCACTATTTGCCATATTTTACTATTATTATCGCTAGAACTATAATAATTATACTTATTACTCCCGATATTATCAATATAAGATGCATTATTACCCATATAAGGCAGTTACTATCGCTAGAACTGTAATAATTATACTTATTACTTATATTATTCTCAATATAACATGCATTATTACCCATATAATGCAGTTATTATCGCTAGAACTGTAATAATTATACTTATTACTTATATTATTATCAACATAACATGCATTATTACCCATATAATGGAGGTATTATTGCTAGAACTGTAATAATTATACTTATTACTTACACTATTAGCAATATAACGTGCATTGTTACCCATATAATGCAGTTATTATCGCCAGAACTGTAATAATTATACTTATTACTTATATTATTATCAACATAACATGCATTATTACCCATATAATGGAGGTATTATTGCTAGAACTGTAATAATTATACTTATTACTTACACTATTAGCAATATAACGTGCATTGTTACCCATATAATGCAGTTATTATCGCCAGAACTGTAATAATTATACTTATTACTTATATTATTCTCAATATAACATGCATTATTACCCATATTATGCAGTTATTATCTCTAGAACCATAATAAATATACTCATTACTCCCAATATTATCAATATAACATGCATTATTACCCATATAATGCAGTTATTATCGCTAGAACTGTAATAATTATACTTATTACTCATATTATTATCAATATAACATGCATTATTACCCATATTATGCAGTTATTATCGCTAGAACTACAATAAATATACGTATTACTTTTATTATCATCAATATAACATGCATTATTACCCATATTATGCAGTTATTATCGATAGAACTGTAATAAATATACTTATTACTTTTATTATTATCAATATAACATGCACTATTTGCCATATTTTACTATTATTATCGCTAGAACTATAATAATTATACTTATTACTCCCGATATTATCAATATAACATGCATTATTACCCATATAATGCAGTTATTATCGCCAGAACTGTAATAATTATACTTATTACTTATATTATTCTCAATATAACATGCATTATTACCCATATTATGCAGTTATTATCGCAAGAACTATAATAAATATACGAATTACTTTTATTATCATCAATATAACTTGCATTATTACCCATATTATGCAGTTATTATCGATAGAACTGTAATAAATATATTTATTAGTTTTATTATTATCAATATAACATGCACCATTTGCCATATTTTACTATTATTATCGCTAGGACTATAATAATTATACTTATTACTCCCGATATTATCAATATAACATGCATTATTACCCATATAATGCAGTTATTATCGCCAGAACTGTAATAATTATACTTATTACTTATATTATTCTCAATATAACATGCATTATTACCCATATTATGCAGTTATTATCGCTAGAACTATAATAAATATACGTATTACTTTCATTATCATCAATATAACATGCATTATTACCCATATAATGGAGGTATTATCGCTAGAACTGTAATAATTATACTTATTACTTACACTATTAGCAATATAACGTGCATTGTTACCCATATAATGCAGTTATTATCGCCAGAACTGTAATAATTATACTTATTACTTATATTATTCTCAATATAACATGCATTATTACCCATATTATGCAGTTATTATCTCTAGAACCATAATAAATATACTCATTACTCCCAATATTATCAATATAACATGCATTATTACCCATATAATGCAGTTATTATCGCTAGAACTGTAATAATTATACTTATTACTCATATTATTGTCAATATAACATGCATTATTACCCATATTATGCAGTTATTATCGCTAGAACTACAATAAATATACGTATTACTTTTATTATCATCAATATAACATGCATTATTACCCATATTATGCAGTTATTATCGATAGAACTGTAATAAATATACTTATTACTTTTATTATTATCAATATAACATGCACTATTTGCCATATTTTACTATTATTATCGCTAGAACTATAATAATTATACTTATTACTCCCGATATTATCAATATAACATGCATTATTACCCATATAATGCAGTTATTATCGCCAGAACTGTAATAATTATACTTATTACTTATATTATTCTCAATATAACATGCATTATTACCCATATTATGCAGTTATTATCGCAAGAACTATAATAAATATACGAATTACTTTTATTATCATCAATATAACTTGCATTATTACCCATATTATGCAGTTATTATCGATAGAACTGTAATAAATATATTTATTAGTTTTATTATTATCAATATAACATGCACCATTTGCCATATTTTACTATTATTATCGCTAGGACTATAATAATTATACTTATTACTCCCGATATTATCAATATAACATGCATTATTACCCATATAATGCAGTTATTATCGCCAGAACTGTAATAATTATACTTATTACTTATATTATTCTCAATATAACATGCATTATTACCCATATTATGCAGTTATTATCGCTAGAACTATAATAAATATACGTATTACTTTCATTATCATCAATATAACATGCATTATTACCCATATAATGGAGGTATTATCGCTAGAACTGTAATAATTATACTTATTACTAATATTATTATCAATATAACATGCCTTATTACCCATATAATGCAGTTATTATCGCTAGAACTGTAATAATTATACTCATTACTTGTATTATTAGCAACATAACGTGCATTATTACCCATATTATGCAGTTATTATCGCTAGAACTGTAATAATTAAACTTATTACTTATATCATTATCAATCTAACATGCATTATTACCCATATAATGGAGGTATTATCGCTAGAACTGTAATAATTACACTTATTACTTATATTATTATCAACATAACATGCATTATTACCCATATAATGGAGGTATTATTGCTAGAACTGTAATAATTATACTTATTACAGATATCATTATCAATATAACCTGCATTATTACCCATATAATGGAGGTATTATCGCTAGAACTGTAATAATTAAACTTATTACTTATATCATTATCAATCTAACATGCATTATTACCCATATAATGGAGGTATTATCGCTAGAACTGTAATAATTACACTTATTACTTATATTATTATCAACATAACATGCATTATTACCCATATAATGGAGGTATTATTGCTAGAACTGTAATAATTATACTTATTACAGATATCATTATCAATATAACCTGCATTATTACCCATATAATGGAGGTATTATCGCTAGAACTGTAATAATTATACTTATTACTTATACTATTAGCAATATAACGTGCATTATCACCCATATAATGCAGTTATTATCGCTAGAACTATAATAAATATACGTATTACTTTCATTATCATCAATATAACATGCATTATTACCCATATTATGCAGTTATTATCGATAGAACTGTAATAAATATACTTATTACTTTTACTATTATCAATATATCATGCACTACTAGCCATATTTTACTATTATTATCGCTAGAACTATAATAATTATACTTATTACTCCCAATATTATCAATATAACATGCCTTATTACGCATATAATGCAGTTATTATCGCTAGAACTGTAATAAATATACTTACTACTTTCATTATCATCAATATAACATGCATTATTACCCATATTATGCAGTTATTATCGATAGAACTGTAATAAATATACTTATTACTTTTACTATTATCAATATATCATGCACTATTAGCCATATTTTACTATTACTATCGCTAGAACTGTAATAATTATACTAATTACTTATATTATTAGCAATATAACGTGCATTATTACCTATATTATGCAGTTATTATCGCTAGAACTGTAACAGTTATACTTATTACTAACATCATTATCAATATAACATGCATTATTACCCATATTATGCAGTTATTATCTCTAGTACCATAATAAATATACTTATTACTCCCAATATTATCAATATGACATGCATTTTTACCCATATTATGAAGTTATTATCGATAGAACTGTAATAATTATACTTATTACTCATATTATTATCAATATAACATGCATTATTACCCATATAATGCAGTTATTATCGCTAGAGCTGTAATAGTTGTACTCATTACTTATATTATTAGCAATATAACCTGCATTATTACCCATATTATGCAGTTATTATCGCTAGAACTGTAATAATTATACTTATTACTTATATCATTATCAATATAACATGCATTATAACCCATATAATAGAGGTATTATCGCTAGAACTGTAATAATTATACTTATTACTTATACTATTAGCAATATAACGTGCATTGTTACCCATATAATGCAGTTATTATCGCCAGAACTGTAATAATTATACTTATTACTTATATTATTCTCAATATAACATGCATTATTACCCATATTATGCAGTTATTATCGCTTGAACTATAATAAATATACGTATTACTTTCATTATCATCAATATAACATGCATTATTACCCATATAATAGAGGTATTAACACTAGAACTGTAATAATTATACTTATTACTTATACTATTAGCAATATAACGTGCATTATTACCCATATAATGCAGTTATTATCGCCAGAACTGTAATAATTATACTTATTACTTATATTATTATCAATATAACATGCATTATTACCCATATTATGCAGTTATTATCGCTAGAGCTATAATAAATATACGTATTACTTTCATTATCATCAATATAACATGCATTATTACCCATATAATGGAGGTATTATCGCTAGAACTGTAATAATTATACTTATTACTTATATTATTATCAATATAACATGCATTATTACCCATATTATGCAGTTATTATCTCTAGAACCATAATAAATATACTCATTACTCCCAATATTATCAATATAACCTGCATTTTTACCCATATAATGCAGTTATTATCGTTAGAACTGTAATAATTATACTTATTACTTATATTGTTAGCAATATAACGTGCATTATTACCCATATAATGCAGTTATTATCGCTAGAACTGTAATAATTATACTTATTACTTATATTGTTAGCAATATAACGTGCATTATTACCCATATAATGCAGTTATTATCGCTAGAAGTGTAATAATTATACTTATTCCTCATATTATTATCAATATAACATGCATTACTACCCATATTATGCAGTTATTATCGCTAGAACTATAATAAATATACGTATTACTTTTATTATCATCAATATAACATGCATTATTACCCATATTATGCAGTTATTATCGATAGAACTGTAATAAATATACTTATTACTTTTATTATTATCAATATAACATGCACTATTTGCCATATTTTACTATTATTATCGCTAGAACTATAATAATTAGACTTATTACTCCCGATATTATCAATATAACATGCATTATTACCCATATAATGCAGTTATTATCGCTAGAACTGTAATAATTATACTTATTACTTATATTATTCTCATTATAACATGCATTATTACCCATACTATGCAGTTATTATCGCTAGAACTATAATAAATATACGTATTACTTTCATTATCATCAGTATAACATGCATTATTACCCACATAATGGAGGTATTATCGCTAGAACTGTAATAATTACACTTATTACTTATATTATTATCAACATAACATGCATTATTACCCATATAATGGAGGTATTATTGCTAGAACTGTAATAATTATACTTATTACAGATATCATTATCAATATAACCTGCATTATTACCCATATAATGGAGGTATTATCGCTAGAACTGTAATAATTAAACTTATTACTTATATCATTATCAATCTAACATGCATTATTACCCATATAATGGAGGTATTATCGCTAGAACTGTAATAATTACACTTATTACTTATATTATTATCAACATAACATGCATTATTACCCATATAATGGAGGTATTATTGCTAGAACTGTAATAATTATACTTATTACAGATATCATTATCAATATAACCTGCATTATTACCCATATAATGGAGGTATTATCGCTAGAACTGTAATAATTATACTTATTACTTATACTATTAGCAATATAAAGTGCATTATCACCCATATAATGCAGTTATTATCGCTAGAACTATAATAAATATACGTATTACTTTCATTATCATCAATATAACATGCATTATTACCCATATTATGCAGTTATTATCGATAGAACTGTAATAAATATACTTATTACTTTTACTATTATCAATATATCATGCACTACTAGCCATATTTTACTATTATTATCGCTAGAACTATAATAATTATACTTATTACTCCCAATATTATCAATATAACATGCCTTATTACGCATATAATGCAGTTATTATCGCTAGAACTGTAATAAATATACTTACTACTTTCATTATCATCAATATAACATGCATTATTACCCATATTATGCAGTTATTATCGATAGAACTGTAATAAATATACTTATTACTTTTACTATTATCAATATATCATGCACTATTAGCCATATTTTACTATTATTATCGCTAGAACTGTAATAATTATACTAATTACTTATATTATTAGCAATATAACGTGCATTATTACCTATATTATGCAGTTATTATCGCTAGAACTGTAACAGTTATACTTATTACTTATATCATTATCAATATAACATGCATTATTACCCATATTATGCAGTTATTATCTCTAGTACCATAATAAATATACTTATTACTCCCAATATTATCAATATGACATGCATTTTTACCCATATTATGCAGTTATTATCGATAGAACTGTAATAATTATACTTATTACTCATATTATTATCAATATAACATGCATTATTACCCATATAATGCAGTTATTATCGCTAGAGCTGTAATAGTTGTACTCATTACTTATATTATTAGCAATATAACCTGCATTATTACCCATATTATGCAGTTATTATCGCTAGAACTGTAATAATTATACTTATTACTTATATCATTATCAATATAACATGCATTATAACCCATATAATAGAGGTATTATCGCTAGAACTGTAATAATTATACTTATTACTTATACTATTAGCAATATAACGTGCATTGTTACCCATATAATGCAGTTATTATCGCCAGAACTGTAATAATTATACTTATTACTTATATTATTCTCAATATAACATGCATTATTACCCATATTATGCAGTTATTATCGCTTGAACTATAATAAATATACGTATTACTTTCATTATCATCAATATAACATGCATTATTACCCATATAATAGAGGTATTAACACTAGAACTGTAATAATTATACTTATTACTTATACTATTAGCAATATAACGTGCATTATTACCCATATAATGCAGTTATTATCGCCAGAACTGTAATAATTATACTTATTACTTATATTATTATCAATATAACATGCATTATTACCCATATTATGCAGTTATTATCGCTAGAGCTATAATAAATATACGTATTACTTTCATTATCATCAATATAACATGCATTATTACCCATATAATGGAGGTATTATCGCTAGAACTGTAATAATTATACTTATTACTTATATTATTATCAATATAACATGCATTATTACCCATATTATGCAGTTATTATCTCTAGAACCATAATAAATATACTCATTACTCCCAATATTATCAATATAACCTGCATTTTTACCCATATAATGCAGTTATTATCGTTAGAACTGTAATAATTATACTTATTACTTATATTGTTAGCAATATAACGTGCATTATTACCCATATAATGCAGTTATTATCGCTAGAACTGTAATAATTATACTTATTACTTATATTGTTAGCAATATAACATGCATTACTACCCATATTATGCAGTTATTATCGCTAGAACTATAATAAATATACGTATTACTTTTATTATCATCAATATAACATGCATTATTACCCATATTATGCAGTTATTATCGATAGAACTGTAATAAATATACTTATTACTTTTATTATTATCAATATAACATGCACTATTTGCCATATTTTACTATTATTATCGCTAGAACTATAATAATTAGACTTATTACTCCCGATATTATCAATATAACATGCATTATTACCCATATAATGCAGTTATTATCGCTAGAACTGTAATAATTATACTTATTACTTATATTATTCTCAATATAACATGCATTATTACCCATATTATGCAGTTATTATCGCTAGAACTATAATAAATATACGTATTACTTTCATTATCATCAGTATAACATGCATTATTACCCACATAATGGAGGTATTATCGCTAGAACTGTAATAATTACACTTATTACTTATATTATCATCAATATAACATGCATTATTACCCATATTATGCAGTTATTATCGCTAGAACTGTAATAATTGTACTCATTACTTATATTAT
This sequence comes from Megachile leachella, assembly GCA_963576845.1. Lineage (NCBI taxonomy): Eukaryota > Metazoa > Arthropoda > Insecta > Hymenoptera > Megachilidae > Megachile > Megachile leachella. The sequence goes on from CAUYWW010000079.1 coordinate 338,126, forward strand.
TAGCAATATAACCTGCATTATTACCCATATTATGCAGTTATTATCGCTAGAACTGTAACAGTTATACTTATTACTTATATCATTATCAATATAACATGCATTATTACCCATATAATGCAGTTATTATCGCTAGAGCTGTAATAATTGTACTCATTACTTATATTATTAGCAATATAACCTGCATTATTACCCATATTATGCAGTTATTATCGCTAGAACTGTAATAATTGTACTCATTACTTATATTATTAGCAATATAACCTGCATTATTACCCATATTATGCAGTTATTATCGCTAGAACTGTAATAATTATACTTATTACTTATATCATTATCAATATAACATGCATTATTACCCATATTATGCAGTTATTATCGCTAGAGCGATAATAAATATACGTATTACTTTCATTATCATCAATATAACATGCATTATTACCCATATAATAGAGGTATTATCGCTAGAACTGTAATATTTATACTTATTACTTATACTATTAGCAATATAACGTGCATTATTACCCATATAATGCAGTTATTATCGCCAGAACTGTAATAATAATACTTATTACTTATATTATTATCAATATAACATGCATTATTACCCATATTATGCAGTTATTATCGCTAGAGCTATAATAAATATACGTATTACTTTCATTATCATCAATATAACATGCATTATTACCCATATAATGGAGGTATTATCGCTAGAACTGTAATAATTATACTTATTACTTATATTATTATCAATATAACATGCATTATTACCCATATTATGCAGTTATTATCGCTAGAGCTATAATAAATATACGTATTACTTTCATTATCATCAATATAACATGCATTATTACCCATATAATGGAGGTATTATCGCTAGAACTGTAATAATTATACTTATTACTTATATTATTATCAATATAACATGCATTATTACCCATATTATGCAGTTATTATCTCTAGAACCATAATAAATATACTCATTACTCCCAATATTATCAATATAACCTGCATTTTTACCCATATAATGCAGTTATTATCGCTAGAACTGTAATAATTATACTTATTACTTATATCATTATCAATATAACATGCATTATTACCCATATAATGCAGTTATTATCGCTAGAGCTGTAATAATTGTACTCATTACTTATATTATTAGCAATATAACCTGCATTATTACCCATATTATGCAGTTATTATCGCTAGAACTGTAATAATTATACTTATTACTTATATCATTATCAATATAACATGCATTATAACCCACATAATAGAGGTATTATCGCTAGAACTGTAATAATTATACTTATTACTTATACTATTAGCAATATAACGTGCATTGTTACCCATATAATGCAGTTATTATCGCCAGAACTGTAATAATTATACTTATTACTTATATTATTCTCAATATAACATGCATTATTACCCATATTATGCAGTTATTATCGCTTGAACTATAATAAATATACGTATTACTTTCATTATCATCAATATAACATGCATTATTACCCATATAATAGAGGTATTATCGCTAGAACTGTAATAATTATACTTATTACTTATACTATTAGCAATATAACGTGCATTATTACCCATATAATGCAGTTATTATCGCCAGAACTGTAATAATAATACTTATTACTTATATTATTATCAATATAACATGCATTATTACCCATATTATGCAGTTATTATCGCTAGAGCTATAATAAATATACGTATTACTTTCATTATCATCAATATAACATGCATTATTACCCATATAATGGAGGTATTATCGCTAGAACTGTAATAATTATACTTATTACTTATATTATTATCAATATAACATGCATTATTACCCATATTATGCAGTTATTATCTCTAGAACCATAATAAATATACTCATTACTCCCAATATTATCAATATAACCTGCATTTTTACCCATATAATGCAGTTATTATCGCTAGAACTGTAATAATTATATTTATTACTTATATTGTTAGCAATATAACGTGCATTATTACCCATATAATGCAGTTATTATCGCTAGAACTGTAATAATTATACTTATTACTTATATTGTTAGCAATATAACGTGCATTATTACCCATATAATGCAGTTATTATCGCTAGAAGTGTAATAATTATACTTATTACTCATATTATTATCAATATAACATGCATTATTACCCATATTATGCAGTTATTATCGCTAGAACTATAATAAATATACGTATTACTTTTATTATCATCAATACAACATGCATTATTACCCATATTATGCAGTTATTGTCGATAGAACTGAAATAAATATACTTATTACTTTTATTATTATCAATATAACATGCACTATTTGCCATATTTTACTATTATTATCGCTAGAACTATAATAATTATACTTATTACTCCCGATATTATCAATATAAGATGCATTATTACCCATATAAGGCAGTTACTATCGCTAGAACTGTAATAATTATACTTATTACTTATATTATTCTCAATATAACATGCATTATTACCCATATAATGCAGTTATTATCGCTAGAACTGTAATAATTATACTTATTACTTATATTATTATCAACATAACATGCATTATTACCCATATAATGGAGGTATTATTGCTAGAACTGTAATAATTATACTTATTACTTACACTATTAGCAATATAACGTGCATTGTTACCCATATAATGCAGTTATTATCGCCAGAACTGTAATAATTATACTTATTACTTATATTATTATCAACATAACATGCATTATTACCCATATAATGGAGGTATTATTGCTAGAACTGTAATAATTATACTTATTACTTACACTATTAGCAATATAACGTGCATTGTTACCCATATAATGCAGTTATTATCGCCAGAACTGTAATAATTATACTTATTACTTATATTATTCTCAATATAACATGCATTATTACCCATATTATGCAGTTATTATCTCTAGAACCATAATAAATATACTCATTACTCCCAATATTATCAATATAACATGCATTATTACCCATATAATGCAGTTATTATCGCTAGAACTGTAATAATTATACTTATTACTCATATTATTATCAATATAACATGCATTATTACCCATATTATGCAGTTATTATCGCTAGAACTACAATAAATATACGTATTACTTTTATTATCATCAATATAACATGCATTATTACCCATATTATGCAGTTATTATCGATAGAACTGTAATAAATATACTTATTACTTTTATTATTATCAATATAACATGCACTATTTGCCATATTTTACTATTATTATCGCTAGAACTATAATAATTATACTTATTACTCCCGATATTATCAATATAACATGCATTATTACCCATATAATGCAGTTATTATCGCCAGAACTGTAATAATTATACTTATTACTTATATTATTCTCAATATAACATGCATTATTACCCATATTATGCAGTTATTATCGCAAGAACTATAATAAATATACGAATTACTTTTATTAGCATCAATATAACTTGCATTATTACCCATATTATGCAGTTATTATCGATAGAACTGTAATAAATATATTTATTAGTTTTATTATTATCAATATAACATGCACCATTTGCCATATTTTACTATTATTATCGCTAGGACTATAATAATTATACTTATTACTCCCGATATTATCAATATAACATGCATTATTACCCATATAATGCAGTTATTATCGCCAGAACTGTAATAATTATACTTATTACTTATATTATTCTCAATATAACATGCATTATTACCCATATTATGCAGTTATTATCGCTAGAACTATAATAAATATACGTATTACTTTCATTATCATCAATATAACATGCATTATTACCCATATAATGGAGGTATTATCGCTAGAACTGTAATAATTATACTTATTACTAATATTATTATCAATATAACATGCCTTATTACCCATATAATGCAGTTATTATCGCTAGAACTGTAATAATTATACTCATTACTTGTATTATTAGCAACATAACGTGCATTATTACCCATATTATGCAGTTATTATCGCTAGAACTGTAATAATTAAACTTATTACTTATATCATTATCAATCTAACATGCATTATTACCCATATAATGGAGGTATTATCGCTAGAACTGTAATAATTACACTTATTACTTATATTATTATCAACATAACATGCATTATTACCCATATAATGGAGGTATTATTGCTAGAACTGTAATAATTATACTTATTACAGATATCATTATCAATATAACCTGCATTATTACCCATATAATGGAGGTATTATCGCTAGAACTGTAATAATTAAACTTATTACTTATATCATTATCAATCTAACATGCATTATTACCCATATAATGGAGGTATTATCGCTAGAACTGTAATAATTACACTTATTACTTATATTATTATCAACATAACATGCATTATTACCCATATAATGGAGGTATTATTGCTAGAACTGTAATAATTATACTTATTACAGATATCATTATCAATATAACCTGCATTATTACCCATATAATGGAGGTATTATCGCTAGAACTGTAATAATTATACTTATTACTTATACTATTAGCAATATAACGTGCATTATCACCCATATAATGCAGTTATTATCGCTAGAACTATAATAAATATACGTATTACTTTCATTATCATCAATATAACATGCATTATTACCCATATTATGCAGTTATTATCGATAGAACTGTAATAAATATACTTATTACTTTTACTATTATCAATATATCATGCACTACTAGCCATATTTTACTATTATTATCGCTAGAACTATAATAATTATACTTATTACTCCCAATATTATCAATATAACATGCCTTATTACGCATATAATGCAGTTATTATCGCTAGAACTGTAATAAATATACTTACTACTTTCATTATCATCAATATAACATGCATTATTACCCATATTATGCAGTTATTATCGATAGAACTGTAATAAATATACTTATTACTTTTACTATTATCAATATATCATGCACTATTAGCCATATTTTACTATTATTATCGCTAGAACTGTAATAATTATACTAATTACTTATATTATTAGCAATATAACGTGCATTATTACCTATATTATGCAGTTATTATCGCTAGAACTGTAACAGTTATACTTATTACTTATATCATTATCAATATAACATGCATTATTACCCATATTATGCAGTTATTATCTCTAGTACCATAATAAATATACTTATTACTCCCAATATTATCAATATGACATGCATTTTTACCCATATTATGCAGTTATTATCGATAGAACTGTAATAATTATACTTATTACTCATATTATTATCAATATAACATGCATTATTACCCATATAATGCAGTTATTATCGCTAGAGCTGTAATAGTTGTACTCATTACTTATATTATTAGCAATATAACCTGCATTATTACCCATATTATGCAGTTATTATCGCTAGAACTGTAATAATTATACTTATTACTTATATCATTATCAATATAACATGCATTATAACCCATATAATAGAGGTATTATCGCTAGAACTGTAATAATTATACTTATTACTTATACTATTAGCAATATAACGTGCATTGTTACCCATATAATGCAGTTATTATCGCCAGAACTGTAATAATTATACTTATTACTTATATTATTCTCAATATAACATGCATTATTACCCATATTATGCAGTTATTATCGCTTGAACTATAATAAATATACGTATTACTTTCATTATCATCAATATAACATGCATTATTACCCATATAATAGAGGTATTAACACTAGAACTGTAATAATTATACTTATTACTTATACTATTAGCAATATAACGTGCATTATTACCCATATAATGCAGTTATTATCGCCAGAACTGTAATAATTATACTTATTACTTATATTATTATCAATATAACATGCATTATTACCCATATTATGCAGTTATTATCGCTAGAGCTATAATAAATATACGTATTACTTTCATTATCATCAATATAACATGCATTATTACCCATATAATGGAGGTATTATCGCTAGAACTGTAATAATTATACTTATTACTTATATTATTATCAATATAACATGCATTATTACCCATATTATGCAGTTATTATCTCTAGAACCATAATAAATATACTCATTACTCCCAATATTATCAATATAACCTGCATTTTTACCCATATAATGCAGTTATTATCGTTAGAACTGTAATAATTATACTTATTACTTATATTGTTAGCAATATAACGTGCATTATTACCCATATAATGCAGTTATTATCGCTAGAACTGTAATAATTATACTTATTACTTATATTGTTAGCAATATAACGTGCATTATTACCCATATAATGCAGTTATTATCGCTAGAAGTGTAATAATTATACTTATTCCTCATATTATTATCAATATAACATGCATTACTACCCATATTATGCAGTTATTATCGCTAGAACTATAATAAATATACGTATTACTTTTATTATCATCAATATAACATGCATTATTACCCATATTATGCAGTTATTATCGATAGAACTGTAATAAATATACTTATTACTTTTATTATTATCAATATAACATGCACTATTTGCCATATTTTACTATTATTATCGCTAGAACTATAATAATTAGACTTATTACTCCCGATATTATCAATATAACATGCATTATTACCCATATAATGGAGGTATTATTGCTAGAACTGTAATAATTATACTTATTACAGATATCATTATCAATATAACCTGCATTATTACCCATATAATGGAGGTATTATCGCTAGAACTGTAATAATTAAACTTATTACTTATATCATTATCAATCTAACATGCATTATTACCCATATAATGGAGGTATTATCGCTAGAACTGTAATAATTACACTTATTACTTATATTACTATCAACATAACATGCATTATTACCCATATAATGGAGGTATTATTGCTAGAACTGTAATAATTATACTTATTACAGATATCATTATCAATATAACCTGCATTATTACCCATATAATGGAGGTATTATCGCTAGAACTGTAATAATTATACTTATTACTTATATCATTATCAATCTAACATGCATTATTACCCATATAATGGAGGTATTATCGCTAGAACTGTAATAATTACACTTATTACTTATATTATTATCAACATAACATGCATTATTACCCATATAATGGAGGTATTATTGCTAGAACTGTAATAATTATACTTATTACAGATATCATTATCAATATAACCTGCATTATTACCCATATAATGGAGGTATTATCGCTAGAACTGTAATAATTATACTTATTACTTATACTATTAGCAATATAACGTGCATTATCACCCATATAATGCAGTTATTATCGCTAGAACTATAATAAATATACGTATTACTTTCATTATCATCAATATAACATGCATTATTACCCATATTATGCAGTTATTATCGATAGAACTGTAATAAATATACTTATTACTTTTACTATTATCAATATATCATGCACTACTAGCCATATTTTACTATTATTATCGCTAGAACTATAATAATTATACTTATTACTCCCAATATTATCAATATAACATGCCTTATTACGCATATAATGCAGTTATTATCGCTAGAACTGTAATAAATATACTTACTACTTTCATTATCATCAATATAACATGCATTATTACCCATATTATGCAGTTATTATCGATAGAACTGTAATAAATATACTTATTACTTTTACTATTATCAATATATCATGCACTATTAGCCATATTTTACTATTATTATCGCTAGAACTGTAATAATTATACTAATTACTTATATTATTAGCAATATAACGTGCATTATTACCTATATTATGCAGTTATTATCGCTAGAACTGTAACAGTTATACTTATTACTTATATCATTATCAATATAACATGCATTATTACCCATATTATGCAGTTATTATCTCTAGTACCATAATAAATATACTTATTACTCCCAATATTATCAATATGACATGCATTTTTACCCATATTATGCAGTTATTATCGATAGAAGTGTAATAATTATACTTATTACTCATATTATTATCAATATAACATGCATTATTACCCATATAATGCAGTTATTATCGCTAGAGCTGTAATAGTTGTACTCATTACTTATATTATTAGCAATATAACCTGCATTATTACCCATATTATGCAGTTATTATCGCTAGAACTGTAATAATTATACTTATTACTTATATCATTATCAATATAACATGCATTATAACCCATATAATAGAGGTATTATCGCTAGAACTGTAATAATTATACTTATTACTTATACTATTAGCAATATAACGTGCATTGTTACCCATATAATGCAGTTATTATCGCCAGAACTGTAATAATTATACTTATTACTTATATTATTCTCAATATAACATGCATTATTACCCATATTATGCAGTTATTATCGCTTGAACTATAATAAATATACGTATTACTTTCATTATCATCAATATAACATGCATTATTACCCATATAATAGAGGTATTAACACTAGAACTGTAATAATTATACTTATTACTTATACTATTAGCAATATAACGTGCATTATTACCCATATAATGCAGTTATTATCGCCAGAACTGTAATAATTATACTTATTACTTATATTATTATCAATATAACATGCATTATTACCCATATTATGCAGTTATTATCGCTAGAGCTATAATAAATATACGTATTACTTTCATTATCATCAATATAACATGCATTATTACCCATATAATGGAGGTATTATCGCTAGAACTGTAATAATTATACTTATTACTTATATTATTATCAATATAACATGCATTATTACCCATATTATGCAGTTATTATCTCTAGAACCATAATAAATATACTCATTACTCCCAATATTATCAATATAACCTGCATTTTTACCCATATAATGCAGTTATTATCGTTAGAACTGTAATAATTATACTTATTACTTATATTGTTAGCAATATAACGTGCATTATTACCCATATAATGCAGTTATTATCGCTAGAACTGTAATAATTATACTTATTACTTATATTGTTAGCAATATAACGTGCATTATTACCCATATAATGCAGTTATTATCGCTAGAACTGTAATAATTACACTTATTACTTATATTATTATCAACATAACATGCATTATTACCCATATAATGGAGGTATTATTGCTAGAACTGTAATAATTATACTTATTACAGATATCATTATCAATATAACCTGCATTATTACCCATATAATGGAGGTATTATCGCTAGAACTGTAATAATTAAACTTATTACTTATATCATTATCAATCTAACATGCATTATTACCCATATAATGGAGGTATTATCGCTAGAACTGTAATAATTACACTTATTACTTATATTATTATCAACATAACATGCATTATTACCCATATAATGGAGGTATTATTGCTAGAACTGTAATAATTATACTTATTACAGATATCATTATCAATATAACCTGCATTATTACCCATATAATGGAGGTATTATCGCTAGAACTGTAATAATTATACTTATTACTTATACTATTAGCAATATAACGTGCATTATCACCCATATAATGCAGTTATTATCGCTAGAACTATAATAAATATACGTATTACTTTCATTATCATCAATATAACATGCATTATTACCCATATTATGCAGTTATTATCGATAGAACTGTAATAAATATACTTATTACTTTTACTATTATCAATATATCATGCACTACTAGCCATATTTTACTATTATTATCGCTAGAACTATAATAATTATACTTATTACTCCCAATATTATCAATATAACATGCCTTATTACGCATATAATGCAGTTATTATCGCTAGAACTGTAATAAATATACTTACTACTTTCATTATCATCAATATAACATGCATTATTACCCATATTATGCAGTTATTATCGATAGAACTGTAATAAATATACTTATTACTTTTACTATTATCAATATATCATGCACTATTAGCCATATTTTACTATTATTATCGCTAGAACTGTAATAATTATACTAATTACTTATATTATTAGCAATATAACGTGCATTATTACCTATATTATGCAGTTATTATCGCTAGAACTGTAACAGTTATACTTATTACTTATATCATTATCAATATAACATGCATTATTACCCATATTATGCAGTTATTATCTCTAGTACCATAATAAATATACTTATTACTCCCAATATTATCAATATGACATGCATTTTTACCCATATTATGCAGTTATTATCGATAGAACTGTAATAATTATACTTATTACTCATATTATTATCAATATAACATGCATTATTACCCATATAATGCAGTTATTATCGCTAGAGCTGTAATAGTTGTACTCATTACTTATATTATTAGCAATATAACCTGCATTATTACCCATATTATGCAGTTATTATCGCTAGAACTGTAATAATTATACTTATTACTTATATCATTATCAATATAACATGCATTATAACCCATATAATAGAGGTATTATCGCTAGAACTGTAATAATTATACTTATTACTTATACTATTAGCAATATAACGTGCATTGTTACCCATATAATGCAGTTATTATCGCCAGAACTGTAATAATTATACTTATTACTTATATTATTCTCAATATAACATGCATTATTACCCATATTATGCAGTTATTATCGCTTGAACTATAATAAATATACGTATTACTTTCATTATCATCAATATAACATGCATTATTACCCATATAATAGAGGTATTAACACTAGAACTGTAATAATTATACTTATTACTTATACTATTAGCAATATAACGTGCATTATTACCCATATAATGCAGTTATTATCGCCAGAACTGTAATAATTATACTTATTACTTATATTATTATCAATATAACATGCATTATTACCCATATTATGCAGTTATTATCGCTAGAGCTATAATAAATATACGTATTACTTTCATTATCATCAATATAACATGCATTATTATCCATATAATGGAGGTATTATCGCTAGAACTGTAATAATTATACTTATTACTTATATTATTATCAATATAACATGCATTATTACCCATATTATGCAGTTATTATCTCTAGAACCATAATAAATATACTCATTACTCCCAATATTATCAATATAACCTGCATTTTTACCCATATAATGCAGTTATTATCGTTAGAACTGTAATAATTATACTTATTACTTATATTGTTAGCAATATAACGTGCATTATTACCCATATAATGCAGTTATTATCGCTAGAACTATAATAAATATTCGTATTACTTTCATTATCATCAGTATAACATGCATTATTACCCACATAATGGAGGTATTATCGCTAGAACTGTAATAATTATACTTATTACTTATATTATTATCAATATAACATGCCTTATTACCCATATAATGCAGTTATTATCGCTAGAACTGTAATAATTATACTCATTACTTATATTATTAGCAACCTAACGTGCATTATTACCCATATTATGCAGTTATTATCGCTAGAACTGTAATAATTAAACTTATTACTTATATCATTATCAATCTAACATGCATTATTACCCATATAATGGAGGTATTATCGCCAGAACTGTAATAATTACACTTATTACTTATATTATTATCAACATAACGTGCATTATTACCCATATAATGGAGGTATTATTGCTAGAACTGTAATAATTATACTTATTACTGATATCATTATCAATATAACCTGCATTATTACCCATATAATGGAGGTATTATCGCTAGAACTGTAATAATTATACTTATTACTTATACTATTAGCAATATAACGTGCATTATCACCTAATAATGCAGTTATTATCGCTAGAACTATAATAAATATACGTATTACTTTCATTATCATCAATATAACATGCATTATTACCCATATTATGCAGTTATTATCGATAGAACTGTAATAAATATACTTATTACTTTTACTATTATCAATATATCATGCACTACTAGCCATATTTTACTATTATTATCGCTCGAACTATAATAATTATACTTATTACTCCCAATATTATCAATATAACATGCCTTATTACGCATATAATGCAGTTATTATCGCTAGAACTGTAATAAATATACTTACTACTTTCATTGTCATCAATATAACATGCATTATTACCCATATTATGCAGTTATTATCGATAGAACTGTAATAAATATACTTATTACTTTTACTATTATCAATATATCATGCGCTATTAGCCATATTTTACTATTATTATCGCTAGAACTGTAATAATTATACTTATTACTTATATTATTAGCAATATAACGTGCATTATTACCTATATTATGCAGTTATTATCGCTAGAACTGTAACAGTTATACTTATTACTTATATCATTATCAATATAACATGCATTATTACCCATATAATGGAGGTATTATCGCTAGAAGTGTAATAATTATACTTATTACTTATACTATTAGCAATATAACGTGCGTTATTACCCATATAATGCAGTTATTATCGCCAGAATTGTAATAATTATACTTATTACTTATATTATTCTCAATATAACATGTATTATTACCCATATTATGCAGCTATTATCGCTAGAAATGTAATAATTATACTTATTACTTAGATTATTATCAATATAACATGCATTATTACCCATGTTATGCAGTTATTATCGCTAGAACTGTAATAAATATACGTATTACTTTTATTATCATCAATATAACATGCATTATTACCCATATTATGCCGTTATTATCGACAGAACTGTAATAAATATATTTATTACTTTTATTATTATCAATATAACATGCACTGTTTGCCATATTTTACTATTATTATCGCTAAAACTATTATAATTATACTTATTACTCCCAATATTATCAATATAACATGCATTATTACCCATATAATGCAGTTATTATCGCTAGAACTGTAAAAATTATACTTATTACTTATATTATTATCAATATAACATGCATTATTACCCATATAATGGAGGTATTATCGCTAGAACTGTAATAATTATACTTATTACTTATACTATTAGCAATATAACGTGCATTATTACCCATATAATGCAGTTATTATCGCCAGAACTGTAATAATTATACTTATCACTTATATTATTCTCAATATAACATGCATTATTACCCATATTATGCAGTTATTATCTCTAGAACCATAATAAATATACTCATTACTCCCAATATTATCAATGTAACATGCATTATTACCCATATAATGCAGTTATTATCGCTAGAAGTGTAATAATTATACTTATTACTCATATTATTATGAATATAACATGCATTATTACCCATATTATGCAGTTATTATCGCTAGAACTATAATAAATATACGTATTACTTTTATTATCATCAATATAACATGCATTATTACCCATATTATGCAGTTATTATCGATAGAACTGTAATAAATATACCTATTACTTTATTATTATCAATATAACATGCACTATTTGCCATATTTTACTATTATTATCGCTAGAACTATAATAATTATACTTATTACTCCCGATATTATCAATATAACATGCCTTATTACGCATATAATGCAGTTATTATCGCTAGAACTGTAATAATTATACTTATTACTCATATTATTATCAATATAACATGCATTATTATCCATATAATGCAGTTATTATCGCTAGAGCTGTAATAATTGTACTCATTACTTATATTATTAGCAATATAACCTGCATTATTACCCATATTATGCAGTTATTATCGCTAGAACTGTAATAATTATACTTATTACTTATATCATTATCAATATAACATGCATTATAACCCATATAATAGAGGTATTATCGCTAGAACTGTAATAATTATACTTATTACTTATACTATTAGCAATATAACGTGCATTGTTACCCATATAATGCAGTTATTATCGCCAGAACTGTAATAATTATACTTATTACTTATATTATTCTCAATATAACATGCATTATTACCCATATTATGCAGTTATTATCGCTAGAACTATAATAAATATACGTATTACTTTCATTATCATCAATATAACATGCATTATTACCCATATAATGGAGGTATTATTGCTAGAACTGTAATAATTATACTTATTACTTACACTATTAGCAACATAACGTGCATTGTTACCCATATAATGCAGTTATTATCGCCAGAACTGTAATAATTATACTTATTACTTATATTATTCTCAATATAACATGCATTATTACCCATATTATGCAGTTATTATCGCTAGAACTATAATAAATATACGTATTACTTTCATTATCATCAATATAACATGCATTATTACCCATATTATGCAGTTATTATCGATAGACCTGTTATAAATATACTTATTACTTTTATTATTATCAATATAACATGCACTATTTGCCATATTTTACTATTATTATCGCTAGAACTATAATAATTATACTTATTACTCCCGATATTATCAATATAACATGCATTATTACCTATATAATGCAGTTATTATCGCTTGAACTGTAATAATTATACTTATTACTTATATTATTATCAATATAACATGCATTATTACCCATATAATGCAGTTATTATCGCCAGAACTGTAATAATTGTACTCATTACTTATATTATTAGCAATATAACGTGCATTATTACCCATATTATGCAGTTATTATCGCTAGAACTGTAATAATTATACTTACTGCTTATATCATTATCAATATAACATGCATTATTACCCATATAATAGAGGTATTATCGCTAGAACTGTAATAATTACACTTATTACTTATACTATTAGCAATATAACGTGCATTGTTACCCATATAATGCAGTTATTATCGCCAGAACTGTAATAATTATACTTATTACTTATATTATTCTCAATATAACATGCATTATTACCCATATTATGCAGTTATTATCGCTAGAACTATAATAAATATACGTATTACTTCCATTATCATCAATATAACATGCATTATTACCCATATAATGGAGGTATTATCGCTAGAACTGTAATAATTATACTTATTACTTATACTATTAGCAATATAACGTGCATTATTACCCATATAATGCAGTTATTATCGCCAGAACTGTAATAATTATACTTATTACTTATATTATTCTCAATATAACATGCATTATTACCCATATAATGGAGGTATTATCGCAAGAACTGTAATAATTATACTTATTACTTATACTATTAGCAATATAACGTGCATTATTACCCATATAATGCAGTTATTATCGCCAGAACTGTAATAATTATACTTATTACTTATATTATTCTCAATATAACATGCATTATTACCCCCATTATGCAGTTATTATCGCTAGAACTATAATAAATATACGTATTACTTTCATTATCATCAATATAACATGCATTATTACCCATATAATGGAGGTATTATTGCTAGAACTGTAATAATTATACTTATTACTTACACTATTAGCAACATAACGTGCATTGTTACCCATATAATGCAGTTATTATCGCCAGAACTGTAATAATTATACTTATTACTTATATTATTCTCAATATAACATGCATTATTACCCATATTATGCAGTTATTATCGCTAGAACTGTAATAATTATACTTATTACTTATATTATTATCAACATAACATGCATTATTACCCATATAATGGGGGTATTATTGCTAGAACTGTAATAATTATACTTATTACTTACACTATTAGCAACATAACGTGCATTGTTACCCATATAATGCAGTTATTATCGCCAGAACTGTAATAATTATACTTATTACTTATATTATTCTCAATATAACATGCATTATTACCCATATTATGCAGTTATTATCGCAGGAACTATAATAGATATACGTATTACTTTCATTATTATCAATATAACATGCATTATTACCCATATTATGCAGTTATTATCGATAGAACTGTAATAAATACACTTGCTACTTTTACTATTATCAATATATCATGCACTAATAGCCATATTTTACTATTATTATCGCTAGAACTATAATAATTATACTTATTACTCCCGATATTATCAATATAACATGCATTATTACCTATATAATGCAGTTATTATCGCTTGAACTGTAATAATTATACTTATTACTTATATTATTATCAATATAACATGCATTATTGCCCATATAATGCAGTTATTATCGCCAGAACTGTAATAATTGTACTCATTACTTATATTATTAGCAATATAACGTGCATTATTACCCATATTATGCAGTTATTATCGCTAGAACTGTAATAATTATACTTATTACTTATATCATTATCAATATAACATGCATTATTACCCATATAATAGAGGTATTATCGCTAGAACTGTAATAATTACACTTATTACTTATACTATTAGCAATATAACGTGCATTGTTACGCATATAATGCAGTTATTATCGCCAGAATTGTAATAATTATACTTATTACTTATAATATTATCAATATAACATGCATTATTACCCATATTATGCAGTTATGATCGCCAGAACTATAATAAATATACTTATTACTCCCAATATTATCAATGTAACATGCATTATTACCCATATAATGCAGTTATTATCGCTAGAACTGTAATAATTATACTTATTACTCATATTATTATCAATATAACATGCATTATTACCCATATTATGCAGTTATTATCGCTAGAACTATAATAAATATACGTATTACTTTTATTATCATCAATATAACATGCATTATTACCCATATTATGCAGTTATTATCGATAGAACTGTAATAAATATACTTATTACTTTTATTATTATCAATATAACATGCACTATTTGCCATATTTTACTATTATTATCGCTAGAACTGTAATAATTATACTTATTACTTATATTATTATCAATATAACATGCATTATTACCCATATAATGCAGTTGTTATCGCTAGAACTGTAATAATTGTACTCATTACTTATATTATTTTCAATATAACATGCATTATTACCCATATAATGGAGGTATTATCGCTAGAACTGTAATAATTATACTTATTACTTATACTATTAGCAATATAACGTGCATTATTACCCATATAATGCAGTTATTATCGCCAGAACTGTAATAATTATACTTATTACTTATATTATTCTCAATATAACATGCATTATTACCCATATAATGGAGGTATTATCGCTAGAACTGTAATAATTATACTTATTACTTATACTATTAGCAATATAACGTGCATTATTACCCACATAATGCAGTTATTATCGCCAGAACTGTAATAATTATACTTATTACTTATATTATTCTCAATATAACATGCATTATTACCCATATAATGCAGTTATTATCGCTAGAACTGTAATAACTATACTTATTACTTATATTATTAGCAACATAACATGCATTATTACCCATATAATGCAGTTATTATCGCTAGAACTGTAATAACTATACTTATTACTTATATTATTATCAACATAACATGCATTATTACCCATATAATGCAGTTATAATCGCTAGAACTGTAATAATTATACTTATTACTTATATTATTCTCAATATAACATGCATTATTACCCATATTATGCAGTTATTATCTCTAGAACCATAATAAATATACTTATTACTCCCAATATTATCAATATAACATGCATTTTTACCCATATAATGCAGTTATTATCGCCAGAACTGTAATAATTATACTTATTACTTATATTATTCTCAATATAACATGCATTATTACCCATATTATGCAGTTACTATCGCTAGAACTATAATAAATATACGTATTACTTTCATTATCATCAATATAACATGCATTATTACCCATATAATGGAGGTATTATCGCTAGAACTGTAGTAATTATACTTATTACTTATATTATTATCAATATAACATGCATTATTACCCATATTATGCAGTTATTATCGATAGACCTGTTATAAATATACTTATTACTTTTATTATTATCAATATAACATGCACTATTTGCCATATTTTACTATTATTATCGCTAGAACTATAATAATTATACTTATTACTCCCGATATTATCAATATAACATGCATTATTACCTATATAATGCAGTTATTATCGCTTGAACTGTAATAATTATACTTATTACTTATATTATTATCAATATAACATGCATTATTACCCATATAATGCAGTTATTATCGCCAGAACTGTAATAATTGTACTCATTACTTATATTATTAGCAATATAACGTGCATTATTACCCATATTATGCAGTTATTATCGCTAGAACTGTAATAATTATACTTACTGCTTATATCATTATCAATATAACATGCATTATTACCCATATAATAGAGGTATTATCGCTAGAACTGTAATAATTACACTTATTACTTATACTATTAGCAATATAACGTGCATTGTTACCCATATAATGCAGTTATTATCGCCAGAACTGTAATAATTATACTTATTACTTATATTATTCTCAATATAACATGCATTATTACCCCCATTATGCAGTTATTATCGCTAGAACTATAATAAATATACGTATTACTTTCATTATCATCAATATAACATGCATTATTACCCATATAATGGAGGTATTATTGCTAGAACTGTAATAATTATACTTATTACTTACACTATTAGCAACATAACGTGCATTGTTACCCATATAATGCAGTTATTATCGCCAGAACTGTAATAATTATACTTATTACTTATATTATTCTCAATATAACATGCATTATTACCCATATTATGCAGTTATTATCGCTAGAACTGTAATAATTATACTTATTACTTATATTCTCACCGGTCAAAAGGCGTAAATAAGATAAGGTTGAAGGACATAAACAAGATAAGCCCAATTAGATATAGGTAGAATATAAAAAGGTGAGGTAGCGAGCGCGTGCGAATACAGTTCAGTTGAGAGTTCAGTTGAAAGTTAGTCACACAGTTCAGACACCGAAGAGACACACCGAGAAGATAAGATCATATTACCATTGTGCGACTTTGACTTTGACAAGTGTTACATATAATTGCGCAAAAGTATTATTGTATAGTGTTTAAGGATTAAAAATAAAAGTTTTTTTTTAAAACGCCAATTCCTCGCTTTCCCGCGTAACATAAAATTGGTGGCAGCGATGGGATACGCTGAAAATCGTTGCTGAGTCGACGTAGCTGCGGGGACGGCCAGCGGATCCCGAACCCTCACGGGAAAGAAGAGAAAAGAAAAAGGGCGAATATTTTGAGAGGTACCAACGACGAAAGCATCAAGAAGATAAGTCAAGGTAAGATGGCAGAAATCGAAACTATTACCAAAATGCTTTCTGAGATTACGAGTCGACTGGAGAGACTAGAAACTAGGGGTGATAGTCTACGGAGAGAGAACCCCCTTGCCGGATCCTCCAACTCGATAGTAACAAATGACGATGACTCTGAACCTTCTCCATATACATTAAATGAACTATTAGGAACGGTGTCTGAATTTGATGGCGAAACATTGCCGGTCGAGACGTTTATCTGTCAAGTTGAAACAGTTAAATACAATGTACAGAAAGAAAGATCTCAATTATTACTTGGAAGTATATTAGCTCAAAAAATTGTCGGAAAAGCTAGAACTGTTATACGTGCAGAAATGATAAGAACATTTGAAGACTTAAAAATCCAACTAAGACAAAATTACGGCTCTCCAATCGATTCCACATTGCTGCAATTGCAAAGAATTCAATGCCGACAGAATTTTAAAGAACCTGTAAATTCTTATATATCGCGATTCATAAGAATACACGACGCCGCTTTGAATGCTACGTTAAGCAGACACCTTCCCGCGGAACAACGTGAATTACTGCTAGAAGAAGAAAAACGCAAAGGAATAATAGATTTTATAAACGGCCTAGAAAGAGAAACTCGATTAGAAGTGAAAACATCTAACCCCCGAACAATTCAAGAAGCGATAAATGCTGCTCGAATGTCAGAGCTAATGCAACAAAGACACGATTTCTTTAAGCCAAATCCAATAAGATTTCAAAACCGTACACGATTCAATACACCAAGACCTCAACAAAGCTTTCGAAATTTTAACACGCAAAGACTCCAACAAAATCCCCAAATTCGTCCAAACCCATTCGGACCATCAATGCAAAGTCAGATAAAACAATGCAATTACTGCAAAAGAATAGGGCACAACGAAAACGAGTGTAGGACGAAAAGATTTCAAAATTTTCGTATACGTCAGGAATTCCCAGAAACCCCACCAGCACACGCTATATCGAACGATCAAGAACAAGACTTAGAAGTAAAAGACCCTCAGATCGAAGACCTCCAGTAAATACCCAACAAACAATTACCAAAATTAATACGGCTATTGGCAATCGATTAACATACGTCACTCTTCAACCCGAAAATGTTAAAACTGGTAGATTTTTGGTAGACTCTGGCGCTGCGGTTTCATTGTTAAGAGAATCAATGATTATCGATAAAAAGAAAATAACGAGGCAAAATACACGAGAAATAAGAACGTTATCCCGACACACTTTCAAAACAGCAGGCGAATTCGAAGCAAAATTGTTAGGTAAAAATCTAAAATTTTTGGTAGTAAAAGATGAGATAATGCAAGAAGACGGATTACTTGGAATAGATTCGTTAAGAACATTACATTGTACGTGGGATATTTGTCAAGGACAATTACAACTTGGAAGTAAAACATTCACGCGAAAAACCAACAATACCGAGGAAATAACCATACCGCCGAAAACGAGTAAATTACAGAAAATCAAAGTAATGAATATTCAAAACGGTGAAGCAAAAATAACTTTCGAAGACGTAGACATGTTAGTTACTGTAAAAAACGGAATAACCCAAATACCCGTGAACAATCTGAGCGAAACAGAAGCAAAAACGATAAAAACGACAGAAATACTAGGTCAGAAAATTCAAGTATCAGATTTTCCCAAGAACCCTAGATCGCTAACCAAAGAACGCGAACAATTTCTAAAACAAAACACACGTTTGGAACACATTAAAGAAGGAAAAGAACAAATATGGGAAATAATAAAAAGGTACCACGATATTTTTGTATTGCCAGGAGATCCTATACCATTAACCAATTTAACAGAGCACTCCATAGAATTAACAGATCCTACTCCGATCCACACCAGACAATATAGATTCCCGCCGATTCATCAAGAAGAAATAGCACATCAAGTAAAGAAAATGTTGGAAGAAGGAATAATCAGAGAAAGTAATTCCCCCTTTAATTCACCACTTTGGATTGTACCGAAAAAACCAGATGCATCAGGGAAGAAGAAGTGGAGATTGGTAATAGATTACAGAAAATTAAATGAACGAACGAAACAAGATTCATATCCACTTCCATTAATCGACGAAATACTTGATAAATTAGGTAACGCAAGATATTTTTCCGCATTTGACTTAGCCTCTGGATTCCATCAAATAGGCATGCGAGAGAAAGATAAACCCAAAACCGCGTTTTCAACTACAGACGGACATTACGAATATAATAGAATGCCATTCGGATTAAAAAATGCACCAGCCACATTTCAGAGAATGATGAATAATGGCCTAAGAGGATTAATTGGAAACACATGCTTTGTTTATATGGACGATATAATAGTATTCGGAACTACTCTCGAAGAACACAATAAGAATCTACAAATTTTGCTTGAACGATTATCAAAATGCGGATTGAAATTACAACCGGACAAATGCGAGTATCTTAAACCGGAATTATCATATTTGGGACACATAATATCTGCCGAAGGAATAAAACCAAATCCAGAAAGAATTGAAAAGATAAAAACTTACCCAATACCAAAAAATCCAAAAGAAATCAAACAATTCCTAGGTTTAGCCGGATATTATAGAAAGTTTATAAAGGATTTTTCTAAAAAGGCGTCACCATTAACCACACTGCTGAAAGATAAAATTAAATGGAAATGGGAAAACGAAGAACAAAGCGCATTTGATACATTACGAAACGCACTTTGCGAAGAACCAATTCTTATCTATCCTGATTGGAACAAGACATTCATATTAACTACAGATGCGAGTAACGAAGCAATAGGAGCCGTGCTCTCACAAGGAATAATTGGGCAAGACAGACCTATAGCATATGCATCAAGAACCCTTAATAAAGCGGAAAGAAATTATTCGACGACGGAAAAGGAATTATTAGCTATCGTATGGGGAATTAAACATTTTCATCAATATCTGTACGGACGAAGATTCAAAATAATTACTGATCACAAACCCCTGACTTGGGTTATGAACGTCAAGGATCCTACTTCGAGACTTATGAGATGGAGATTAAAATTGGAAGAATACGACTACGAGATAATCTATAAGAAGGGCAAACGTAATTCTAATGCGGACGCATTATCCCGCATTCCTGAAACAATCGTAAACATGGTTGATGAAGATGAGATGAATGAAACAATAGAAAACGTGTTGAGCGACCTTCAGGAAGAAGCTGCTCCAACATATAAAGATTTTAAAGATAACGAAGGAACGTTTGAAAAAGAAGAAACGCTGGAATATGACACAGGGCGAGTATCCCGGAGAGGACTCGTTGTCACAACCAGCAGAACAAACAAGGGTCTATGCATTGATCCAAATGAGGAAGAAGAAATATGGTACGCTGGGCTGAGAACCAAGGTACCAGAAGTAAACGAAATAGAAGTACGAATCGTAGACCCATATGTAAAAGAAACGATTCTACGAATGATAGAATTCATACACAAAGAAAAGACGCCGGAGAAGCGCCTAATCGTAAAATGTAATACAGCAAAGGATCCAGAAACTCAAGAAGAAAAAGAAAGATTAATAAAAAGCGTACATGAAAGTACTATAGGAGGACACCAAGGAGTCGAGAGGACGCTCCAACGATTAAGGACCATGTATAACTGGTCAGGAATAACGAAAGATGTAGAGAATTTTATAAAGAAATGCGAAACATGCCAACGGGAAAGACTAAAATATACGGCTAACAGACCGCCCCCAGGAAAGCCCGACATACCATCAAAACCTAATGATAAAGTATCATTGGACACTATTGGACCATTACCATCAGACAGAAAATATCGATACATATTAGTCATACAAGATTACTTAACGAGATACGTACAATTAGCTCCATTAAAAACTAAGACACCCAAAGAAATCGTAGAAAATTTCTGGACGTATTATTGCCAAGTGTTTGGAGTACCAAAGGAAATATTGACAGATAATGGTCTAGAATTTAGAGGAGAATTCCAAGAATTTGTTGAAGAGAAACTCAGAATTAAGCACACAACGACCGCAGTATATCATCCACAGTCTAATGGAAAAAACGAAAGAAGTCATAAGGAGGTATTTAACTATTTAAGAAGCTTCATAGAAGAAAAGAACGAATGGGTTAAACTTTTGCCTGACGCTACTATATCATTTAATAATACGCATAACGAAGTCACCGGAGTATCACCTTCAGAATTTATGTTTGGCTGGAAGCCTTATATTCCAATAGAAACACGCGAGATGGAATTTGGACATAAAATGGCATATGAAGCCCTAAGCAATAAGAGACGAAGAACTCAAGAGATCGCAAAGGAGAGAATAAGAGAGCAACAAGAAAAGACACAACAAAGATTACCAACTGCCAGAATAGAAAGAGAATACAGAATCGGACAACACGTAATGGTTCGAAGAAGACAACCACAAGATAAGAGACTCGATTCACCATGGGAAGGCCCATACGAAATCATTGGAATAATAGATAATCAAGCAGCAACCATTCGAAAAGGAAATCGAGATGTAACATATCATCTATCCGACCTCAAACCTTTCTATGTTACAGAAACAGAAGAGGAAAATCAAGAAACTACAAAAGAACAGGACGAAAATGAATCGATTACTGAATCTACTGATACTGAGCATGTTGATACACAAAGCGCCGACGAAACCGATTGAAAAAGAAGAAATAATTATAACGCCCATCAACACAAAGAAATCAATTTATCTAGAACATATAAAAGAAGCCCAATTATATCATGATACGTGGAAAGTTACAGTCGGAATCGAATATGGACATTTACAAGACGAAATAAAATCATTAATACTGCATACAAATCAACTAGCTAAACGATGTAAAGAAATTAACCCGTGCTTTAGTAAGCAAAGAATAATACTTCAACAAGAACGAAATAAACGACTGAATCAAGAATTAATATCTTTGAAGAAATTTATGGGTCATGTACAGAAAAGAGGATTACTAAACGCAGTTGGCGAAGGAATGAAAATATTATTTGGAACCATGACAGCCTCAGATGCAGAATATTACAATAATGAACTGGATAAGCTAAGAGAAGATAATATCAAAATAGCCCACTTGATAAAAAACCAAACAACGATATTGCTCCACAAAATACAAGATAATCTCGGAACCTATAAATATATTCAACAACAAACGGACAACCTAAATATCAATTTTGAATTATTACAAAATGCTACGAAAGAAGAAATATTCAATTTGGAAATAGATGAGACTTTAGCCGATTATATATTTCTTTATCACGATGTTTCAACAACAATGCAAAAACTCCAAGAAGCAATCGTCGATGGCAAACACGGAATAGTACATCCAACAATACTACCTCCCTCAGAATTGTTTGAAGTCATGAGAAACACGACAAAGTTAGAAAAATTTCCTGTACCATTAAAAGAAGAATATTACGGAATATTACTAGATACGAGCGAAATATCAATAACATTAACAAATGAAAAATTGATTTATAATCTTAGAATTCCGATATTGGAAGAGGATATATACACATTATATAGACCAATCGCACTACCAATTTACTCATACATTCAAGGATATTCAGTATACAATGTAGAATTCGAATATATACTCTTAAACAAACCACAAACGGAATTCATACCTATTAACGATGAAGAAAAAGCACAATTCAAAAATGTGGGAAATCAGTATGTGATACCAAGAAAACACCCAAATTATCTTACGACATCTTCAAATGCTTGTCTAATCGAATTACTCCTAAAGAAAAATCAACAATGTTCACAAAAATACATAAAATTACAAGGAACATTATTTATTCAACTGTTAACAAATCAAGACTGGATAACTATTACTCCAAAGAAAGAACAAGTACATATTATCTGCGAAAACCGAGAACCGCACATAATAACAATACAAGATAGAAACATAATACATTTGCCGCAAGGATGCGCCGGAACAACAGCAGAAGCAATTATAAAAGCAGGAGGAGAGAAGGGAAACACTACATTAAATATACCTATCGAAACTACAGAACACTTAGATCACTGGAAACAAATATTAACAGATAGACAAATCGATATACAAGATCTTAATATAACATATCTAAAGAAAACTCAAATAACCGCTCAAGATCTTCAACTGATAGGAACAACTATAGATGAAATAAACCAACAAATTGAAATACTATCGTTAAAAAGGAGAACTATGACCACAATGGAACAATTTAAATATTATATTACGATATTGGGATACGTCAGCCTAGTTGGAGCCATATTATACATCCTATATAAAATAAATTGTCTACAACCCATATGGAATTTAATGAAGAAAATCTTAACACCATGCGTTACAATCTATGATCACTGTTCGTTCGGAACGTACGCACAAACAATCGATAGAACACCTACAAGACCAGTTAGAATGACAGATCTAATGCACGAAGAAGAACCACCTCAATATGAAGAAAGAGAACCTTCTACAAGATCCAGACTCTCAAGAAAGATATTTTATAGATTACCCGCTAACGAAATACATTAAAAATATATGTTACAGGATGGGATACACGATCCAATATTTATTAGAAGAAGACTTACTAGAAGAAGAAACACGAATACTACAAATTTTCATTGATACTATAGGAAATTTCATTTGCACAAGAGGAACAGAAGATAACAACCTAGTATACACCACACTTCAAGACGACATACAGGAACAGTATTATTGCAAAACGTGTCAACCACCGTTCAACCTAGTAACTATCGAAGAAATCAGAAGCTCATGGAATCAAGCGAAATACGGAATTGAAAGACATATTTTATCTATTAAGCAACTAGCGGAAAAAGAACCATGTTTAGTTTGCGGAAAAAACCTTCATAAATATAGACGCGCTGCTGAATGTAATACATGTTCGCAATTCTTTTCTAGATTTTTCTATTTGTTAAAAACCAGATCATTACATATTCCGAGATATATAGTAGCCTGTTATAGTAATGATGTAGAACACGAAGAAAAAACGAAAAAGTATCTGTATAGACCGTTTGTAGAATGGAAAAATGATCCCGATTTAATGAATAAATTAGAAAGCGTATTAGAATTATCATTAGAGTTCGAACAAGGCCTAATAGATTCAGGAAGAAACGTTATATTCGAATAAAATAAGACGTCGTCAAAATGTAAATTAAAATGCGAGGACGCATTTTCTTTCACCCCGGGAGGAATCTCACCGGTCAAAAGGCGTAAATAAGATAAGGTTGAAGGACATAAACAAGATAAGCCCAATTAGATATAGGTAGAATATAAAAAGGTGAGGTAGCGAGCGCGTGCGAATACAGTTCAGTTGAGAGTTCAGTTGAAAGTTAGTCACACAGTTCAGACACCGAAGAGACACACCGAGAAGATAAGATCATATTACCATTGTGCGACTTTGACTTTGACAAGTGTTACATATAATTGCGCAAAAGTATTATTGTATAGTGTTTAAGGATTAAAAATAAAAGTTTTTTTTTAAAACGCCAATTCCTCGCTTTCCCGCGTAACAATATTATTATCAACATAACATGCATTATTACCCATATAATGGGGGTATTATTGCTAGAACTGTAATAATTATACTTATTACTTACACTATTAGCAACATAACGTGCATTGTTACCCATATAATGCAGTTATTATCGCCAGAACTGTAATAATTATACTTATTACTTATATTATTCTCAATATAACATGCATTATTACCCATATTATGCAGTTATTATCGCAGGAACTATAATAGATATACGTATTACTTTCATTATTATCAATATAACATGCATTATTACCCATATTATGCAGTTATTATCGATAGAACTGTAATAAATACACTTGCTACTTTTACTATTATCAATATATCATGCACTAATAGCCATATTTTACTATTATTATCGCTAGAACTATAATAATTATACTTATTACTCCCGATATTATCAATATAACATGCATTATTACCTATATAATGCAGTTATTATCGCTTGAACTGTAATAATTATACTTATTACTTATATTATTATCAATATAACATGCATTATTGCCCATATAATGCAGTTATTATCGCCAGAACTGTAATAATTGTACTCATTACTTATATTATTAGCAATATAACGTGCATTATTACCCATATTATGCAGTTATTATCGCTAGAACTGTAATAATTATACTTATTACTTATATCATTATCAATATAACATGCATTATTACCCATATAATAGAGGTATTATCGCTAGAACTGTAATAATTACACTTATTACTTATACTATTAGCAATATAACGTGCATTGTTACGCATATAATGCAGTTATTATCGCCAGAATTGTAATAATTATACTTATTACTTATAATATTATCAATATAACATGCATTATTACCCATATTATGCAGTTATGATCGCCAGAACTATAATAAATATACTTATTACTCCCAATATTATCAATGTAACATGCATTATTACCCATATAATGCAGTTATTATCGCTAGAACTGTAATAATTATACTTATTACTCATATTATTATCAATATAACATGCATTATTACCCATATTATGCAGTTATTATCGCTAGAACTATAATAAATATACGTATTACTTTTATTATCATCAATATAACATGCATTATTACCCATATTATGCAGTTATTATCGATAGAACTGTAATAAATATACTTATTACTTTTATTATTATCAATATAACATGCACTATTTGCCATATTTTACTATTATTATCGCTAGAACTGTAATAATTATACTTATTACTTATATTATTATCAATATAACATGCATTATTACCCATATAATGCAGTTGTTATCGCTAGAACTGTAATAATTGTACTCATTACTTATATTATTTTCAATATAACATGCATTATTACCCATATAATGGAGGTATTATCGCTAGAACTGTAATAATTATACTTATTACTTATACTATTAGCAATATAACGTGCATTATTACCCATATAATGCAGTTATTATCGCCAGAACTGTAATAATTATACTTATTACTTATATTATTCTCAATATAACATGCATTATTACCCATATAATGGAGGTATTATCGCTAGAACTGTAATAATTATACTTATTACTTATACTATTAGCAATATAACGTGCATTATTACCCACATAATGCAGTTATTATCGCCAGAACTGTAATAATTATACTTATTACTTATATTATTCTCAATATAACATGCATTATTACCCATATAATGCAGTTATTATCGCTAGAACTGTAATAACTATACTTATTACTTATATTATTAGCAACATAACATGCATTATTACCCATATAATGCAGTTATTATCGCTAGAACTGTAATAACTATACTTATTACTTATATTATTATCAACATAACATGCATTATTACCCATATAATGCAGTTATAATCGCTAGAACTGTAATAATTATACTTATTACTTATATTATTCTCAATATAACATGCATTATTACCCATATTATGCAGTTATTATCTCTAGAACCATAATAAATATACTTATTACTCCCAATATTATCAATATAACATGCATTTTTACCCATATAATGCAGTTATTATCGCCAGAACTGTAATAATTATACTTATTACTTATATTATTCTCAATATAACATGCATTATTACCCATATTATGCAGTTACTATCGCTAGAACTATAATAAATATACGTATTACTTTCATTATCATCAATATAACATGCATTATTACCCATATAATGGAGGTATTATCGCTAGAACTGTAGTAATTATACTTATTACTTATATTATTATCAATATAACATGCATTATTACCCATATTATGCAGTTATTATCTCTAGAACCATAATAAATATACTCATTACTCCCAATATTATCAATATAACATGCATTATTACCCATATAATGGAGGTATTATCGCTAGAACTGTAATAATTATACTTATTACTTATACTATTAGCAATATAACGTGCATTATTACCCATATAATGCAGTTATTATCGCCAGAACTGTAATAATTATACTTATCACTTATATTATTCTCAATATAACATGCATTATTACCCATATTATGCAGTTATTATCGCAAGAACTATAATAAATATACGTATTACTTTCATTATCATCAATATAACATGCATTATTACCCATATAATGGAGGTATTATCGCTAGAACTGTAGTAATTATACTTATTACTTATATTATTATCAATATAACATGCATTATTACCCATATTATGCAGTTATTATCTCTAGAACCATAATAAATATACTCATTACTCCCAATATTATCAATATAACATGCATTATTACCCATATAATGGAGGTATTATCGCTAGAACTGTAATAATTATACTTATTACTTATACTATTAGCAATATAACGTGCATTATTACCCATATAATGCAGTTATTATCGCCAGAACTGTAATAATTATACTTATCACTTATATTATTCTCAATATAACATGCATTATTACCCATATAATGCAGTTATTATCGCTAGAACTGTAATAACTATACTTATTACTTATATTATTAGCAACATAACATGCATTATTACCCATATAATGCAGTTATTATCGCTAGAACTGTAATAACTATACTTATTACTTATATTATTATCAACATAACATGCATTATTACCCATATAATGCAGTTATAATCGCTAGAACTGTAATAATTATACTTATTACTTATATTATTCTCAATATAACATGCATTATTACCCATATTATGCAGTTATTATCTCTAGAACCATAATAAATATACTTATTACTCCTAATATTATCAATATAACATGCATTTTTACCCATATAATGCAGTTATTATCGCCAGAACTGTAATAATTATACTTATTACTTATATTATTCTCAATATAACATGCATTATTACCCATATTATGCAGTTATTATCGCTAGAACTATAATAAATATACGTATTACTTTCATTATCATCAATATAACATGCATTATTACCCATATAATGGAGGTATTATCGCTAGAACTGTAGTAATTATACTTATTACTTATATTATTATCAATATAACATGCATTATTACCCATATTATGCAGTTATTATCTCTAGAACCATAATAAATATACTCATTACTCCCAATATTATCAATATAACATGCATTATTACCCATATAATGGAGGTATTATCGCTAGAACTGTAATAATTATACTTATTACTTATACTATTAGCAATATAACGTGCATTATTACCCATATAATGCAGTTATTATCGCCAGAACTGTAATAATTATACTTATCACTTATATTATTCTCAATATAACATGCATTATTAGCCATATTATGCAGTTATTATCGCTAGAACTATAATAAATATACGTATTACTTTTATTATCATCAATATAACATGCATTATTACCCATATCATGCAGTTATTATCGATAGAACTGTAATAAATATACTTATTACTTTTATTATTATCAATATAACATGCACTATTTGCCATATTTTACTATTATTATCGCTAGAACTATAATAATTATACTTATTATTCCCGATGTTATGAATATAACATGCCTTATTACCCATATAATGCAGTTATTATCGCTAGAACTGTAATAATTATACTTATTACTTATATTATTCTCAATATAACATGCATTATTACCCATATCATGCAGTTATTATCGATAGAACTGTAATAAATATACTTATTACTTTTATTATTATCAATATAACATGCACTATTTGCCATATTTTACTATTATTATCGCTAGAACTATAATAATTATACTTATTATACCCGATGTTATCAATATAACATGCCTTATTACCCATATAATGCAGTTATTATCGCTAGAACTGTAATAATTATACTTATTACTTATATTATTCTCAATATAACATGCATTATTACCCATATTATGCACTTATTATCTCTAGAACCATAATAAATATACTTATTACTCCCAATATTATCAATATAACATGCATTTTTACCCATATAATGCAGTTATTATCGCTAGAACTGTAATAATTATACTTATTACTCATATTATTATCAATATAACATGCATTATTATCCATATAATGCAGTTATTATCGCTAGAACTGTAATAATTATACTTATTACTCATATTATTATCAATATAACATGCATTATTACCCATATTATGCAGTTATTATCGCTAGAACTATAATAAATATACGTATTACTTTTATTATCATCAATATAACATGCATTATTACCCATATTATGCAGTTATTATCGCTAGAACTGTAATAATTATACTTATTACTTATATTATTCTCAATATAACATGCATTATTACCCATATTATGCAGTTATTATCTCTAGAACCATAATAAATATACTTATTACTCCCAATATTATCAATATAACATGCATTATTACCCATATAATGCAGTTGTTATCGCTAGAACTGTAATAATTGTACTCATTACTTATATTATTTTCAACATAACATGCATTATTACCCATATAATGGAGGTATTATCGCTAGAACTGTAATAATTATACTTATTACTTATACTATTAGCAATATAACGTGCATTATTACCCATATAATGCAGTTATTATCGCCAGAACTGTAATAATTATACTTATTACTTATATTATTCTCAATATAACATGCATTATTACCCATATAATGGAGGTATTATCGCAAGAACTGTAATAATTATACTTATTACTTATACTATTAGCAATATAACGTGCATTATTACCCACATAATGCAGTTATTATCGCCAGAACTGTAATAACTATACTTATTACTTATATTATTCTCAATATAACATGCATTATTACCCATATAATGCAGTTATTATCGCTAGAACTGTAATAACTATACTTATTACTTATATTATTATCAACATAACATGCATTATTACCCATATAATGCAGTTATTATCGCTAGAACTGTAATAATTATACTTATTACTCCCGATATTATCAATATAACATGCATTATTACCCATATAATGCAGTTATTATCGCTAGAACTGTAATAATTATACTTATTACTTATATTATTATCAACATAACATGCATTATTACCCATATAATGCAGTTATAATCGCTAGAACTGTAATAATTATACTTATTACTTATATTATTCTCAATATAACATGCATTATTACCCATATTATGCAGTTATTATCTCTAGAACCATAATAAATATACTTATTACTCCCAATATTATCAATGTATCATGCATTTTTACCCATATAATGCAGTTATTATCGCCAGAACTGTAATAATTATACTTATTACTTATATTATTCTCAATATAACATGCATTATTACCCATATTATGCAGTTATTATCGCTAGAACTATAATAAATATACGTATTACTTTCATTATCATCAATATAACATGCATTATTACCCATATAATGGAGGTATTATCGCTAGAACTGTAGTAATTATACTTATTACTTATATTATTATCAATATAACATGCATTATTACCCATATTATGCAGTTATTATCTCTAGAACTGTAATAACTATACTTATTACTTATATTATTATCAACATAACATGCATTATTACCCATATAATGCAGTTATAATCGCTAGAACTGTAATAATTATACTTATTACTTATATTATTCTCAATATAACATGCATTATTACCCATATTATGCAGTTATTATCTCTAGAACCATAATAAATATACTTATTACTCCCAATATTATCAATATAACATGCATTTTTACCCATATAATGCAGTTATTATCGCCAGAACTGTAATAATTATACTTATCACTTATATTATTCTCAATATAACATGCATTATTACCCATATTATGCAGTTATTATCGCTAGAACTATAATAAATATACGTATTACTTTCATTATCATCAAGATAACATGCATTATTACCCATATAATGGAGGTATTATCGCTAGAACTGTAGTAATTATACTTATTACTTATATTATTATCAATATAACATGCATTATTACCCATATTATGCAGTTATTATCTCTAGAAC
This sequence comes from Megachile leachella, assembly GCA_963576845.1. NCBI lineage: Eukaryota > Metazoa > Arthropoda > Insecta > Hymenoptera > Megachilidae > Megachile > Megachile leachella. The sequence continues at coordinate 371,356 of CAUYWW010000079.1, forward strand.
CATAATAAATATACTCATTACTCCCAATATTATCAATATAACATGCATTATTACCCATATAATGGAGGTATTATCGCTAGAACTGTAATAATTATACTTATTACTTATACTATTAGCAATATAACGTGCACTATTACCCATATAATGCAGTTATTATCGCCAGAACTGTAATAATTATACTTATCACTTATATTATTCTCAATATAACATGCATTATTACCCATATTATGCAGTTATTATCGCTAGAACTATAATAAATATACGTATTACTTTTATTATCATCAATATAACATGCATTATTACCCATATTATGCAGTTATTATCTCTAGAACCATAATAAATATACTTATTACTTTTATTATTATCAATATAACATGCACTATTTGCCATATTTTACTATTATTATCGCTAGAACTATAATAATTATACTTATTATTCCCGATGTTATCAATATAACATGCCTTATTACCCATATAATGCAGTTATTATCGCTAGAACTGTAATAATTATACTTATTACTTATATTATTCTCAATATAACATGCATTATTACCCATATTATGCAGTTATTATCTCTAGAACCATAATAAATATACTTATTACTCCCAATATTATCAATATAACATGCATTTTTACCCATATAATGCAGTTATTATCGCTAGAACTGTAATAATTATACTTATTACTCATATTATTATCAATATAACATGCATTATTATCCATATAATGCAGTTATTATCGCTAGAACTGTAATAACTATACTTATTACTCATATTATTATCAATATAACATGCATTATTACCCATATTATGCAGTTATTATCGCTAGAACTATAATAAATATACGTATTACTTTTATTATCATCAATATAACATGCATTATTACCCATATTATGCAGTTATTATCGCTAGAACTGTAATAATTATACTTATTACTTATATTATTCTCAATATAACATGCATTATTACCCATATTATGCAGTTATTATCTCTAGAACCATAATAAATATACTTATTACTCCCAATATTATCAATATAACATGCATTATTACCCATATAATGCAGTTATTATCGCTAGAACTGTAATAATTATACTTATTACTTATATTATTATCAATATAACATGCATTATTACCCATATAATGCAGTTGTTATCGCTAGAACTGTAATAATTGTACTCATTACTTATATTATTTTCAATATAACATGCATTATTACCCATATAATGCAGTTATTATCGCCAGAACTGTAATAATTATACTTATTACTTATATTATTCTCAATATAACATGCATTATTACCCATATTATGCAGTTATTATCGCTAGAACTATAATAAATATACGTATTACTTTCATTATCATCAATATAACATGCATTATTACCCATATAATGGAGGTATTATCGCTAGAACTGTAGTAATTATACTTATTACTTATATTATTATCAATATAACATGCATTATTACCCATATTATGCAGTTATTATCTCTAGAACTGTAATAACTATACTTATTACTTATATTATTATCAACATAACATGCATTATTACCCATATAATGCAGTTATAATCGCTAGAACTGTAATAATTATACTTATTACTTATATTATTCTCAATATAACATGCATTATTACCCATATTATGCAGTTATTATCTCTAGAACCATAATAAATATACTTATTACTCCCAATATTATCAATATAACATGCATTTTTACCCATATAATGCAGTTATTATCGCCAGAACTGTAATAATTATACTTATTACTTATATTATTCTCAATATAACATGCATTATTACCCATATTATGCAGTTATTATCGCTAGAACTATAATAAATATACGTATTACTTTCATTATCATCAAGATAACATGCATTATTACCCATATAATGGAGGTATTATCGCTAGAACTGTAGTAATTATACTTATTACTTATATTATTATCAATATAACATGCATTATTACCCATATTATGCAGTTATTATCTCTAGAACCATAATAAATATACTCATTACTCCCAATATTATCAATATAACATGCATTATTACCCATATAATGGAGGTATTATCGCTAGAACTGTAATAATTATACTTATTACTTATACTATTAGCAATATAACGTGCACTATTACCCATATAATGCAGTTATTATCGCCAGAACTGTAATAATTATACTTATCACTTATATTATTCTCAATATAACATGCATTATTACCCATATTATGCAGTTATTATCGCTAGAACTATAATAAATATACGTATTACTTTTATTATCATCAATATAACATGCATTATTACCCATATTATGCAGTTATTATCTCTAGAACCATAATAAATATACTTATTACTTTTATTATTATCAATATAACATGCACTATTTGCCATATTTTACTATTATTATCGCTAGAACTATAATAATTATACTTATTATTCCCGATGTTATCAATATAACATGCCTTATTACCCATATAATGCAGTTATTATCGCTAGAACTGTAATAATTATACTTATTACTTATATTATTCTCAATATAACATGCATTATTACCCATATTATGCAGTTATTATCTCTAGAACCATAATAAATATACTTATTACTCCCAATATTATCAATATAACATGCATTTTTACCCATATAATGCAGTTATTATCGCTAGAACTGTAATAATTATACTTATTACTCATATTATTATCAATATAACATGCATTATTATCCATATAATGCAGTTATTATCGCTAGAACTGTAATAACTATACTTATTACTCATATTATTATCAATATAACATGCATTATTACCCATATTATGCAGTTATTATCGCTAGAACTATAATAAATATACGTATTACTTTTATTATCATCAATATAACATGCATTATTACCCATATTATGCAGTTATTATCGCTAGAACTGTAATAATTATACTTATTACTTATATTATTCTCAATATAACATGCATTATTACCCATATTATGCAGTTATTATCTCTAGAACCATAATAAATATACTTATTACTCCCAATATTATCAATATAACATGCATTATTACCCATATAATGCAGTTATTATCGCTAGAACTGTAATAATTATACTTATTACTTATATTATTATCAATATAACATGCATTATTACCCATATAATGCAGTTGTTATCGCTAGAACTGTAATAATTGTACTCATTACTTATATTATTTTCAATATAACATGCCTTATTACCCATATAATGCAGTTATTATCGCTAGAACTGTAATAATTATACTTATTACTTATATTATTCTCAATATAACATGCATTATTACCCATATCATGCAGTTATTATCGATAGAACTGTAATAAATATACTTATTACTTTTATTATTATCAATATAACATGCACTATTTGCCATATTTTACTATTATTATCGCTAGAACTATAATAATTATACTTATTATACCCGATGTTATCAATATAACATGCCTTATTACCCATATAATGCAGTTATTATCGCTAGAACTGTAATAATTATACTTATTACTTATATTATTCTCAATATAACATGCATTATTACCCATATTATGCAGTTATTATCTCTAGAACCATAATAAGTATACTTATTACTCCCAATATTATCAATATAACATGCATTTTTACCCATATAATGCAGTTATTATCGCTAGAACTGTAATAATTATACTTATTACTCATATTATTATCAATATAACATGCATTATTATCCATATAATGCAGTTATTATCGCTAGAACTGTAATAATTATACTTATTACTCATATTATTATCAATATAACATGCATTATTACCCATATTATGCAGTTATTATCGCTAGAACTATAATAAATATACGTATTACTTTTATTATCATCAATATAACATGCATTATTACCCATATTATGCAGTTATTATCGCTAGAACTGTAATAATTATACTTATTACTTATATTATTCTCAATATAACATGCATTATTACCCATATTATGCAGTTATTATCTCTAGAACCATAATAAATATACTTATTACTCCCAATATTATCAATATAACATGCATTATTACCCATATAATGCAGTTGTTATCGCTAGAACTGTAATAATTGTACTCATTACTTATATTATTTTCAACATAACATGCATTATTACCCATATAATGGAGGTATTATCGCTAGAACTGTAATAATTATACTTATTACTTATACTATTAGCAATATAACGTGCATTATTACCCATATAATGCAGTTATTATCGCCAGAACTGTAATAATTATACTTATTACTTATATTATTCTCAATATAACATGCATTATTACCCATATAATGGAGGTATTATCGCAAGAACTGTAATAATTATACTTATTACTTATACTATTAGCAATATAACGTGCATTATTACCCATATAATGCAGTTATTATCGCCAGAACTGTAATAATTATACTTATTACTTGTATTATTCTCAATATAACATGCATTATTACCCATATTATGCAGTTATTATCGCTAGAACTATAATAAATATACGTATTACTTTCATTATCATCAAGATAACATGCATTATTACCCATATAATGGAGGTATTATCGCTAGAACTGTAGTAATTATACTTATTACTTATATTATTATCAATATAACATGCATTATTACCCATATTATGCAGTTATTATCTCTAGAACCATAATAAATATACTCATTACTCCCAATATTATCAATATAACATGCATTATTACCCATATAATGGAGGTATTATCGCTAGAACTGTAATAATTATACTTATTACTTATACTATTAGCAATATAACGTGCACTATTACCCATATAATGCAGTTATTATCGCCAGAACTGTAATAATTATACTTATCACTTATATTATTCTCAATATAACATGCATTATTACCCATATTATGCAGTTATTATCGCTAGAACTATAATAAATATACGTATTACTTTTATTATCATCAATATAACATGCATTATTACCCATATTATGCAGTTATTATCTCTAGAACCATAATAAATATACTTATTACTTTTATTATTATCAATATAACATGCACTATTTGCCATATTTTACTATTATTATCGCTAGAACTATAATAATTATACTTATTATTCCCGATGTTATCAATATAACATGCCTTATTACCCATATAATGCAGTTATTATCGCTAGAACTGTAATAATTATACTTATTACTTATATTATTCTCAATATAACATGCATTATTACCCATATTATGCAGTTATTATCTCTAGAACCATAATAAATATACTTATTACTCCCAATATTATCAATATAACATGCATTTTTACCCATATAATGCAGTTATTATCGCTAGAACTGTAATAATTATACTTATTACTCATATTATTATCAATATAACATGCATTATTATCCATATAATGCAGTTATTATCGCTAGAACTGTAATAACTATACTTATTACTCATATTATTATCAATATAACATGCATTATTACCCATATTATGCAGTTATTATCGCTAGAACTATAATAAATATACGTATTACTTTTATTATCATCAATATAACATGCATTATTACCCATATTATGCAGTTATTATCGCTAGAACTGTAATAATTATACTTATTACTTATATTATTCTCAATATAACATGCATTATTACCCATATTATGCAGTTATTATCTCTAGAACCATAATAAATATACTTATTACTCCCAATATTATCAATATAACATGCATTATTACCCATATAATGCAGTTATTATCGCTAGAACTGTAATAATTATACTTATTACTTATATTATTATCAATATAACATGCATTATTACCCATATAATGCAGTTGTTATCGCTAGAACTGTAATAATTGTACTCATTACTTATATTATTTTCAATATAACATGCCTTATTACCCATATAATGCAGTTATTATCGCTAGAACTGTAATAATTATACTTATTACTTATATTATTCTCAATATAACATGCATTATTACCCATATCATGCAGTTATTATCGATAGAACTGTAATAAATATACTTATTACTTTTATTATTATCAATATAACATGCACTATTTGCCATATTTTACTATTATTATCGCTAGAACTATAATAATTATACTTATTATACCCGATGTTATCAATATAACATGCCTTATTACCCATATAATGCAGTTATTATCGCTAGAACTGTAATAATTATACTTATTACTTATATTATTCTCAATATAACATGCATTATTACCCATATTATGCAGTTATTATCTCTAGAACCATAATAAATATACTTATTACTCCCAATATTATCAATATAACATGCATTTTTACCCATATAATGCAGTTATTATCGCTAGAACTGTAATAATTATACTTATTACTCATATTATTATCAATATAACATGCATTATTATCCATATAATGCAGTTATTATCGCTAGAACTGTAATAATTATACTTATTACTCATATTATTATCAATATAACATGCATTATTACCCATATTATGCAGTTATTATCGCTAGAACTATAATAAATATACGTATTACTTTTATTATCATCAATATAACATGCATTATTACCCATATTATGCAGTTATTATCGCTAGAACTGTAATAATTATACTTATTACTTATATTATTCTCAATATAACATGCATTATTACCCATATTATGCAGTTATTATCTCTAGAACCATAATAAATATACTTATTACTCCCAATATTATCAATATAACATGCATTATTACCCATATAATGCAGTTGTTATCGCTAGAACTGTAATAATTGTACTCATTACTTATAATATTTTCAACATAACATGCATTATTACCCATATAATGGAGGTATTATCGCTAGAACTGTAATAATTATACTTATTACTTATACTATTAGCAATATAACGTGCATTATTACCCATATAATGCAGTTATTATCGCCAGAACTGTAATAATTATACTTATTACTTATATTATTCTCAATATAACATGCATTATTACCCATATAATGGAGGTATTATCGCAAGAACTGTAATAATTATACTTATTACTTATACTATTAGCAATATAACGTGCATTATTACCCACATAATGCAGTTATTATCGCCAGAACTGTAATAACTATACTTATTACTTATATTATTCTCAATATAACATGCATTATTACCCATATAATGCAGTTATTATCGCTAGAACTGTAATAACTATACTTATTACTTATATTATTATCAACATAACATGCATTATTACCCATATAATGCAGTTATAATCGCTAGAACTGTAATAATTATACTTATTACTTATATTATTCTCAATATAACATGCATTATTACCCATATTATGCAGTTATTATCTCTAGAACCATAATAAATATACTTATTACTCCCAATATTATCAATGTATCATGCATTTTTACCCATATAATGCAGTTATTATCGCCAGAACTGTAATAATTATACTTATTACTTATATTATTCTCAATATAACATGCATTATTACCCATATTATGCAGTTATTATCGCTAGAACTATAATAAATATACGTATTACTTTCATTATCATCAATATAACATGCATTATTACCCATATAATGGAGGTATTATCGCTAGAACTGTAGTAATTATACTTATTACTTATATTATTATCAATATAACATGCATTATTACCCATATTATGCAGTTATTATCTCTAGAACTGTAATAACTATACTTATTACTTATATTATTATCAACATAACATGCATTATTACCCATATAATGCAGTTATAATCGCTAGAACTGTAATAATTTTACTTATTACTTATATTATTCTCAATATAACATGCATTATTACCCATATTATGCAGTTATTATCTCTAGAACCATAATAAATATACTTATTACTCCCAATATTATCAATATAACATGCATTTTTACCCATATAATGCAGTTATTATCGCCAGAACTGTAATAATTATACTTATTACTTATATTATTCTCAATATAACATGCATTATTACCCATATTATGCAGTTATTATCGCTAGAACTATAATAAATATACGTATTACTTTCATTATCATCAAGATAACATGCATTATTACCCATATAATGGAGGTATTATCGCTAGAACTGTAGTAATTATACTTATTACTTATATTATTATCAATATAACATGCATTATTACCCATATTATGCAGTTATTATCTCTAGAACCATAATAAATATACTCATTACTCCCAATATTATCAATATAACATGCATTATTACCCATATAATGGAGGTATTATCGCTAGAACTGTAATAATTATACTTATTACTTATACTATTAGCAATATAACGTGCACTATTACCCATATAATGCAGTTATTATCGCCAGAACTGTAATAATTATACTTATCACTTATATTATTCTCAATATAACATGCATTATTACCCATATTATGCAGTTATTATCGCTAGAACTATAATAAATATACGTATTACTTTTATTATCATCAATATAACATGCATTATTACCCATATTATGCAGTTATTATCTCTAGAACCATAATAAATATACTTATTACTTTTATTATTATCAATATAACATGCACTATTTGCCATATTTTACTATTATTATCGCTAGAACTATAATAATTATACTTATTATTCCCGATGTTATCAATATAACATGCCTTATTACCCATATAATGCAGTTATTATCGCTAGAACTGTAATAATTATACTTATTACTTATATTATTCTCAATATAACATGCATTATTACCCATATTATGCAGTTATTATCTCTAGAACCATAATAAATATACTTATTACTCCCAATATTATCAATATAACATGCATTTTTACCCATATAATGCAGTTATTATCGCTAGAACTGTAATAATTATACTTATTACTCATATTATTATCAATATAACATGCATTATTATCCATATAATGCAGTTATTATCGCTAGAACTGTAATAACTATACTTATTACTCATATTATTATCAATATAACATGCATTATTACCCATATTATGCAGTTATTATCGCTAGAACTATAATAAATATACGTATTACTTTTATTATCATCAATATAACATGCATTATTACCCATATTATGCAGTTATTATCGCTAGAACTGTAATAATTATACTTATTACTTATATTATTCTCAATATAACATGCATTATTACCCATATTATGCAGTTATTATCTCTAGAACCATAATAAATATACTTATTACTCCCAATATTATCAATATAACATGCATTATTACCCATATAATGCAGTTATTATCGCTAGAACTGTAATAATTATACTTATTACTTATATTATTATCAATATAACATGCATTATTACCCATATAATGCAGTTGTTATCGCTAGAACTGTAATAATTGTACTCATTACTTATATTATTTTCAATATAACATGCATTATTACCCATATAATGCAGTTATTATCGCCAGAACTGTAATAATTATACTTATTACTTATATTATTCTCAATATAACATGCATTATTACCCATATTATGCAGTTATTATCGCTAGAACTATAATAAATATACGTATTACTTTCATTATCATCAATATAACATGCATTATTACCCATATAATGGAGGTATTATCGCTAGAACTGTAGTAATTATACTTATTACTTATATTATTATCAATATAACATGCATTATTACCCATATTATGCAGTTATTATCTCTAGAACTGTAATAACTATACTTATTACTTATATTATTATCAACATAACATGCATTATTACCCATATAATGCAGTTATAATCGCTAGAACTGTAATAATTATACTTATTACTTATATTATTCTCAATATAACATGCATTATTACCCATATTATGCAGTTATTATCTCTAGAACCATAATAAATATACTTATTACTCCCAATATTATCAATATAACATGCATTTTTACCCATATAATGCAGTTATTATCGCCAGAACTGTAATAATTATACTTATTACTTATATTATTCTCAATATAACATGCATTATTACCCATATTATGCAGTTATTATCGCTAGAACTATAATAAATATACGTATTACTTTCATTATCATCAAGATAACATGCATTATTACCCATATAATGGAGGTATTATCGCTAGAACTGTAGTAATTATACTTATTACTTATATTATTATCAATATAACATGCATTATTACCCATATTATGCAGTTATTATCTCTAGAACCATAATAAATATACTCATTACTCCCAATATTATCAATATAACATGCATTATTACCCATATAATGGAGGTATTATCGCTAGAACTGTAATAATTATACTTATTACTTATACTATTAGCAATATAACGTGCACTATTACCCATATAATGCAGTTATTATCGCCAGAACTGTAATAATTATACTTATCACTTATATTATTCTCAATATAACATGCATTATTACCCATATTATGCAGTTATTATCGCTAGAACTATAATAAATATACGTATTACTTTTATTATCATCAATATAACATGCATTATTACCCATATTATGCAGTTATTATCTCTAGAACCATAATAAATATACTTATTACTTTTATTATTATCAATATAACATGCACTATTTGCCATATTTTACTATTATTATCGCTAGAACTATAATAATTATACTTATTATTCCCGATGTTATCAATATAACATGCCTTATTACCCATATAATGCAGTTATTATCGCTAGAACTGTAATAATTATACTTATTACTTATATTATTCTCAATATAACATGCATTATTACCCATATTATGCAGTCATTATCTCTAGAACCATAATAAATATACTTATTACTCCCAATATTATCAATATAACATGCATTTTTACCCACATAATGCAGTTATTATCGCTAGAACTGTAATAATTATACTTATTACTCATATTATTATCAATATAACATGCATTATTATCCATATAATGCAGTTATTATCGCTAGAACTGTAATAACTATACTTATTACTCATATTATTATCAATATAACATGCATTATTACCCATATTATGCAGTTATTATCGCTAGAACTATAATAAATATACGTATTACTTTTATTATCATCAATATAACATGCATTATTACCCATATTATGCAGTTATTATCGCTAGAACTGTAATAATTATACTTATTACTTATATTATTCTCAATATAACATGCATTATTACCCATATTATGCAGTTATTATCTCTAGAACCATAATAAATATACTTATTACTCCCAATATTATCAATATAACATGCATTATTACCCATATAATGCAGTTATTATCGCTAGAACTGTAATAATTATACTTATTACTTATATTATTATCAATATAACATGCATTATTACCCATATAATGCAGTTGTTATCGCTAGAACTGTAATAATTATACTTATTACTTATACTATTAGCAATATAACGTGCATTATTACCCACATAATGCAGTTATTATCGCCAGAACTGTAATAATTATACTTATTACTTATATTATTCTCAATATAACATGCATTATTACCCATATAATGCAGTTATTATCGCTAGAACTGTAATAACTATACTTATTACTTATATTATTATCAACATAACATGCATTATTACCCATATAATGCAGTTATTATCGCTAGAACTGTAATAACTATACTTATTACTTATATTATTATCAACATAACATGCATTATTACCCATATAATGCAGTTATAATCGCTAGAACTGTAATAATTATACTTATTACTTATATTATTCTCAATATAACATGCATTATTACCCATATTATGCAGTTATTATCTCTAGAACCATAATAAATATTCTTATTACTCCCAATATTATCAATATAACATGCATTTTTACCCATATAATGCAGTTATTATCGCCAGAACTGTAATAATTATACTTATTACTTATATTATTCTCAATATAACATGCATTATTACCCATATTATGCAGTTATTATCGCTAGAACTATAATAAATATACGTATTACTTTCATTATCATCAATATAACATGCATTATTACCCATATAATGGAGGTATTATCGCTAGAACTGTAGTAATTATACTTATTACTTATATTATTATCAATATAACATGCATTATTACCCATATTATGCAGTTATTATCTCTAGAACCATAATAAATATACTCATTACTCCCAATATTATCAATATAACATGCATTATTACCCATATAATGGAGGTATTATCGCTAGAACTGTAATAATTATACTTATTACTTATACTATTAGCAATATAACGTGCATTATTACCCATATAATGCAGTTATTATCGCCAGAACTGTAATAATTATACTTATCACTTATATTATTCTCAATATAACATGCATTATTAGCCATATTATGCAGTTATTATCGCTAGAACTATAATAAATATACGTATTACTTTTATTATCATCAATATAACATGCATTATTACCCATATCATGCAGTTATTATCGATAGAACTGTAATAAATATACTTATTACTTTTATTATTATCAATATAACATGCACTATTTGCCATATTTTACTATTATTATCGCTAGAACTATAATAATTATACTTATTATTCCCGATGTTATCAATATAACATGCCTTATTACCCATATAATGCAGTTATTATCGCTAGAACTGTAATAATTATACTTATTACTTATATTATTCTCAATATAACATGCATTATTACCCATATCATGCAGTTATTATCGATAGAACTCTAATAAATATACTTATTACTTTTATTATTATCAATATAACATGCACTATTTGCCATATTTTACTATTATTATCGCTAGAACTATAATAATTATACTTATTATTCCCGATGTTATCAATATAACATGCCTTATTACCCATATAATGCAGTTATTATCGCTAGAACTGTAATAATTATACTTATTACTTATATTATTCTCAATATAACATGCATTATTACCCATATTATGCAGTTATTATCTCTAGAACCATAATAAATATACTTATTACTCCCAATATTATCAATATAACATGCATTTTTACCCATATAATGCAGTTATTATCGCTAGAACTGTAATGATTATACTTATTACTCATATTATTATCAATATAACATGCATTATTATCCATATAATGCAGTTATTATCGCTAGAACTGTAATAATTATACTTATTACTCATATTATTATGAATATAACATGCATTATTACCCATATTATGCAGTTATTATCGCTAGAACTATAATAAATATACGTATTACTTTTATTATCATCAATATAACATGCATTATTACCCATATTATGCAGTTATTATCGCTAGAACTGTAATAATTATACTTATTACTTATATTATTCTCAATATAACATGCATTATTACCAATATTATGCAGTTATTATCTCTAGAACCATAATAAATATACTTATTACTCCCAATATTATCAATATAACATGCATTATTACCCATATAATGCAGTTATTATCGCTAGAACTGTAATAATTATACTTATTACTTATATTATTATCAATATAACATGCATTATTACCCATATAATGCAGTTGTTATCGCTAGAACTGTAATAATTGTACTCATTACTTATATTATTCTCAATATAACATGCATTATTAGCCATATTATGCAGTTATTATCGCTAGAACTATAATAAATATACGTATTACTTTTATTATCATCAATATAACATGCATTATTACCCATATCATGCAGTTATTATCGATAGAACTGTAATAAATATACTTATTACTTTTATTATTATCAATATAACATGCATTATTACCCATATAATGCAGTTATTATCGCTAGAACTGTAATAACTATACTTATTACTTATATTATTATCAACATAACATGCATTATTACCCATATAATGCAGTTATTATCGCTAGAACTGTAATAATTATACTTATTACTCCCGATATTATCAATATAACATGCATTATTACCCATATAATGCAGTTATTATCGCCAGAACTGTAATAATTATACTTATTACTTATATTATTATCAACATAACATGCATTATTACCCATATAATGCAGTTATAATCGCTAGAACTGTAATAATTATACTTATTACTTATATTATTCTCAATATAACATGCATTATTACCCATATTATGCAGTTATTATCTCTAGAACCATAATAAATATACTTATTACTCCCAATATTATCAATATAACATGCATTTTTACCCATATAATGCAGTTATTATCGCCAGAACTGTAATAATTATACTTATTACTTATATTATTCTCAATATAACATGCATTATTACCCATATTATGCAGTTATTATCGCTAGAACTATAATAAATATACGTATTACTTTCATTATCATCAATATAACATGCATTATTACCCATATAATGGAGGTATTATCGCTAGAACTGTAGTAATTATACTTATTACTTATATTATTATCAGTATAACATGCATTATTACCCATATTATGCAGTTATTATCTCTAGAACCATAATAAATATACTCATTACTCCCAATATTATCAATATAACATGCATTATTACCCATATAATGGAGGTATTATCGCTAGAACTGTAATAATTATACTTATTACTTATACTATTAGCAATATAACGTGCATTATTACCCATATAATGCAGTTATTATCGCCAGAACTGTAATAATTATACTTATCACTTATATTATTCTCAATATAACATGCATTATTAGCCATATTATGCAGTTATTATCGCTAGAACTATAATAAATATACGTATTACTTTTATTATCATCAATATAACATGCATTATTACCCATATCATGCAGTTATTATCGATAGAACTGTAATAAATATACTTATTACTTTTATTATTATCAATATAACATGCACTATTTGCCATATTTTACTATTATTATCGCTAGAACTATAATAATTATACTTATTATTCCCGATGTTATCAATATAACATGCCTTATTACCCATATAATGCAGTTATTATCGCTAGAACTGTAATAATTATACTTATTACTTATATTATTCTCAATATAACATGCATTATTACCCATATTATGCAGTTATTATTTCTAGAACCATAATAAATATACTTATTACTCCCAATATTATCAATATAACATGCATTTTTACCCATATAATGCAGTTATTATCGCTAGAGCTGTAATAATTGTACTCATTACTTATATTATTAGCAATATAACCTGCATTATTACTCATATTATGCAGTTATTATCGCTAGAACTGTAATAATTATACTTATTACTTATATCATTATCAATATAACGTGCATTATAACCCATATAATAGAGGTATTATCGCTAGAACTGTAATAATTATACTTATTACTTATACTATTAGCAATATAACGTGCATTGCTACCCATATAATGCAGTTATTATCGCCAGAACTGTAATAATTATACTTATTACTTATATTATTCTCAATATAACATGCATTATTACCCATATTATGCAGTTATTATCGCTAGAGCTATAATAAATATACGTATTACTTTCATTATCATCAATATAACATGCATTATTACCCATATAATAGAGGTATTATCGCTAGAACTGTAATAATTATACTTATTACTTATACTATTAGCAATATAACGTGCATTATTACCCATATAATGCAATTATTATCGCCAGAACTGTAATAATTATACTGATTACTTATATTATTCTCAATATAACATGCATTATTACCCCCATTATGCAGTTATTATCGCTAGAACTATAATAAATATACGTATTACTTTCATTATCATCAATATAACATGCATTATTACCCATATAATGGAGGTATTATTGCTAGAACTGTAATAATTATACTTATCACTTACACTATTAGCAACATAACGTGCATTGTTACCCATATAATGCAGTTATTATCGCCAGAACTGTAATAATTATACTTATTACTTATATTATTCTCAATATAACATGCATTATTACCCATATTATGCAGTTATTATCGCTAGAACTGTAATAATTATACTTAGTACTTATATTATTATCAACATAACATGCATTATTACCCATATAATGGAGGTATTATTGCCAGAACTGTAATAATTATACTTATTACTTACACTATTAGCAACATAACGTGCATTGTTACCCATATAATGCAGTTATTATCGCCAGAACTGTAATAATTATACTTATTACTTATATTATTCTCAATATAACGTGCATTATTACCCATATTATGCAGTTATTATCGCAAGAACTATAATAGATATACGTATTACTTTCATTATTATCAATATAACATGCATTATTACCCATATTATGCAGTTATTATCGATAGAACTGTAATAAATACACTTGCTACTTTTACTATTATCAATATATCATGCACTATTAGCCATATTTTACTATTATTATCGCTAGAACTATAATAATTATACTTATTACTCCCGATGTTATCAATATAACATGCCTTATTACCCATATAATGCAGTTATTATCGCTAGAACTATAATAAATATACGTATTACTTTTATCATCATCAATATAACATGCATTATTACCCATATTATGCAGTTATTATCGATAGACCTGTTATAAATATACTTATTACGTTTATTATTATCAATATAACATGCACTATTTGCCATATTTTACTATTATTATCGCTAGAACTATAATAATTATACTTATTACTCCCGATATTATCAATATAACATGCATTATTACCCATATAATGCAGTTATTATCGCCAGAACTGTAATAATTATACTTATTACTTATATTATTATCAATATAACATGCATTATTACCCATATAATGGAGGTATTATCGCTAGAACTGTAATAATTATACTTATTACTTATACTATTAGCAATATAACGTGCATTATTACCCATATAATGCAGTTATTATCGCCAGAACTGTAATAATTATACTTATCACTTATATTATTCTCAATATAACATGCATTATTACCCATATTATGCAGTTATTATCGCTAGAACTATAATAAATATACGTATTACTTTTATTATCATCAATATAACATGCATTATTACCCATATAATAGAGGTATTATCGCTAGAACTGTAATAATTATACTTATTACTTTTATTATTATCAATATAACATGCACTATTTGCCATATTTTACTATTATTATCGCTAGAACTATAATAATTATACTTATTACTCCCAATATTATCAATATAACATGCATTTTTACCCATATAATGCAGTTATTATCGCTAGAACTGTAATAATTATACTTATTACTCATATTATTGTCAATATAACATGCATTATTATCCATATAATGCTGTTATTATCGCTAGAGCTGTAATAATTGTACTCATTACTTATATTATTAGCAATACAACCTGCATTATTACCCATATTATGCAGTTATTATCGCTAGAACTGTAATAATTATACTTATTACTTATATTATTATCAATATAACATGCATTATTACCCATATAATGGAGGTATTATCGCTAGAACTGTAATAATTATACATATTACTTATACTATTAGCAATATAACGTGCATTATTACCCATATAATGCAGTTATTATCGCCAGAACTGTAATAATTATACTTATTACTTATATTATTCTCAATATAACATGCATTATTACCCATATAATGGAGGTATTATCGCTAGAACTGTAATAATTATACTTATTACTTATACTATTAGCAATATAACGTGCATTATTACCCATATAATGCAGTTATTATCGCCAGAACTGTAATAATTATACTTATTACTTATATTATTCTCAATATAACATGCATTATTACCCATATAATGCAGTTATTATCGCTAGAACTGTAATAACTATACTTATTACTTATATTATTCTCAATATAACATGCATTATTACCCATATTATGCAGTTATTATCGCAAGAACTATAATAAATATACGTATTACTTTCATTATTACCAATATAACATGCATTATTACCCATATTATGCAGGTATTATCGCTAGAACTATAATAAATATACGTATTACTTTTATTATCGTCAATATAACTTGCATTATTACCCATATTATGCAGTTATTATCGATAGAACTGTAATAAATATATTTATTAGTTTTATTATTATCAATATAACATGCACTATTTGCCATATTTTACTATTATTATCGCTAGAACTATAATAATTATACTTATTACTCCCAATATTATCAATATAACATGCATTTTTACCCATATAATGCAGTTATTATCGCTAGAACTGTAATAATTATACTTATTACTTATATTATTATCAATATAACATGCATTATTACCCATATAATGGAGGTATTATCGCTAGAACTGTAATAATTATACTTATTACTTATACTATTAGCAATATAACGTGCATTATTACCCATATAATGCAGTTATTATCGCCAGAACTGTAATAATTATACTTATCACTTATATTATTCTCAATATAACATGCATTATTACCCATATTATGCAGTTATTATCGCTAGAACTATAATAAATATACGTATTACTTTTATTATCATCAATATAACATGCATTATTACCCATATCATGCAGTTATTAACGATAGAACTGTAATAAATATACTTATTACTTTTATTATTATCAATATAACATGCACTATTTGCCATATTTTACTATTATTATCGCTAGAACTATAATAATTATACTTATTATTCCCGATGTTATCAATATAACATGCCTTATTACCCATATAATGCAGTTATTATCGCTAGAACTGTAATAATTATACTTATTACTTATATTATTCTCAATATAACATGCATTATTACCCATATAATGGAGGTATTATCGCTAGAACTGTAATAATTATACATATTACTTATACTATTAGCAATATAACGTGCATTATTACCCATATAATGCAGTTATTATCGCCAGAACTGTAATAATTATACTTATTACTTATATTATTCTCAATATAACATGCATTATTACCCATATAATGGAGGTATTATCGCTAGAACTGTAATAATTATACTTATTACTTATACTATTAGCAATATAACGTGCATTATTACCCATATAATGCAGTTATTATCGCCAGAACTGTAATAATTATACTTATTACTTATATTATTCTCAATATAACATGCATTATTACCCATATAATGCAGTTATTATCGCTAGAACTGTAATAACTATACTTATTACTTATATTATTCTCAATATAACATGCATTATTACCCATATTATGCAGTTATTATCGCAAGAACTATAATAAATATACGTATTACTTTCATTATTACCAATATAACATGCATTATTACCCATATTATGCAGGTATTATCGCTAGAACTATAATAAATATACGTATTACTTTTATTATCGTCAATATAACTTGCATTATTACCCATATTATGCAGTTATTATCGATAGAACTGTAATAAATATATTTATTAGTTTTATTATTATCAATATAACATGCACTATTTGCCATATTTTACTATTATTATCGCTAGAACTATAATAATTATACTTATTACTCCCGATATTATCAATATAACATGCATTATTACCCATATAATGCAGTTATTATCGCTAGAACTGTAATAATTATACTTATTACTTATATTATTATCAATATAACATGCATTATTACCCATATAATGCAGTTATTATCGCCAGAACTGTAATAATTATACTTATTACTTATATTATTCTCAATATAACATGCATTATTACCCATATTATGCAGTTATTATCGCTAGAGCTATAATAAATATACGTATTACTTTCATTATCATCAATATAACATGCATTATTACCCATATAATAGAGGTATTATCGCTAGAACTGTAATAATTATACTTATTACTTATACTATTAGCAATAAAACGTGCATTGTTACCCATATAATGCAGTTATTATCGCCAGAACTGTAATAATTATACTTATTACTTATATTATTCTCAATATAACATGCATTATTACCCATATTATGCAGTTATTATCGCAAGAACTATAATAAATATACGTATTACTTTCATTATTATCAATATAACATGCATTATTACCCATATTATGCAGGTATTATCGCTAGAACTATAATAAATATACGTATTACTTTTATTATCATCAATATGACTTGCATTATTACCCATATTATGCAGTTGTTATCGATAGAACTGTAATAAATATATTTATTAGTTTTATTATTATCAATATAACATGCACTATTTGCCATATTTTACTATTATTATCGCTAGAACTATAATAATTATACTTATTACTCCCAATATTATCAATATAACATGCATTTTTACCCATATAATGCAGTTATTATCGCTAGAACTGTAATAATTATACTTATTACTTATATTATTATCAATATAACATGCATTATTACCCATATAATGGAGGTATTATCGCTAGAACTGTAATAATTATACTTATTACTTATACTATTAGCAATATAACGTGCATTATTACCCATATAATGCAGTTATTATCGCCAGAACTGTAATAATTATACTTATCACTTATATTATTCTCAATATAACATGCATTATTACCCATATTATGCAGTTATTATCGCTAGAACTATAATAAATATACGTATTACTTTTATTATCATCAATATAACATGCATTATTACCCATATCATGCAGTTATTAACGATAGAACTGTAATAAATATACTTATTACTTTTATTATTATCAATATAACATGCACTATTTGCCATATTTTACTATTATTATCGCTAGAACTATAATAATTATACTTATTATTCCCGATGTTATCAATATAACATGCCTTATTACCCATATAATGCAGTTATTATCGCTAGAACTGTAATAATTATACTTATTACTTATATTATTCTCAATATAACATGCATTATTACCCATATTATGCAGTTATTATCTCTAGAACCATAATAAATATACTTATTACTCCCAATATTATCAATATAACATGCATTATTACCCATATAAGGCAGTTACTATCGCTAGAACTGTAATAATTATACTTATTACTTATATTATTCTCAATATAACATGCATTATTACCCATATAATGCAGTTATTATCGCTAGAACTGTAATAATTATACTTATTACTTATATTATTATCAACATAACATGCATTATTACCCATATAATGGAGGTATTATTGCTAGAACTGTAATAATTATACTTATTACTTACACTATTAGCAATATAACGTGCATTGTTACCCATATAATGCAGTTATTATCGCCAGAACTGTAATAATTATACTTATTACTTATATTATTCTCAATATAACATGCATTATTACCCATATAATGGAGGTATTATCGCTAGAACTGTAATAATTATACTTATTACTTATACTATTAGCAATATAACGTGCATTATTACCCATATAATGCAGTTATTATCGCCAGAACTGTAATAATTATACTTATTACTTATATTATTCTCAATATAACATGCATTATTACCCATATAATGCAGTTATTATCGCTAGAACTGTAATAACTATACTTATTACTTATATTATTCTCAATATAACATGCATTATTACCCATATTATGCAGTTATTATCGCAAGAACTATAATAAATATACGTATTACTTTCATTATTACCAATATAACATGCATTATTACCC
This sequence comes from Megachile leachella, assembly GCA_963576845.1. Taxonomy (NCBI): domain Eukaryota; kingdom Metazoa; phylum Arthropoda; class Insecta; order Hymenoptera; family Megachilidae; genus Megachile; species Megachile leachella. The sequence goes on from CAUYWW010000079.1 coordinate 392,826, forward strand.
ATATTATGCAGGTATTATCGCTAGAACTATAATAAATATACGTATTACTTTTATTATCGTCAATATAACTTGCATTATTACCCATATTATGCAGTTATTATCGATAGAACTGTAATAAATATATTTATTAGTTTTATTATTATCAATATAACATGCACTATTTGCCATATTTTACTATTATTATCGCTAGAACTATAATAATTATACTTATTACTCCCGATATTATCAATATAACATGCATTATTACCCATATAATGCAGTTATTATCGCTAGAACTGTAATAATTATACTTATTACTTATATTATTATCAATATAACATGCATTATTACCCATATAATGCAGTTATTATCGCCAGAACTGTAATAATTATACTTATTACTTATATTATTCTCAATATAACATGCATTATTACCCATATTATGCAGTTATTATCGCTAGAGCTATAATAAATATACGTATTACTTTCATTATCATCAATATAACATGCATTATTACCCATATAATAGAGGTATTATCGCTAGAACTGTAATAATTATACTTATTACTTATACTATTAGCAATAAAACGTGCATTGTTACCCATATAATGCAGTTATTATCGCCAGAACTGTAATAATTATACTTATTACTTATATTATTCTCAATATAACATGCATTATTACCCATATTATGCAGTTATTATCGCAAGAACTATAATAAATATACGTATTACTTTCATTATTATCAATATAACATGCATTATTACCCATATTATGCAGGTATTATCGCTAGAACTATAATAAATATACGTATTACTTTTATTATCATCAATATGACTTGCATTATTACCCATATTATGCAGTTGTTATCGATAGAACTGTAATAAATATATTTATTAGTTTTATTATTATCAATATAACATGCACTATTTGCCATATTTTACTATTATTATCGCTAGAACTATAATAATTATACTTATTACTCCCGATATTATCAATATAACATGCATTATTACCCATATAATGCAGTTATTATCGCCAGAACTGTAATAATTATACTTATTACTTATATTATTATCAATATAACATGCATTATTACCCATATAATGGAGGTATTATCGCTAGAACTATAATAAATATACGTATTACTTTCATTATCATCAATATAACATGCATTATTACCCATATAATGGAGGTATTATCGCTAGAACTGTAATAATTATACTTATTACTTATATTATTATCAATATAACATGCATTATTACCCATATAATGGAGGTATTATCGCTAGAACTGTAATAATTATACTTATTACTTATACTATTAGCAATATAACGTGCATTATTACCCATATAATGCAGTTATTATCGCCAGAACTGTAATAATTATACTTATCACTTATATTATTCTCAATATAACATGCATTATTACCCATATTATGCAGTTATTATCGCTAGAACTATAATAAATATACGTATTACTTTTATTATCATCAATATAACATGCATTATTACCCATATAATAGAGGTATTATCGCTAGAACTGTAATAATTATACTTATCACTTTTATTATTATCAATATAACATGCACTATTTGCCATATTTTACTATTATTATCGCTAGAACTATAATAATTATACTTATTACTCCCAATATTATCAATATAACATGCATTTTTACCCATATAATGCAGTTGTTATCGCTAGAACTGTAATAATTATACTTATTACTTATATTATTATCAATATAACATGCATTATTACCCATATAATGGAGGTATTATCGCTAGAACTGTAATAATTATACATATTACTTATACTATTAGCAATATAACGTGCATTATTACCCATATAATGCAGTTATTATCGCCAGAACTGTAATAATTATACTTATTACTTATATTATTCTCAATATAACATGCATTATTACCCATATAATGCAGGTATTATCGCTAGAACTGTAATAATTATACTTATTACTTATATTATTATCAATAAAACATGCATTATTACCCATATAATGCAGTTACTATCGCCAGAACTGTAATAATTATACTTATTACTTATATTATTCTCAATATAACATGCATTATTACCCATATTATGCAGTTATTATCGCTAGAACTATAATAAATATATGTATTACTTTCATTATCATCAATATAACATGCATTATTACCCATATAATGCAGTTATTATCGCTAGACCTGTAATAACTATACTTATTACTTATATTATTATCAACATAACATGCATTATTACCCATATAATGCAGTTATAATCGCTAGAACTGTAATAATTATACTTATTACTTATATTGTTAGCAATATAACATGCATTATTACCCATATTATGCAGTTATTATCTCTAGAACCATAATAAATATACACATTACTCCCAATATTATCAATATAACATGCATTTTTACCCATATAATGCAGTTATTATCGCTAGAACTGTAATAATTATACTTATTACTTATATTATTATCAATATAACATGCATTATTACCCATATAATGGAGGTATTATCGCTAGAACTGTAATAATTATACTTATTACTTATACAATTAGCAATATAACGTGCATTATTACCCATATAATGCAGTTATTATCGCCAGAACTGTAATAATTATACTTATCACTTATATTATTCTCAATATAACATGCATTATTACCCATATTATGCAGTTATTATCGCTAGAACTATAATAAATATACGTATTACTTTTATTATCATCAATATAACATGCATTATTACCCATATCATGCAGTTATTATCGATAGAACTGTAATAAATATACTTATTACTTTTATTATTATCAATATAACATGCACTATTTGCCATATTTTACTATTATTATCGCTAGAACTATAATAATTATACTTATTATTCCCGATGTTATCAATATAACATGCCTTATTACCCATATAATGCAGTTATTATCGCTAGAACTGTAATAATTATACTTATTACTTATATTATTCTCAATATAACATGCATTATTACCCATATTATGCAGTTATTATCTCTAGAACCATAATAAATATACTTATTACTCCCAATATTATCAATATAACATGCATTATTACCCATATAAGGCAGTTACTATCGCTAGAACTGTAATAATTATACTTATTACTTATATTATTCTCAATATAACATGCATTATTACCCATATAATGCAGTTATTATCGCTAGAACTGTAATAATTATACTTATTACTTATATTATTATCAACATAACATGCATTATTACCCATATAATGGAGGTATTATTGCTAGAACTGTAATAATTATACTTATTACTTACACTATTAGCAATATAACGTGCATTGTTACCCATATAATGCAGTTATTATCGCCAGAACTGTAATAATTATACTTATTACTTATATTATTCTCAATATAACATGCATTATTACCCATATTATGCAGTTATTATCGCTAGAACTATAATAAATATACGTATTACTTTTATTATCATCAATACAACATGCATTATTACCCATATTATGCAGTTATTGTCGATAGAACTGTAATAAATATACTTATTACTTTTATTATTATCAATATAACATGCACTATTTGCCATATTTTACTATTATTATCGCTAGAACTATAATAATTATACTTATTACTCCCGATATTATCAATATAACATGCATTATTACCCATATAAGGCAGTTACTATCGCTAGAACTGTAATAATTATACTTATTACTTATATTATTCTCAATATAACATGCATTATTACCCATATAATGCAGTTATTATCGCTAGAACTGTAATAATTATACTTATTACTTATATTATTATCAACATAACTTGCATTATTACCCATATTATGCAGTTGTTATAGATAGAACTGTAATAAATATATTTATTAGTTTTATTATTATCAATATAACATGCACTATTTGCCATATTTTACTATTATTATCGCTAGAACTATAATAATTATACTTATTACTCCCGATATTATCAATATAACATGCATTATTACCCATATAATGCAGTTATTATCGCCAGAACTGTAATAATTATACTTATTACTTATATTATTATCAATATAACATGCATTATTACCCATATAATGGAGGTATTATCGCTAGAACTATAATAAATATACGTATTACTTTCATTATCATCAATATAACATGCATTATTACCCATATAATGGAGGTATTATCGCTAGAACTGTGATAATTATACTTATTACTTATATTATTATCAATATAACATGCATTATTACCCATATAATGGAGGTATTATCGCTAGAACTGTAATAATTATACTTATTACTTATACTATTAGCAATATAACGTGCATTATTACCCATATAATGCAGTTATTATCGCCAGAACTGTAATAATTATACTTATCACTTATATTATTCTCAATATAACATGCATTATTACCCATATTATGCAGTTATTATCGCTAGAACTATAATAAATATACGTATTACTTTTATTATCATCAATATAACATGCATTATTACCCATATAATAGAGGTATTATCGCTAGAACTGTAATAATTATACTTATTACTTTTATTATTATCAATATAACATGCACTATTTGCCATATTTTACTATTATTATCGCTAGAACTATAATAATTATACTTATTACTCCCAATATTATCAATATAACATGCATTTTTACCCATATAATGCAGTTATTATCGCTAGAACTGTAATAATTATACTTATTACTCATATTATTGTCAATATAACATGCATTATTATCCATATAATGCTGTTATTATCGCTAGAGCTGTAATAATTGTACTCATTACTTATATTATTAGCAATACAACCTGCATTATTACCCATATTATGCAGTTATTATCGCTAGAACTGTAATAATTATACTTATTACTTATATTATTATCAATATAACATGCATTATTACCCATATAATGGAGGTATTATCGCTAGAACTGTAATAATTATACATATTACTTATACTATTAGCAATATAACGTGCATTATTACCCATATAATGCAGTTATTATCGCCAGAACTGTAATAATTATACTTATTACTTATATTATTCTCAATATAACATGCATTATTACCCATATAGTGGAGGTATTATCGCTAGAACTGTAATAATTATTCTTACTACTTATACTATTAGCAATATAACGTGCATTATTACCCATATAATGCAGTTATTATCGCCAGAACTGTAATAATTATACTTATTACTTATATTATTCTCAATATAACATGCATTATTACCCATATAATGCAGTTATTATCGCTAGAACTGTAATAACTATACTTATTACTTATATTATTCTCAATATAACATGCATTATTACCCATATTATGCAGTTATTATCGCAAGAACTATAATAAATATACGTATTACTTTCATTATTATCAATATAACATGCATTATTACCCATATTATGCAGGTATTATCGCTAGAACTATAATAAATATACGTATTACTTTTATTATCATCAATATAACTTGCATTATTACCCATATTATGCAGTTATTATCGATAGAACTGTAATAAATATATTTATTAGTTTTATTATTATCAATATAACATGCACTATTTGCCATATTTTACTATTATTATCGCTAGAACTATAATAATTATACTTATTACTCCCGATATTATCAATATAACATGCATTATTACCCATATAATGCAGTTATTATCGCTAGAACTGTAATAATTATACTTATTACTTATATTATTATCAATATAACATGCATTATTACCCATATAATGCAGTTATTATCGCCAGAACTGTAATAATTATACTTATTACTTATATTATTCTCAATATAACATGCATTATTACCCATATTATGCAGTTATTATCGCAAGAACTATAATAAATATACGTATTACTTTCATTATTATCAATATAACATGCATTATTACCCATATTATGCAGGTATTATCGCTAGAACTATAATAAATATACGTATTACTTTTATTATCATCAATATAACTTGCATTATTACCCATATTATGCAGTTGTTATCGATAGAACTGTAATAAAATATATTTATTAGTTTTATTATTATCAATATAACATGCACTATTTGCCATATTTTACTATTATTATCGCTAGAACTATAATAATTATACTTATTACTCCCGATATTATCAATATAACATGCATTATTACCCATATAATGCAGTTATTATCGCCAGAACTGTAATAATTATACTTATTACTTATATTATTATCAATATAACGTGCATTATTACCCATATAATGGAGGTATTATCGCTAGAACTATAATAAATATACGTATTACTTTCATTATCATCAATATAACATGCATTATTACCCATATAATGGAGGTATTATCGCTAGAACTGTAATAATTATACTTATTACTTATATTATTATCAATATAACATGCATTATTACCCATATAATGGAGGTATTATCGCTAGAACTGTAATAATTATACTTATTACTTATACTATTAGCAATATAACGTGCATTATTACCCATATAATGCAGTTATTATCGCCAGAACTGTAATAATTATACTTATCTCTTATATTATTCTCAATATAACATGCATTATTACCCATATTATGCAGTTATTATCGCTAGAACTATAATAAATATACGTATTACTTTTATTATCATCAATATAACATGCATTATTACCCATATAATAGAGGTATTATCGCTAGAACTGTAATAATTATACTTATTACTTTTATTATTATCAATATAACATGCACTATTTGCCATATTTTACTATTATTATCGCTAGAACTATAATAATTATACTTATTTCTCCCAATATTATCAATATAATATGCATTTTTACCCATATAATGCAGTTATTATCGCTAGAACTGTAATAATTATACTTATTACTCATATTATTGTCAATATAACATGCATTATTATCCATATAATGCTGTTATTATCGCTAGAGCTGTAATAATTGTACTCATTACTTATATTATTAGCAATACAACCTGCATTATTACCCATATTATGCAGTTATTATCGCTAGAACTGTAATAATTATACTTATTACTTATATTATTATCAATATAACATGCATTATTACCCATATAATGGAGGTATTATCGCTAGAACTGTAATAATTATACATATTACTTATACTATTAGCAATATAACGTGCATTATTACCCATATAATGCAGTTATTATCGCCAGAACTGTAATAATTATACTTATTACTTATATTATTCTCAATATAACATGCATTATTACCCATATAATGCAGTTATTATCGCTAGAACTGTAATAACTATACTTATTACTTATATTATTCTCAATATAACATGCATTATTACCCATATTATGCAGTTATTATCGCAAGAACTATAATAAATATACGTATTACTTTCATTATTATCAATATAACATGCATTATTACCCATATTATGCAGGTATTATCGCTAGAACTATAATAAATATACGTATTACTTTTATTATCATCAATATAACTTGCATTATTACCCATATTATGCAGTTATTATCGATAGAACTGTAATAAATATATTTATTAGTTTTATTATTATCAATATAACATGCACTATTTGCCATATTTTACTATTATTATCGCTAGAACTATAATAATTATACTTATTACTCCCGATATTATCAATATAACATGCATTATTACCCATATAATGCAGTTATTATCGCTAGAACTGTAATAATTATACTTATTACTTATATTATTATCAATATAACATGCATTATTACCCATATAATGCAGCTATTATCGCCAGAACTGTAATAATTATACTTATTACTTATATTATTCTCAATATAACATGCATTATTACCCATATTATGCAGTTATTATCGCTAGAGCTATAATAAATATACGTATTACTTTCATTATCATCAATATAACATGCATTATTACCCATATAATAGAGGTATTATCGCTAGAACTGTAATAATTATACTTATTACTTTTATTATTATCAATATAACATGCACTATTTGCCATATTTTACTATTATTATCGCTAGAACTATAATAATTATACTTATTACTCCCAATATTATCAATATAACATGCATTTTTACCCATATAATGCAGTTATTATCGCTAGAACTGTAATAATTATACTTATTACTCATATTATTGTCAATATAACATGCATTATTATCCATATAATGCTGTTATTATCGCTAGAGCTGTAATAATTGTACTCATTACTTATATTATTAGCAATACAACCTGCATTATTACCCATATTATGCAGTTATTATCGCTAGAACTGTAATAATTATACTTATTACTTATATTATTATCAATATAACATGCATTATTACCCATATAATGGAGGTATTATCGCTAGAACTGTAATAATTATACATATTACTTATACTATTAGCAATATAACGTGCATTATTACCCATATAATGCAGTTATTATCGCCAGAACTGTAATAATTATACTTATTACTTATATTATTCTCAATATAACATGCATTATTACCCATATAATGGAGGTATTATCGCTAGAACTGTAATAATTATACTTATTACTCATATTATTATCAATATAACATGCATTATTACCCATATTATGCAGTTATTATCTCTAGAACCATAATAAATATACACATTACTCCCAATATTATCAATATAACATGCATTTTTACCCATATAATGCAGTTATTATCGCCAGAACTGTAATAATTATACTTATTACTTATATTATTCTCAATATAACATGCATTATTACCCATATTATGCAGTTATTATCGCAAGAACTATAATAAATATACGTATTACTTTCATTATTATCAATATAACATGCATTATTACCCATATTATGCAGGTATTATCGCTAGAACTATAATAAATATACGTATTACTTTTATTATCATCAATATAACTTGCATTATTACCCATATTATGCAGTTGTTATCGATAGAACTGTAATAAATATATTTATTAGTTTATTATTATCAATATAACATGCACTATTTGCCATATTTTACTATTATTATCGCTAGAACTATAATAATTATAGTTATTACTCCCGATATTATCAATATAACATGCATTATTACCCATATAATGCAGTTATTATCGCCAGAACTGTAATAATTATACTTATTACTTATATTATTATCAATATAACATGCATTATTACCCATATAACGGAGGTATTATCGCTAGAACTATAATAAATATACGTATTACTTTCATTATCATCAATATAACATGCATTATTACCCATATAATGGAGGTATTATCGCTAGAACTGTAATAATTATACTTATTACTTATATTATTATCAATATAACATGCATTATTACCCATATAATGGAGGTATTATCGCTAGAACTGTAATAATTATACTTATTACTTATACTATTAGCAATATAACGTGCATTATTACCCATATAATGCAGTTATTATCGCCAGAACTGTAATAATTATACTTATCACTTATATTATTCTCAATATAACATGCATTATTACCCATATTATGCAGTTATTATCGCTAGAACTATAATAAATATACGTATTACTTTTATTATCATCAATATAACATGCATTATTACCCATATAATAGAGGTATTATCGCTAGAACTGTAATAATTATACTTATTACTTTTATTATTATCAATATAACATGCACTATTTGCCATATTTTACTATTATTATCGCTAGAACTATAATAATTATACTTATTTCTCCCAATATTATCAATATAACATGCATTTTTACCCATATAATGCAGTTATTATCGCTAGAACTGTAATAATTATACTTATTACTCATATTATTGTCAATATAACATGCATTATTATCCATATAATGCTGTTATTATCGCTAGAGCTGTAATAATTGTACTCATTACTTATATTATTAGCAATACAACCTGCATTATTACCCATATTATGCAGTTATTATCGCTAGAACTGTAATAATTATACTTATTACTTATATTATTATCAATATAACATGCATTATTACCCATATAATGGAGGTATTATCGCTGGAACTGTAATAATTATACATATTACTTATACTATTAGCAATATAACGTGCATTATTACCCATATAATGCAGTTATTATCGCCAGAACTGTAATAATTATACTTATTACTTATATTATTCTCAATATAACATGCATTATTACCCATATAATGGAGGTATTATCGCTAGAACTGTAATAATTATACTTATTACTTATACTATTAGCAATATAACGTGCATTATTACCCATATAATGCAGTTATTATCGCCAGAACTGTAATAATTATACTTATTACTTATATTATTCTCAATATAACATGCATTATTACCCATATAATGCAGTTATTATCGCTAGGACTGTAATAACTATACTTATTACTTATATTATTCTCAATATAACATGCATTATTACCCATATTATGCAGTTATTATCGCAAGAACTATAATAAATATACGTATTACTTTCATTATTATCAATATAACATGCATTATTACCCATATTATGCAGGTATTATCGCTAGAACTATAATAAATATACGTATTACTTTTATTATCATCAATATAACTTGCATTATTACCCATATTATGCAGTTATTATCGATAGAACTGTAATAAATATATTTATTAGTTTTATTATTATCAATATAACATGCACTATTTGCCATATTTTACTATTATTATCGCTAGAACTATAATAATTATACTTATTACTCCCGATATTATCAATATAACATGCATTATTACCCATATAATGCAGTTATTATCGCTAGAACTGTAATAATTATACTTATTACTTATATTATTCTCAATACAACATGCATTATTACCCACATTATGCAGTTATTATCGCTAGAGCTATAATAAATATACGTATTACTTTCATTATCATCAATATAACATGCATTATTACCCATATAATAGAGGTATTATCGCTAGAACTGTAATAATAATACTTATTACTTTTATTATTATCAATATAACATGCACTATTTGCCATATTTTACTATTATTATCGCTAGAACTATAATAATTATACTTATTACTCCCAATATTATCAATATAACATGCATTTTTACCCATATAATGCAGTTATTATCGCTAGAACTGTAATAATTATACTTATTACTCATATTATTGTCAATATAACATGCATTATTATCCATATAATGCTGTTATTATCGCTAGAGCTGTAATAATTGTACTCATTACTTATATTATTAGCAATACAACCTGCATTATTACCCATATTATGCAGTTATTATCGCTAGAACTGTAATAATTATACTTATTACTTATATTATTATCAATATAACATGCATTATTACCCATATAATGGAGGTATTATCGCTAGAACTGTAATAATTATACATATTACTTATACTATTAGCAATATAACGTGCATTATTACCCATATAATGCAGTTATTATCGCCAGAACTGTAATAATTATACTTATTACTTATATTATTCTCAATATAACATGCATTATTACCCATATAATGCAGTTATTATCGCTAGAACTGTAATAACTATACTTATTACTTATATTATTATCAACATAACATGCATTATTACCCATATAATGCAGTTATTATCGCCAGAACTGTAATAATTATACTTATTACTTATATTATTCTCAATATAACATGCATTATTACCCATATTATGCAGTTATTATCGCAAGAACTATAATAAATATACGTATTACTTTCATTATTATCAATATAACATGCATTATTACCCATATTATGCAGGTATTATCGCTAGAACTATAATAAATATACGTATTACTTTTATTATCATCAATATAACTTGCATTATTACCCATATTATGCAGTTGTTATCGATAGAACTGTAATAAATATATTTATTAGTTTTATTATTATCAATATAACATGCACTATTTGCCATATTTTACTATTATTATCGCTAGAACTATAATAATTATACTTATTACTCCCGATATTATCAATATAACATGCATTATTACCCATATAATGCAGTTATTATCGCCAGAACTGTAATAATTATACTTATTACTTATATTATTATCAATATAACATGCATTATTACCCATATAATGGAGGTATTATCGCTAGAACTATAATAAATATACGTATTACTTTCATTATCATCAATATAACATGCATTATTACCCATATAATGGAGGTATTATCGCTAGAACTGTAATAATTATACTTATTACTTATATTATTATCAATATAACATGCATTATTACCCATATAATGGAGGTATTATGGCTAGAACTGTAATAATTATACTTATTACTTATACTATTAGCAATATAACGTGCATTATTACCCATATAATGCAGTTATTATCGCCAGAACTGTAATAATTATACTTATCACTTATATTATTCTCAATATAACATGCATTATTACCCATATTATGCAGTTATTATCGCTAGAACTATAATAAATATACGTATTACTTTTATTATCATCAATATAACATGCATTATTACCCATATAATAGAGGTATTATCGCTAGAACTGTAATAATTATACTTATTACTTTTATTATTATCAATATAACATGCACTATTTGCCATATTTTACTATTATTATCGCTAGAACTATAATAATTATACTTATTTCTCCCAATATTATCAATATAACATGCATTTTTACCCATATAATGCAGTTATTATCGCTAGAACTGTAATAATTATACTTATTACTCATATTATTGTCAATATAACATGCATTATTATCCATATAATGCTGTTATTATCGCTAGAGCTGTAATAATTGTACTCATTACTTATATTATTAGCAATACAACCTGCATTATTACCCATATTATGCAGTTATTATCGCTAGAACTGTAATAATTATACTTATTACTTATATTATTATCAATATAACATGCATTATTACCCATATAATGGAGGTATTATCGCTAGAACTGTAATAATTATACATATTACTTATACTATTAGCAATATAACGTGCATTATTACCCATATAATGCAGTTATTATCGCCAGAACTGTAATAATTATACTTATTACTTATATTATTCTCAATATAACATGCATTATTACCCATATAATGGAGGTATTATCGCTAGAACTGTAATAATTATACTTATTACTTATACTATTAGCAATATAACGTGCATTATTACCCATATAATGCAGTTATTATCGCCAGAACTGTAATAATTATACTTATTACTTATATTATTCTCAATGTAACATGCATTATTACCCATATAATGCAGTTATTATCGCTAGAACTGTAATAACTATACTTATTACTTATATTATTCTCAATATAACATGCATTATTACCCATATTATGCAGTTATTATCGCAAGAACTATAATAAATATACGTATTACTTTCATTATTATCAATATAACATGCATTATTACCCATATTATGCAGGTATTATCGCTAGAACTATAATAAATATACGTATTACTTTTATTATCATCAATATAACTTGCATTATTACCCATATTATGCAGTTATTATCGATAGAACTGTAATAAATATATTTATTAGTTTTATTATTATCAATATAACATGCACTATTTGCCATATTTTACTATTATTATCGCTAGAACTATAATAATTATACTTATTACTCCCGATATTATCAATATAACATGCATTATTACCCATATAATGCAGTTATTATCGCTAGAACTGTAATAATTATACTTATTACTTATATTATTATCAATATAACATGCATTATTACCCATATAATGCAGTTATTATCGCCAGAACTGTAATAATTATACTTATTACTTATATTATTCTCAATATAACATGCATTATTACCCATATTATGCAGTTATTATCGCTAGAGCTATAATAAATATACGTATTACTTTCAGTATCATCAATATAACATGCATTATTACCCATATAATAGAGGTATTATCGCTAGAACTGTAATAATTATACTTATTACTTTTATTATTATCAATATAACATGCACTATTTGCCATATTTTACTATTATTATCGCTAGAACTATAATAATTATACTTATTACTCCCAATATTATCAATATAACATGCATTTTTACCCATATAATGCAGTTATTATCGCTAGAACTGTAATAATTATACTTATTACTCATATTATTGTCAATATAACATGCATTATTATCCATATAATGCTGTTATTATCGCTAGAGCTGTAATAATTGTACTCATTACTTATATTATTAGCAATACAACCTGCATTATTACCCATATTATGCAGTTATTATCGCTAGAACTGTAATAATTATACTTATTACTTATATTATTATCAATATAACATGCATTATTACCCATATAATGGAGGTATTATCGCTAGAACTGTAATAATTATACATATTACTTATACTATTAGCAATATAACGTGCATTATTACCCATATAATGCAGTTATTATCGCCAGAACTGTAATAATTATACTTATTACTTATATTATTCTCAATATAACATGCATTATTACCCATATAATGGAGGTATTATCGCTAGAACTGTAATAATTATACTTATTACTTATACTATTAGCAATATAACGTGCATTATTACCCATATAATGCAGTTATTATCGCCAGAACTGTAATAATTATACTTATTACTTATATTATTCTCAATATAACATGCATTATTACCCATATAATGCAGTTATTATCGCTAGAACTGTAATAACTATACTTATTACTTATATTATTATCAACATAACATGCATTATTACCCATATAATGCAGTTATAATCGCTAGAACTGTAATAATTATACTTATTACTTATATTGTTAGCAATATAACGTGCATTATTGCCCATATAATGCAGTTATTATCGCTAGAACTGTAATAATTATACTTATTACTCATATTATTATCAATATAACATGCATTATTACCCATATTATGCAGTTATTATCGCTAGAACTATAATAAATATACGTATTACTTTTATTATCATCAATATAACATGCATTATTACCCATATAATGGAGGTATTATCGCTAGAACTGTAATAATTATACTTATTACTTATATTATTATCAATATAACTTGCATTATTACCCATATTATGCAGTTATTATCGATAGAACTGTAATAAATACACTTACTACTTTTACTATTATCAATATATCATGCACTATTAGCCATATTTTACTATTATTATCGCTAGAACTATAATAATTATACTTATTACTCCCGATGTTATCAATATAACATGCCTTATTACCCATATAATGCAGTTATTATCGCTAGAACTATAATAAATATACGTATTACTTTCATTATCATCAATATAACATGCATTATTACCCATATAATGGAGGTATTATCGCTAGAACTGTAATAACTATACTTATTACTTATATTATTATCAATATAACATGCATTATTACCCATATTATGCAGTTATTATCTCTAGAACCATAATAAATATACACATTACTCCCAATATTATCAATATAACATGCATTTTTACCCATATAATGCAGTTATTATCGCTAGAACTGTAATAATTATACTTATTACTTATATTATTATCAATATAACATGCATTATTACCCATATAATGGAGGTATTATCGCTAGAACTGTAATAATTATACTTATTACTTATACTATTAGCAATATAACGTGCATTATTACCCATATAATGCAGTTATTATCGCCAGAACTGTAATAATTATACTTATCACTTATATTATTCTCAATATAACATGCATTATTACCCATATTATGCAGTTATTATCGCTAGAACTATAATAAATATACGTATTACTTTTATTATCATCAATATAACATGCATTATTACCCATATCATGCAGTTATTATCGATAGAACTGTAATAAATATACTTATTACTATTATTATTATCAATATAACATGCACTATTTGCCATATTTTACTATTATTATCGCTAGAACTAAAATAATTATACTTATTATTCCCGATGTTATCAATATAACATGCCTTATTACCCATATAATGCAGTTATTATCGCTAGAACTGTAATAATTATACTTATTACTTATATTGTTCTCAATATAACATGCATTATTACCCATATTATGCAGTTATTATCTCTAGAACCATAATAAATATACTTATTACTCCCAATATTATCAATATAACATGCATTTTTACCCATATAATGCAGTTATTATCGCTAGAACTGTAATAATTATACTTATTACTCATATTATTATCAATATAACATGCATTATTATCCATATAATGCAGTTATTATCGCTAGAGCTGTAATAATTGTACTCATTACTTATATTATTAGCAATATAACCTGCATTATTACCCATATTATGCAGTTATTATCGCTAGAACTGTAATAATTATACTTATTACTTATATCATTATCAATATAACATGCATTATAACCCATATAATAGAGGTATTATCGCTAGAACTGTAATAATTATACTTATTACTTATACTATTAGCAATATAACGTGCATTGTTACCCATATAATGCAGTTATTATCGCCAGAACTGTAATAATTATACTTATTACTTATATTATTCTTAATATAACATGCATTATTACCCATATAATAGAGGTATTATCGCTAGAACTGTAATAATTATACTTATTACTTATACTATTAGCAATATAACGTGCATTATTACCCATATAATGCAGTTATTATCGCCAGAACTGTAATAATTATACTTATTACTTATATTATTCTCAATATAACATGCATTATTACCCATATAATGGAGGTATTATCGCTAGAACTGTAATAATTATACTTATTACTTATACTATTAGCAATATAACGTGCATTATTACCCATATAATGCAGTTATTATCGCCAGAACTGTAATAATTATACTTATTACTTATATTATTCTCAATATAACATGCATTATTACCCATATAATGCAGTTATTATCGCTAGAACTGTAATAACTATACTTATTACTTATATTATTATCAACATAACATGCATTATTACCCATATAATGCAGTTATAATCGCTAGAACTGTAATAATTATACTTATTACTTACATTGTTAGCAATATAACGTGCATTATTACCCATATAATGCAGTTATTATCGCTAGAACTGTAATAATTATACTTATTACTTATATTATTCTCAATATAACATGCATTATTACCCATATTATGCAGTTATTATCGCTAGAACTATAATAAATATACGTATTACTTTCATTATCATCAATATAACATGCATTATTACCCATATAATAGAGGTATTATCGCTAGAACTGTAATAATTATACTTATTACTTATACTATTAGCAATAAAACGTGCATTGTTACCCATATAATGCAGTTATTATCGCCAGAACTGTAATAATTATACTTATTACTTATATTATTCTCAATATAACATGCATTATTACCCATATTATGCAGTTATTATCGCAAGAACTATAATAAATATACGTATTACTTTCATTATTATCAATATAACATGCATTATTACCCATATTATGCAGTTATTATCGATAGAACTGTAATAAATATACTTATTACTTTTATTATTATCAATATAACATGCACTATTTGCCATATTTTACTATTATTATCGCTAGAACTATAATAATTATACTTATTACTCCCGATATTATCAATATAACATGCATTATTACCCATATTATGCAGTTATTATCGATAGAACTGTAATAAATATACTTATTACTTTTATTATTATCAATATAACATGCACTATTTGCCATATTTTACTATTATTATCGCTAGAACTATAATAATTATACTTATTACTCCCGATATTATCAATATAACATGCATTATTACCCATATAATGCAGTTATTATCGCTAGAACTGTAATAATTATACTTATTACTTATATTATTATCAATATAACTTGCATTATTACCCATATTATGCAGTTATTATCGATAGAACTGTAATAAATACACTTACTACTTTTACTATTATCAATATATCATGCACTATTAGCCATATTTTACTATTATTATCGCTAGAACTATAATAATTATACTTATTACTCCCGATGTTATCAATATAACATGCCTTATTACCCATATAATGCAGTTATTATCGCTAGAACTATAATAAATATACGTATTACTTTCATTATCATCAATATAACATGCATTATTACCCATATAATGGAGGTATTATCGCTAGAACTGTAATAATTATACTTATTACTTATATTATTATCAATATAACATGCATTATTACCCATATTATGCAGTTATTATCTCTAGAACCATAACAAATATACACATTACACCCAATATTATCAATATAACATGCATTTTTACCCATATAATGCAGTTATTATCGCTAGAACTGTAATAATTATACTTATTACTTATATTATTATCAATATAACATGCATTATTACCCATATAATGGAGGTATTATCGCTAGAACTGTAATAATTATACTTATTACTTATACTATTAGCAATATAACGTGCATTATTACCCATATAATGCAGTTATTATCGCCAGAACTGTAATAATTATACTTATCACTTGTATTATTCTCAATATAACATGCATTATTACCCATATTATGCAGTTATTATCGCTAGAACTATAATAAATATACGTATTACTTTTATTATCATCAATATAACATGCATTATTACCCATATCATGCAGTTATTATCGATAGAACTGTAATAAATATACTTATTACTTTTATTATTATCAATATAACATGCACTATTTGCCATATTTTACTATTATTATCGCTAGAACTATAATAATTATACTTATTATTCCCGATGTTATCAATATAACATGCCTTATTACCCATATAATGCAGTTATTATCGCTAGAACTGTAATAATTATACTTATTACTTATATTATTCTCAATATAACATGCATTATTACCCATATTATGCAGTTATTATCTCTAGAACCATAATAAATATACTTATTACTCCCAATATTATCAATATAACATGCATTTTTACCCATATAATGCAGTTATTATCGCTAGAACTGTAATAATTATACTTATTACTCATATTATTATCAATATAACATGCATTATTATCCATATAATGCAGTTATTATCGCTAGAGCTGTAATAATTGTACTCATTACTTATATTATTAGCAATATAACCTGCATTATTACCCATATTATGCAGTTATTATCGCTAGAACTGTAATAATTATACTTATTACTTATATCATTATCAATATAACATGCATTATAACCCATATAATAGAGGTATTATCGCTAGAACTGTAATAATTATACTTATTACTTATACTATTAGCAATATAACGTGCATTGTTACCCATATAATGCAGTTATTATCGCCAGAACTGTAATAATTATACTTATTACTTATATTATTCTCAATATAACATGCATTATTACCCATATAATAGAGGTATTATCGCTAGAACTGTAATAATTGTACTCATTACTTATATTATTAGCAATATAACCTGCATTATTACCCATATTATGCAGTTATTATCGCTAGAACTGTAATAATTATACTTATTACTTATATCATTATCAATATAACATGCATTATAACCCATATAATAGAGGTATTATCGCTAGAACTGTAATAATTATACTTATTACTTATACTATTAGCAATATAACGTGCATTGTTACCCATATAATGCAGTTATTATCGCCAGAACTGTAATAATTATACTTATTACTTATATTATGCTCAATATAACATGCATTATTACCCAAATTATGCAGTTATTATCGCTAGAACTATAATAAATATACGTATTACTTTCATTATCATCAATATAACATGCATTATTACCCATATAATAGAGGTATTATCGCTAGAACTGTAATAATTATACTTATTACTTATACTATTAGCAATATAACGTGCATTATTACCCATATAATGCAGTTATTATCGCCAGAACTGTAATAATTATACTTATTACTTATATTATTCTCAATATAACATGCATTATTACCCATATAATAGAGGTATTATCGCTAGAAATGTAATAATTGTACTCATTACTTATATTATTAGCAATATAACCTGCATTATTACCCATATTATGCAGTTATTATCGCTAGAACTGTAATAATTATACTTATTACTTATATCATTATCAATATAACATGCATTATTACCCATATTATGCAGTTATTATCGCTAGAACTATAATAAATATACGTATTACTTTCATTATCATCAATATAACATGCATTATTACCCATATAATAGAGGTATTATCGCTAGAACTGTAATAATTATACTTATTACTTATACTATTAGCAATATAACGTGCATTGTTACCCATATAATGCAGTTATTATCGCCAGAACTGTAATAATTATACTTATTACTTATATTATTCTCAATATAACATGCATTATTACCCATATAATGCAGTTATTATCGCTAGAACTGTAATAATTATACTTATTACTCATATTATTATCAATATAACATGCATTATTACCCATATTATGCAGTTATTATCGCTAGAACTATAATAAATATACGTATTACTTTTATTATCATCAATATAACATGCATAATTACCCATATTATGAAGTTATTATCGATAGAACTGTAATAAATATACTTATTACTTTTATTATTATCAATATAACATGCACTATTTGCCACATTTTACTATTATTATCGCTAGAACTATAATAATTATACTTATTACTCCCGATATTATCAATATAACATGCATTATTACCCATATAATGCAGTTATTATCGCTAGAACTGTAATAATTATACTTATTACTTATATTATTATCAATATAACATGCATTATTACCCATATGATGCAGTTATTATCGCCAGAACTGTAATAATTATACTTATTACTTATATTATTCTCAATATAACATGCATTATTACCCATATTATGCAGTTATTATCGCTAGAACTATAATAAATATACGTATTACTTTCATTATCATCAATATAACATGCATTATTACCCATATAATGGAGGTATTATCGCTAGAACTGTAATAATTATACTTATTACTTATATTATTATCAATATAACTTGCATTATTACCCATATTATGCAGTTATTATCGATAGAACTGTAATAAATACACTTACTACTTTTACTATTATCAATATATCATGCACTATTAGCCATATTTTACTATTATTATCGCTAGAACTATAATAATTATACTTATTACTCCCGATGTTATCAATATAACATGCCTTATTACCCATATAATGCAGTTATTATCGCTAGAACTATTATAAATATACGTATTACTTTCATTATCATCAATATAACATGCATTATTACCCATATAATGGAGGTATTATCGCTAGAACTGTAATAATTATACTTATTACTTATATTATTATCAATATAACATGCATTATTACCCATATTATGCAGTTATTATCTCTAGAACCATAATAAATATACACATTACACCCAATATTATCAATATAACATGCATTTTTACCCATATAATGCAGTTATTATCGCTAGAACTGTAATAATTATACTTATTACTTATATTATTATCAATATAACATGCATTATTACCCATATAATGGAGGTATTATCGCTAGAACTGTAATAATTATACTTATTACTTATACTATTAGCAATATAACGTGCATTATTACCCATATAATGCAGTTATTATCGCCAGAACTGTAATAATTATACTTATCACTTATATTATTCTCAATATAACATGCATTATTACCCATATTATGCAGTTATTATCGCTAGAACTATAATAAATATACGTATTACTTTTATTATCATCAATATAACATGCATTATTACCCATATCATGCAGTTATTATCGATAGAACTGTAATAAATATACTTATTACTTTTATTATTATCAATATAACATGCACTATTTGCCATATTTTACTATTATTATCGCTAGAACTATAATAATTATACTTATTATTCCCGATGTTATCAATATAACATGCCTTATTACCCATATAATGCAGTTATTATCGCTAGAACTGTAATAATTATACTTATTACTTATATTATTCTCAATATAACATGCATTATTACCCATATTATGCAGTTATTATCTCTAGAACCATAATAAATATACTTATTACTCCCAATATTATCAATATAACATGCATTTTTACCCATATAATGCAGTTATTATCGCTAGAACTGTAATAATTATACTTATTACTCATATTATTATCAATATAACATGCATTATTATCCATATAATGCAGTTATTATCGCTAGAGCTGTAATAATTGTACTCATTACTTATATTATTAGCAATATAACCTGCATTATTACCCATATTATGCAGTTATTATCGCTAGAACTGTAATAATTATACTTATTACTTATATCATTATCAATATAACATGCATTATAACCCATATAATAGAGGTATTATCGCTAGAACTGTAATAATTATACTTATTACTTATACTATTAGCAATATAACGTGCATTGTTACCCATATAATGCAGTTATTAGCGCCAGAACTGTAATAATTATACTTATTACTTATATTATTCTCAATATAACATGCATTATTACCCATATAATAGAGGTATTATCGCTAGAACTGTAATAATTGTACTCATTACTTATATTATTAGCAATATAACCTGCATTATTACCCATATTATGCAGTTATTATCGCTAGAACTGTAATAATTATACTTATTACTTATATCATTATCAATATAACATGCATTATAACCCATATAATAGAGGTATTATCGCTAGAACTGTAATAATTATACTTATTACTTATACTATTAGCAATATAACGTGCATTGTTACCCATATAATGCAGTTATTATCGCCAGAACTGTAATAATTATACTTATTACTTATATTATGCTCAATATAACATGCATTATTACCCAAATTATGCAGTTATTATCGCTAGAACTATAATAAATATACGTATTACTTTCATTATCATCAATATAACATGCATTATTACCCATATAATAGAGGTATTATCGCTAGAACTGTAATAATTATACTTATTACTTATACTATTAGCAATATAACGTGCATTATTACCCATATAATGCAGTTATTATCGCCAGAACTGTAATAATTATACTTATTACTTATATTATTCTCAATATAACATGCATTATTACCCATATAATAGAGGTATTATCGCTAGAAATGTAATAATTGTACTCATTACTTATATTATTAGCAATATAACCTGCATTATTACCCATATTATGCAGTTATTATCGCTAGAACTGTAATAATTATACTTATTACTTATATCATTATCAATATAACATGCATTATTACCCATATTATGCAGTTATTATCGCTAGAACTATAATAAATATACGTATTACTTTCATTATCATCAATATAACATGCATTATTACCCATATAATAGAGGTATTATCGCTAGAACTGTAATAATTATACTTATTACTTATACTATTAGCAATATAACGTGCATTATTACCCATATAATGCAGTTATTATCGCCAGAACTGTAATAATTATACTTATTACTTATATTATTCTCAATATAACATGCATTATTACCCATATAATGGAGGTATTATCGCTAGAACTGTAATAATTATACTTATTACTTATACTATTAGCAATATAACGTGCATTATTACCCATATAATGCAGTTATTATCGCCAGAACTGTAATAATTATACTTATTACTTATATTATTCTCAATATAACATGCATTATTACCCATATAATGCAGTTATTATCGCTAGAACTGTAATAACTATACTTATTACTTATATTATTATCAACATAACATGCATTATTACCCATATAATGCAGTTATAATCGCTAGAACTGTAATAATTATACTTATTACTTACATTGTTAGCAATATAACGTGCATTATTACCCATATAATGCAGTTATTATCGCTAGAACTGTAATAATTATACTTATTACTCATATTATTATCAATATAACATGCATTATTACCCATATTATGCAGTTATTATCGCTAGAACTATAATAAATATACGTATTACTTTTATTATCATCAATATAACATGCATAATTACCCATATTATGCAGTTATTATCGATAGAACTGTAATAAATATACTTATTACTTTTATTATTATCAATATAACATGCACTATTTGCCATATTTTACTATTATTATCGCTAGAACTATAATAATTATACTTATTACTCCCGATATTATCAATATAACATGCATTATTACCCATATAATGCAGTTATTATCGCTAGAACTGTAATAATTATACTTATTACTTATATTATTATCAATATAACATGCATTATTACCCATATGATGCAGTTATTATCGCCAGAACTGTAATAATTATACTTATTACTTATATTATTCTCAATATAACATGCATTATTACCCATATTATGCAGTTATTATCGCTAGAACTATAATAAATATACGTATTACTTTCATTATCATCAATATAACATGCATTATTACCCATATAATGGAGGTATTATCGCTAGAACTGTAATAATTATACTTATTACTCATATTATTATCAATATAACATGCATTATTACCCATATTATGCAGTTATTATCGCTAGAACTATAATAAATATACGTATTACTTTTATTATCATCAATATAACATGCATAATTACCCATATTATGCAGTTATTATCGATAGAACTGTAATAAATATACTTATTACTTTTATTATTATCAATATAACATGCACTATTTGCCATATTTTACTATTATTATCGCTAGAACTATAATAATTATACTTATTACTCCCGATATTATCAATATAACATGCATTATTACCCATATAATGCAGTTATTATCGCTAGAACTGTAATAATTATACTTATTACTTATATTATTATCAATATAACATGCATTATTACCCATATGATGCAGTTATTATCGCCAGAACTGTAATAATTATACTTATTACTTATATTATTCTCAATATAACATGCATTATTACCCATATTATGCAGTTATTATCGCTAGAACTATAATAAATATACGTATTACTTTCATTATCATCAATATAACATGCATTATTACCCATATAATGGAGGTATTATCGCTAGAACTGTAATAATTATACTTATTACTTATATTATTATCAATATAACTTCCATTATTACCCATATTATGCAGTTATTATCGATAGAACTGTAATAAATACACTTACTACTTTTACTATTATCAATATATCATGCACTATTAGCCATATTTTACTATTATTATCGCTAGAACTATAATAATTATACTTATTACTCCCGATGTTATCAATATAACATGCCTTATTACCCATATAATGCAGTTATTATCGCTAGAACTATTATAAATATACGTATTACTTTCATTATCATCAATATAACATGCATTATTACCCATATAATGGAGGTATTATCGCTAGAACTGTAATAATTATACTTATTACTTATATTATTATCAATATAACATGCATTATTACCCATATTATGCAGTTATTATCTCTAGAACCATAATAAATATACACATTACACCCAATATTATCAATATAACATGCATTTTTACCCATATAATGCAGTTATTATCGCTAGAACTGTAATAATTATACTTATTACTTATATTATTATCAATATAACATGCATTATTACCCATATAATGGAGGTATTATCGCTAGAACTGTAATAATTATACTTATTACTTATACTATTAGCAATATAACGTGCATTATTACCCATATAATGCAGTTATTATCGCCAGAACTGTAATAATTATACTTATCACTTATATTATTCTCAATATAACATGCATTATTACCCATATTATGCAGTTATTATCGATAGAACTGTAATAAATATACTTATTACTTTTATTATTATCAATATAACATGCACTATTTGCCATATTTTACTATTATTATCGCTAGAACTATAATAATTATACTTATTATTCCCGATGTTATCAATATAACATGCCTTATTACCCATATAATGCAGTTATTATCGCTAGAACTGTAATAATTATACTTATTACTTATATTATTCTCAATATAACATGCATTATTACCCATATTATGCAGTTATTATCTCTAGAACCATAATAAATATACTTATTACTCCCAATATTATCAATATAACATGCATTTTTACCCATATAATGCAGTTATTATCGCTAGAACTGTAATAATTATACTTATTACTCATATTATTATCAATATAACATGCATTATTATCCATATAATGCAGTTATAATCGCTAGAGCTGTAATAATTGTACTCATTACTTATATTATTAGCAATATAACCTGCATTATTACCCATATTATGCAGTTATTATCGCTAGAACTGTAATAATTATACTTATTACTTATATCATTATCAATATAACATGCATTATAACCCATATAATAGAGGTATTATCGCTAGAACTGTAATAATTATACTTATTACTTATACTATTAGCAATATAACGTGCATTGTTACCCATATAATGCAGTTATTATCGCCAGAACTGTAATAATTATACTTATTACTTATATTATTCTCAATATAACATGCATTATTACCCATATAATAGAGGTATTATCGCTAGAACTGTAATAATTGTACTCATTACTTATATTATTAGCAATATAACCTGCATTATTACCCATATTATGCAGTTATTATCGCTAGAACTGTAATAATTATACTTATTACTTATATCATTATCAATATAACATGCATTATAACCCATATAATAGAGGTATTATCGCTAGAACTGTAATAATTATACTTATTACTTATACTATTAGCAATATAACGTGCATTGTTACCCATATAATGCAGTTATTATCGCCAGAACTGTAATAATTATACTTATTACTTATATTATGCTCAATATAACATGCATTATTACCCAAATTATGCAGTTATTATCGCTAGAACTATAATAAATATACGTATTACTTTCATTATCATCAATATAACATGCATTATTACCCATATAATAGAGGTATTATCGCTAGAACTGTAATAATTATACTTATTACTTATACTATTAGCAATATAACGTGCATTATTACCCATATAATGCAGTTATTATCGCCAGAACTGTAATAATTATACTTATTACTTATATTATTCTCAATATAACATGCATTATTACCCCCATTATGCAGTTATTATCGCTAGAACTATAATAAATATACGTATTACTTTCATTATTATCAATATAACATGCATTATTACCCATATTATGCAGGTATTATCGCTAGAACTATAATAAATATACGTATTACTTTTATTATCATCAATATAACTTGCATTATTACCCATATTATGCAGTTATTATCGATAGAACTGTAATAAATATGTTTATTAGTTTTATTATTATCAATATAGCATGCACTATTTGCCATATTTTACTATTATTATCGCTAGAACTATAATAATTATACTTATTACTCCCGATGTTATCAATATAACATGCCTTATTACCCATATAATGCAGTTATTATCGCTAGAACTATAATAAATATACGTATTACTTTTATCATCATCAATATAACATGCATTATTACCCATATTATGCAGTTATTATCGAAAGACCTGTTATAAATATACTTATTACTTTTATTATTATCAATATAACATGCACTATTTGCCATATTTTTCTATTATTATCGCTAGAACTATAATAATTATACTTATTACTCCCGATATTATCAATATAACTTGCATTATTACCCATATAATGCAGTTATTATCGCCAGAACTGTAATAATTATACTTATTACTTATATTATTCTCAATATAACATGCATTATTACCCATATTATGCAGTTATTATCGCTAGAACTATAATAAATATACGTATTACTTTCATTATCATCAATATAACATGCATTATTACCCATATAATAGAGGTATTATCGCTAGAACTGTAATAATTATACTTATTACTTATACTATTAGCAATAAAACGTGCATTGTTACCCATATAATGCAGTTATTATCGCCAGAACTGTAATAATTATACTTATTACTTATATTATTCTCAATATAACATGCATTATTACCCATATTATGCAGTTATTATCGCAAAAACTATAATAAATATACGTATTACTTTCATTATTATCAATGTAACATGCATTATTACCCATATTATGCAGGTATTATCGCTAGAACTATAATAAATATACGTATTACTTTTATTATCATCAATATAACTTGCATTATTACCCATATTATGCAGTTATTATCGATAGAACTGTAATAAATATGTTTATTAGTTTTATTATTATCAATATAGCATGCACTATTTGCCATATTTTACTATTATTATCGCTAGAACTATAATAATTATACTTATTACTCCCGATGTTATCAATATAACATGCCTTATTACCCATATAATGCAGTTATTATCGCTAGAACTATAATAAATATACGTATTACTTTTATCATCATCAATATAACATGCATTATTACCCATATTATGCAGTTATTATCGACAGACCTGTTATAAATATACTTATTACTTTTATTATTATCAATATAACATGCACTATTTGCCATATTTTACTATTATTAACGCTAGAACTATAATAATTATACTTATTACTCCCGATATTATCAATATAACGTGCATTATTACCCATATAATGCAGTTATTATCGCTAGAACTGTAATAATTATACTTATTACTTATATCATTATCAATATAACATGCATTATAACCCATATAATGGAGGTATTATCGCTAGAACTGTAATAATTATACTTATTACTTATACTATTAGCAATATAACGTGCATTATTACCCATATAATGCAGTTATTATCGCCAGAACTGTAATAATTATACTTATCACTTATATTATTCTCAATATAACATGCATTATTACCCATATTATGCAGTTATTATCGATAGAACTGTAATAAATATACTTATTACTTTTATTATTATCAATATAACATGCACTATTTGCCATATTTTACTATTATTATCGCTAGAACTATAATAATTATACTTATTATTCCCGATGTTATCAATATAACATGCCTTATTACCCATATAATGCAGTTATTATCGCTAGAACTGTAATAATTATACTTATTACTTATATTATTCTCAATATAACATGCATTATTACCCATATTATGCAGTTATTATCTCTAGAACCATAATAAATATACTTATTACTCCCAATATTATCAATATAACATGCATTTTTACCCATATAATGCAGTTATTATCGCTAGAACTGTAATAATTATACTTATTACTCATATTATTATCAATATAACATGCATTATTATCCATATAATGCAGTTATAATCGCTAGAGCTGTAATAATTGTACTCATTACTTATATTATTAGCAATATAACCTGCATTATTACCCATATTATGCAGTTATTATCGCTAGAACTGTAATAATTATACTTATTACTTATATCATTATCAATATAACATGCATTATAACCCATATAATAGAGGTATTATCGCTAGAACTGTAATAATTATACTTATTACTTATACTATTAGCAATATAACGTGCATTGTTACCCATATAATGCAGTTATTATCGCCAGAACTGTAATAATTATACTTATTACTTATATTATTCTCAATATAACATGCATTATTACCCATATAATAGAGGTATTATCGCTAGAACTGTAATAATTGTACTCATTACTTATATTATTAGCAATATAACCTGCATTATTACCCATATTATGCAGTTATTATCGCTAGAACTGTAATAATTATACTTATTACTTATATCATTATCAATATAACATGCATTATAACCCATATAATAGAGGTATTATCGCTAGAACTGTAATAATTATACTTATTACTTATACTATTAGCAATATAACGTGCATTGTTACCCATATGATGCAGTTATTATCGCCAGAACTGTAATAATTATACTTATTACTTATATTATGCTCAATATAACATGCATTATTACCCAAATTATGCAGTTATTATCGCTAGAACTATAATAAATATACGTATTACTTTCATTATCATCAATATAACATGCATTATTACCCATATAATAGAGGTATTATCGCTAGAACTGTAATAATTATACTTATTACTTATACTATTAGCAATATAACGTGCATTATTACCCATATAATGCAGTTATTATCGCCAGAACTGTAATAATTATACTTATTACTTATATTATTCTCAATATAACATGCATTATTACCCCCATTATGCAGTTATTATCGCTAGAACTATAATAAATATACGTATTACTTTCATTATTATCAATATAACATGCATTATTACCCATATTATGCAGGTATTATCGCTAGAACTATAATAAATATACGTATTACTTTTATTATCATCAATATAACTTGCATTATTACCCATATTATGCAGTTATTATCGATAGAACTGTAATAAATATGTTTATTAGTTTTATTATTATCAATATAGCATGCACTATTTGCCATATTTTACTATTATTATCGCTAGAACTATAATAATTATACTTATTACTCCCGATGTTATCAATATAACATGCCTTATTACCCATATAATGCAGTTATTATCGCTAGAACTATAATAAATATACGTATTACTTTTATCATCATCAATATAACATGCATTATTACCCATATTATGCAGTTATTATCGAAAGACCTGTTATAAATATACTTATTACTTTTATTATTATCAATATAACATGCACTATTTGCCATATTTTTCTATTATTATCGCTAGAACTATAATAATTATACTTATTACTCCCGATATTATCAATATAACTTGCATTATTACCCATATAATGCAGTTATTATCGCCAGAACTGTAATAATTATACTTATTACTTATATTATTCTCAATATAACATGCATTATTACCCATATTATGCAGTTATTATCGCTAGAACTATAATAAATATACGTATTACTTTCATTATCATCAATATAACATGCATTATTACCCATATAATAGAGGTATTATCGCTAGAACTGTAATAATTATACTTATTACTTATACTATTAGCAATAAAACGTGCATTGTTACCCATATAATGCAGTTATTATCGCCAGAACTGTAATAATTATACTTATTACTTATATTATTCTCAATATAACATGCATTATTACCCATATTATGCAGTTATTATCGCAAAAACTATAATAAATATACGTATTACTTTCATTATTATCAATGTAACATGCATTATTACCCATATTATGCAGGTATTATCGCTAGAACTATAATAAATATACGTATTACTTTTATTATCATCAATATAACTTGCATTATTACCCATATTATGCAGTTATTATCGATAGAACTGTAATAAATATGTTTATTAGTTTTATTATTATCAATATAGCATGCACTATTTGCCATATTTTACTATTATTATCGCTAGAACTATAATAATTATACTTATTACTCCCGATGTTATCAATATAACATGCCTTATTACCCATATAATGCAGTTATTATCGCTAGAACTATAATAAATATACGTATTACTTTTATCATCATCAATATAACATGCATTATTACCCATATTATGCAGTTATTATCGACAGACCTGTTATAAATATACTTATTACTTTTATTATTATCAATATAACATGCACTATTTGCCATATTTTACTATTATTAACGCTAGAACTATAATAATTATACTTATTACTCCCGATATTATCAATATAACGTGCATTATTACCCATATAATGCAGTTATTATCGCTAGAACTGTAATAATTATACTTATTACTTATATCATTATCAATATAACATGCATTATAACCCATATAATAGAGGTATTATCGCTAGAACTGTAATAATTATACTTATTACTTATACTATTAGCAATATAACGTGCATTGTTACCCATATAATGCAGTTATTAT
The DNA here is from genome assembly GCA_963576845.1 of Megachile leachella. Classification (NCBI taxonomy): domain Eukaryota; kingdom Metazoa; phylum Arthropoda; class Insecta; order Hymenoptera; family Megachilidae; genus Megachile; species Megachile leachella. The sequence continues at coordinate 424,633 of CAUYWW010000079.1, forward strand.
CGCCAGAACTGTAATAATTATACTTATTACTTATATTATTCTCAATATAACATGCATTATTACCCATATAATAGAGGTATTATCGCTAGAACTGTAATAATTGTACTCATTACTTATATTATTAGCAATATAACCTGCATTATTACCCATATTATGCAGTTATTATCGCTAGAACTGTAATAATTATACTTATTACTTATATCATTATCAATATAACATGCATTATAACCCATATAATAGAGGTATTATCGCTAGAACTGTAATAATTATACTTATTACTTATACTATTAGCAATATAACGTGCATTGTTACCCATATGATGCAGTTATTATCGCCAGAACTGTAATAATTATACTTATTACTTATATTATGCTCAATATAACATGCATTATTACCCAAATTATGCAGTTATTATCGCTAGAACTATAATAAATATACGTATTACTTTCATTATCATCAATATAACATGCATTATTACCCATATAATAGAGGTATTATCGCTAGAACTGTAATAATTATACTTATTACTTATACTATTAGCAATATAACGTGCATTATTACCCATATAATGCAGTTATTATCGCCAGAACTGTAATAATTATACTTATTACTTATATTATTCTCAATATAACATGCATTATTACCCATATAATAGAGGTATTATCGCTAGAAATGTAATAATTGTACTCATTACTTATATTATTAGCAATATAACCTGCATTATTACCCATATTATGCAGTTATTATCGCTAGAACTGTAATAATTATACTTATTACTTATATCATTATCAATATAACATGCATTATTACCCATATTATGCAGTTATTATCGCTAGAACTATAATAAATATACGTATTACTTTCATTATCATCAATATAACATGCATTATTACCCATATAATAGAGGTATTATCGCTAGAACTGTAATAATTATACTTATTACTTATACTATTAGCAATATAACGTGCATTATTACCCATATAATGCAGTTATTATCGCCAGAACTGTAATAATTATACTTATTACTTATATTATTCTCAATATAACATGCATTATTACCCATATAATGGAGGTATTATCGCTAGAACTGTAATAATTATACTTATTACTTATACTATTAGCAATATAACGTGCATTATTACCCATATAATGCAGTTATTATCGCCAGAACTGTAATAATTATACTTATTACTTATATTATTCTCAATATAACATGCATTATTACCCATATAATGCAGTTATTATCGCTAGAACTGTAATAACTATACTTATTACTTATATTATTATCAACATAACATGCATTATTACCCATATAATGCAGTTATAATCGCTAGAACTGTAATAATTATACTTATTACTTACATTGTTAGCAATATAACGTGCATTATTACCCATATAATGCAGTTATTATCGCTAGAACTGTAATAATTATACTTATTACTCATATTATTATCAATACAACATGCATTATTACCCATATTATGCAGTTATTATCGCCAGAACTATAATAAATATACGTATTACTTTTATTATCATCAATATAACATGCATAATTACCCATATTATGCAGTTATTATCGATAGAACTGTAATAAATATACTTATTACTTTTATTATTATCAATATAACATGCACTATTTGCCATATTTTACTATTATTATCGCTAGAACTATAATAATTATACTTATTACTCCCGATATTATCAATATAACATGCATTATTACCCATATAATGCAGTTATTATCGCTAGAACTGTAATAATTATACTTATTACTTATATTATTATCAATATAACATGCATTATTACCCATATGATGCAGTTATTATCGCCAGAACTGTAATAATTATACTTATTACTTATATTATTCTCAATATAACATGCATTATTACCCATATTATGCAGTTATTATCGCTAGAACTATAATAAATATACGTATTACTTTCATTATCATCAATATAACATGCATTATTACCCATATAATGGAGGTATTATCGCTAGAACTGTAATAATTATACTTATTACTTATATTATTATCAATATAACTTGCATTATTACCCATATTATGCAGTTATTATCGATAGAACTGTAATAAATACACTTACTACTTTTACTATTATCAATATATCATGCACTATTAGCCATATTTTACTATTATTATCGCTAGAACTATAATAATTATACTTATTACTCCCGATGTTATCAATATAACATGCCTTATTACCCATATAATGCAGTTATTATCGCTAGAACTATTATAAATATACGTATTACTTTCATTATCATCAATATAACATGCATTATTACCCATATAATGGAGGTATTATCGCTAGAACTGTAATAATTATACTTATTACTTATATTATTATCAATATAACATGCATTATTACCCATATTATGCAGTTATTATCTCTAGAACCATAATAAATATACACATTACACCCAATATTATCAATATAACATGCATTTTTACCCATATAATGCAGTTATTATCGCTAGAACTGTAATAATTATACTTATTACTTATATTATTATCAATATAACATGCATTATTACCCATATAATGGAGGTATTATCGCTAGAACTGTAATAATTATACTTATTACTTATACTATTAGCAATATAACGTGCATTATTACCCATATAATGCAGTTATTATCGCCAGAACTGTAATAATTATACTTATCACTTATATTATTCTCAATATAACATGCATTATTACCCATATTATGCAGTTATTATCGCTAGAACTATAATAAATATACGTATTACTTTTATTATCATCAATATAACATGCATTATTACCCATATCATGCAGTTATTATCGATAGAACTGTAATAAATATACTTATTACTTTTATTATTATCAATATAACATGCACTATTTGCCATATTTTACTATTATTATCGCTAGAACTATAATAATTATACTTATTATTCCCGATGTTATCAATATAACATGCCTTATTACCCATATAATGCAGTTATTATCGCTAGAACTGTAATAATTATACTTATTACTTATATTATTCTCAATATAACATGCATTATTACCCATATTATGCAGTTATTATCGCTAGAACTATAATAAATATACGTATTACTTTCATTATCATCAATATAACATGCATTATTACCCATATAATAGAGGTATTATCGCTAGAACTGTAATAATTATACTTATTACTTATACTATTAGCAATATAACGTGCATTATTACCCATATAATGCAGTTATTATCGCCAGAACTGTAATAATTATACTTATTACTTATATTATTCTCAATATAACATGCATTATTACCCCCATTATGCAGTTATTATCGCTAGAACTATAATAAATATACGTATTACTTTCATTATTATCAATATAACATGCATTATTACCCATATTATGCAGGTATTATCGCTAGAACTATAATAAATATACGTATTACTTTTATTATCATCAATATAACTTGCATTATTACCCATATTATGCAGTTATTATCGATAGAACTGTAATAAATATGTTTATTAGTTTTATTATTATCAATATAGCATGCACTATTTGCCATATTTTACTATTATTATCGCTAGAACTATAATAATTATACTTATTACTCCCGATGTTATCAATATAACATGCCTTATTACCCATATAATGCAGTTATTATCGCTAGAACTATAATAAATATACGTATTACTTTTATCATCATCAATATAACATGCATTATTACCCATATTATGCAGTTATTATCGAAAGACCTGTTATAAATATACTTATTACTTTTATTATTATCAATATAACATGCACTATTTGCCATATTTTTCTATTATTATCGCTAGAACTATAATAATTATACTTATTACTCCCGATATTATCAATATAACTTGCATTATTACCCATATAATGCAGTTATTATCGCCAGAACTGTAATAATTATACTTATTACTTATATTATTCTCAATATAACATGCATTATTACCCATATTATGCAGTTATTATCGCTAGAACTATAATAAATATACGTATTACTTTCATTATCATCAATATAACATGCATTATTACCCATATAATAGAGGTATTATCGCTAGAACTGTAATAATTATACTTATTACTTATACTATTAGCAATAAAACGTGCATTGTTACCCATATAATGCAGTTATTATCGCCAGAACTGTAATAATTATACTTATTACTTATATTATTCTCAATATAACATGCATTATTACCCATATTATGCAGTTATTATCGCAAAAACTATAATAAATATACGTATTACTTTCATTATTATCAATATAACATGCATTATTACCCATATTATGCAGGTATTATCGCTAGAACTATAATAAATATACGTATTACTTTTATTATCATCAATATAACTTGCATTATTACCCATATTATGCAGTTATTATCGATAGAACTGTAATAAATATGTTTATTAGTTTTATTATTATCAATATAGCATGCACTATTTGCCATATTTTAATATTATTATCGCTAGAACTATAATAATTATACTTATTACTCCCGATGTTATCAATATAACATGCCTTATTACCCATATAATGCAGTTATTATCGCTAGAACTATAATAAATATACGTATTACTTTTATCATCATCAATATAACATGCATTATTACCCATATTATGCAGTTATTATCGACAGACCTGTTATAAATATACTTATTACTTTTATTATTATCAATATAACATGCACTATTTGCCATATTTTACTATTATTAACGCTAGAACTATAATAATTATACTTATTACTCCCGATATTATCAATATAACGTGCATTATTACCCATATAATGCAGTTATTATCGCTAGAACTGTAATAATTATACTTATTACTCATATTATTATCAATACAACATGCATTATTACCCATATTATGCAGTTATTATCGCCAGAACTATAATAAATATACGTATTACTTTTATTATCATCAATATAACATGCATAATTACCCATATTATGCAGTTATTATCGATAGAACTGTAATAAATATACTTATTACTTTTATTATTATCAATATAACATGCACTATTTGCCATATTTTACTATTATTATCGCTAGAACTATAATAATTATACTTATTACTCCCGATATTATCAATATAACATGCATTATTACCCATATAATGCAGTTATTATCGCTAGAACTGTAATAATTATACTTATTACTTATATTATTATCAATATAACATGCATTATTACCCATATGATGCAGTTATTATCGCCAGAACTGTAATAATTATACTTATTACTTATATTATTCTCAATATAACATGCATTATTACCCATATTATGCAGTTATTATCGCTAGAACTATAATAAATATACGTATTACTTTCATTATCATCAATATAACATGCATTATTACCCATATAATGGAGGTATTATCGCTAGAACTGTAATAATTATACTTATTACTCATATTATTATCAATATAACATGCATTATTACCCATATTATGCAGTTATTATCGCTAGAACTATAATAAATATACGTATTACTTTTATTATCATCAATATAACATGCATAATTACCCATATTATGCAGTTATTATCGATAGAACTGTAATAAATATACTTATTACTTTTATTATTATCAATATAACATGCACTATTTGCCATATTTTACTATTATTATCGCTAGAACTATAATAATTATACTTATTACTCCCGATATTATCAATATAACATGCATTATTACCCATATAATGCAGTTATTATCGCTAGAACTGTAATAATTATACTTATTACTTATATTATTATCAATATAACATGCATTATTACCCATATGATGCAGTTATTATCGCCAGAACTGTAATAATTATACTTATTACTTATATTATTCTCAATATAACATGCATTATTACCCATATTATGCAGTTATTATCGCTAGAACTATAATAAATATACGTATTACTTTCATTATCATCAATATAACATGCATTATTACCCATATAATGGAGGTATTATCGCTAGAACTGTAATAATTATACTTATTACTTATATTATTATCAATATAACTTGCATTATTACCCATATTATGCAGTTATTATCGATAGAACTGTAATAAATACACTTACTACTTTTACTATTATCAATATATCATGCACTATTAGCCATATTTTACTATTATTATCGCTAGAACTATAATAATTATACTTATTACTCCCGATGTTATCAATATAACATGCCTTATTACCCATATAATGCAGTTATTATCGCTAGAACTATTATAAATATACGTATTACTTTCATTATCATCAATATAACATGCATTATTACCCATATAATGGAGGTATTATCGCTAGAACTGTAATAATTATACTTATTACTTATATTATTATCAATATAACATGCATTATTACCCATATTATGCAGTTATTATCTCTAGAACCATAATAAATATACACATTACACCCAATATTATCAATATAACATGCATTTTTACCCATATAATGCAGTTATTATCGCTAGAACTGTAATAATTATACTTATTACTTATATTATTATCAATATAACATGCATTATTACCCATATAATGGAGGTATTATCGCTAGAACTGTAATAATTATACTTATTACTTATACTATTAGCAATATAACGTGCATTATTACCCATATAATGCAGTTATTATCGCCAGAACTGTAATAATTATACTTATCACTTATATTATTCTCAATATAACATGCATTATTACCCATATTATGCAGTTATTATCGCTAGAACTATAATAAATATACGTATTACTTTTATTATCATCAATATAACATGCATTATTACCCATATCATGCAGTTATTATCGATAGAACTGTAATAAATATACTTATTACTTTTATTATTATCAATATAACATGCACTATTTGCCATATTTTACTATTATTATCGCTAGAACTATAATAATTATACTTATTATTCCCGATGTTATCAATATAACATGCCTTATTACCCATATAATGCAGTTATTATCGCTAGAACTGTAATAATTATACTTATTACTTATATTATTCTCAATATAACATGCATTATTACCCATATTATGCAGTTATTATCGCTAGAACTATAATAAATATACGTATTACTTTCATTATCATCAATATAACATGCATTATTACCCATATAATAGAGGTATTATCGCTAGAACTGTAATAATTATACTTATTACTTATACTATTAGCAATATAACGTGCATTATTACCCATATAATGCAGTTATTATCGCCAGAACTGTAATAATTATACTTATTACTTATATTATTCTCAATATAACATGCATTATTACCCCCATTATGCAGTTATTATCGCTAGAACTATAATAAATATACGTATTACTTTCATTATTATCAATATAACATGCATTATTACCCATATTATGCAGGTATTATCGCTAGAACTATAATAAATATACGTATTACTTTTATTATCATCAATATAACTTGCATTATTACCCATATTATGCAGTTATTATCGATAGAACTGTAATAAATATGTTTATTAGTTTTATTATTATCAATATAGCATGCACTATTTGCCATATTTTACTATTATTATCGCTAGAACTATAATAATTATACTTATTACTCCCGATGTTATCAATATAACATGCCTTATTACCCATATAATGCAGTTATTATCGCTAGAACTATAATAAATATACGTATTACTTTTATCATCATCAATATAACATGCATTATTACCCATATTATGCAGTTATTATCGAAAGACCTGTTATAAATATACTTATTACTTTTATTATTATCAATATAACATGCACTATTTGCCATATTTTTCTATTATTATCGCTAGAACTATAATAATTATACTTATTACTCCCGATATTATCAATATAACTTGCATTATTACCCATATAATGCAGTTATTATCGCCAGAACTGTAATAATTATACTTATTACTTATATTATTCTCAATATAACATGCATTATTACCCATATTATGCAGTTATTATCGCTAGAACTATAATAAATATACGTATTACTTTCATTATCATCAATATAACATGCATTATTACCCATATAATAGAGGTATTATCGCTAGAACTGTAATAATTATACTTATTACTTATACTATTAGCAATAAAACGTGCATTGTTACCCATATAATGCAGTTATTATCGCCAGAACTGTAATAATTATACTTATTACTTATATTATTCTCAATATAACATGCATTATTACCCATATTATGCAGTTATTATCGCAAAAACTATAATAAATATACGTATTACTTTCATTATTATCAATATAACATGCATTATTACCCATATTATGCAGGTATTATCGCTAGAACTATAATAAATATACGTATTACTTTTATTATCATCAATATAACTTGCATTATTACCCATATTATGCAGTTATTATCGATAGAACTGTAATAAATATGTTTATTAGTTTTATTATTATCAATATAGCATGCACTATTTGCCATATTTTAATATTATTATCGCTAGAACTATAATAATTATACTTATTACTCCCGATGTTATCAATATAACATGCCTTATTACCCATATAATGCAGTTATTATCGCTAGAACTATAATAAATATACGTATTACTTTTATCATCATCAATATAACATGCATTATTACCCATATTATGCAGTTATTATCGACAGACCTGTTATAAATATACTTATTACTTTTATTATTATCAATATAACATGCACTATTTGCCATATTTTACTATTATTAACGCTAGAACTATAATAATTATACTTATTACTCCCGATATTATCAATATAACGTGCATTATTACCCATATAATGCAGTTATTATCGCTAGAACTGTAATAATTATACTTATTACTCATATTATTATCAATATAACATGCATTATTACCCATATTATGCAGTTATTATCGCTAGAACTATAATAAATATACGTATTACTTTTATTATCATCAATATAACATGCATAATTACGCATATTATGCAGTTATTATCGATAGAACTGTAATAAATATACTTATTACTTTTATTATTATCAATATAACATGCACTATTTGCCATATTTTACTATTATTATCGCTAGAACTATAATAATTATACTTATTACTCCCGATATTATCAATATAACATGCATTATTACCCATATAATGCAGTTATTATCGCTAGAACTGTAATAATTATACTTATTACTTATATTATTATCAATATAACATGCATTATTACCCATATGATGCAGTTATTATCGCCAGAACTGTAATAATTATACTTATTACTTATATTATTCTCAATATAACATGCATTATTACCCATATTATGCAGTTATTATCGCTAGAACTATAATAAATATACGTATTACTTTCATTATCATCAATATAACATGCATTATTACCCATATAATGGAGGTATTATCGCTAGAACTGTAATAATTATACTTATTACTCATATTATTATCAATATAACATGCATTATTACCCATATTATGCAGTTATTATCGCTAGAACTATAATAAATATACGTATTACTTTTATTATCATCAATATAACATGCATAATTACCCATATTATGCAGTTATTATCGATAGAACTGTAATAAATATACTTATTACTTTTATTATTATCAATATAACATGCACTATTTGCCATATTTTACTATTATTATCGCTAGAACTATAATAATTATACTTATTACTCCCGATATTATCAATATAACATGCATTATTACTCATATGATGCAGTTATTATCGCCAGAACTGTAATAATTATACTTATTACTTATATTATTCTCAATATAACATGCATTATTACCCATATTATGCAGTTATTATCGCTAGAACTATAATAAATATACGTATTACTTTCATTATCATCAATATAACATGCATTATTACCCATATAATGGAGGTATTATCGCTAGAACTGTAATAATTATACTTATTACTCATATTATTATCAATATAACATGCATTATTACCCATATTATGCAGTTATTATCGCTAGAACTATAATAAATATACGTATTACTTTTATTATCATCAATATAACATGCATTATTACCCATATTATGCAGTTATTATCGATAGAACTGTAATAAATACACTTACTACTTTTACTATTATCAATATATCATGCACTATTAGCCATATTTTACTATTATTATCGCTAGAACTATAATAATTATACTTATTACTCCCGATGTTATCAATATAACATGCCTTATTACCCATATAATGCAGTTATTATCGCTAGAACTATTATAAATATACGTATTACTTTCATTATCATCAATATAACATGCATTATTACCCATATAATGGAGGTATTATCGCTAGAACTGTAATAATTATACTTATTACTTATATTATTATCAATATAACATGCATTATTACCCATATTGTGCAGTTATTATCTCTAGAACCATAATAAATATACACAATACACCCAATATTATCAATATAACATGCATTTTTACCCATATAATGCAGTTATTATCGCTAGAACTGTAATAATTATACTTATTACTTATATTATTATCAATATAACATGCATTATTACCCATATAATGGAGGTATTATCGCTAGAACTGTAATAATTATACTTATTACTTATACTATTAGCAATATAACGTGCATTATTACCCATATAATGCAGTTATTATCGCCAGAACTGTAATAATTATACTTATCACTTATATTATTCTCAATATAACATGCATTATTACCCATATTATGCAGTTATTATCGCTAGAACTATAATAAATATACGTATTACTTTTATTATCATCAATATAACATGCATTATTACCCATATCATGCAGTTATTATCGATAGAACTGTAATAAATATACTTATTACTTTTATTATTATCAATATAACATGCACTATTTGCCATATTTTACTATTATTATCGCTAGAACTATAATAATTATACTTATTATTCCCGATGTTATCAATATAACATGCCTTATTACCCATATAATGCAGTTATTATCGCTAGAACTGTAATAATTATACTTATTACTTATATTATTCTCAATATAACATGCATTATTACCCATATTATGCAGTTATTATCTCTAGAACCATAATAAATATACTTATTACTCCCAATATTATCAATATAACATGCATTTTTACCCATATAATGCAGTTATTATCGCTAGAACTGTAATAATTATACTTATTACTCATATTATTATCAATATAACATGCATTATTATCCATATAATGCAGTTATTATCGCTAGAGCTGTAATAATTGTACTCATTACTTATATTATTAGCAATATAACCTGCATTATTACCCATATTATGCAGTTATTATCGCTAGAACTGTAATAATTATACTTATTACTTATATCATTATCAATATAACATGCATTATAACCCATATAATAGAGGTATTATCGCTAGAACTGTAATAATTATACTTATTACTTATACTATTAGCAATATAACGTGCATTGTTACCCATATAATGCAGTTATTATCGCCAGAACTGTAATAATTATACTTATTACTTATATTATTCTCAATATAACATGCATTATTACCCATATAATAGAGGTATTATCGCTAGAACTGTAATAATTGTACTCATTACTTATATTATTAGCAATATAACCTGCATTATTACCCATATTATGCAGTTATTATCGCTAGAACTGTAATAATTATACTTATTACTTTATCATTATCAATATAACATGCATTATAACCCATATAATAGAGGTATTATCGCTAGAACTGTAATAATTATACTTATTACTTATACTATTAGCAATATAACGTGCATTGTTACCCATATAATGCAGTTATTATCGCCAGAACTGTAATAATTATACTTATTACTTATATTATTCTCAATATAACATGCATTATTACCCCCATTATGCAGTTATTATCGCTAGAACTATAATAAATATACGTATTACTTTTATTATCATCAATATAACTTGCATTATTACCCATATTATGCAGTTATTATCGATAGAACTGTAATAAATATGTTTATTAGTTTTATTATTATCAATATAGCATGCACTATTTGCCATATTTTTCTATTATTATCGCTAGAACTATAATAATTATACTTATTACTCCCGATATTATCAATATAACTTGCATTATTACCCATATAATGCAGTTATTATCGCCAGAACTGTAATAATTATACTTATTACTTATATTATTCTCAATATAACATGCATTATTACCCATATTATGCAGTTATTATCGCTAGAACTATAATAAATATACGTATTACTTTCATTATCATCAATATAACATGCATTATTACCCATATAATAGAGGTATTATCGCTAGAACTGTAATAATTATACTTATTACTTATACTATTAGCAATAAAACGTGCATTGTTACCCATATAATGCAGTTATTATCGCCAGAACTGTAATAATTATACTTATTACTTATATTATTCTCAATATAACATGCATTATTACCCATATTATGCAGTTATTATCGCAAAAACTATAATAAATATACGTATTACTTTCATTATTATCAATATAACATGCATTATTACCCATATTATGCAGGTATTATCGCTAGAACTATAATAAATATACGTATTACTTTTATTAACATCAATATAACTTGCATTATTACCCATATTATGCAGTTATTATCGATAGAACTGTAATAAATATGTTTATTAGTTTTATTATTATCAATATAGCATGCACTATTTGCCATATTTTACTATTATTATCGCTAGAACTATAATAATTATACTTATTACTCCCGATGTTATCAATATAACATGCCTTATTACCCATATAATGCAGTTATTATCGCTAGAACTATAATAGATATACGTATTACTTTTATCATCATCAATATAACATGCATTATTACCCATATTATGCAGTTATTATCGACAGACCTGTTATAAATATACTTATTACTTTTATTATTATCAATATAACATGCACTATTTGCCATATTTTACTATTATTAACGCTAGAACTATAATAATTATACTTATTACTCCCGATATTATCAATATAACATGCATTATTACCTATATAATGCAGTTATTATCGCTTGAACTGTAATAATTATACTTATTACTTATATTATTATCAATATAACATGCATTATTACCCATATAATGCAGTTATTATCGCCAGAACTGTAATAATTGTACTCATTACTTATATTATTAGCAATATAACGTGCATTATTACCCATATAATGCAGTTATTATCGCTAGAACTGTAATAATTATACTTATTACTTATACTATTAGCAATATAACGTGCATTATTACCCATATTATGCAGTTATTATCGCTAGAACTGTAATAATTATACTTATTACTTATATCATTATCAATATAACATGCAGTATTACCCATATAATAGAGGTATTATCGCCAGAATTGTAATAATTATACTTATTACTTATAATATTATCAATATAACATGCATTATTACCCATATTATGCAGTTATGATCGCCAGAACTATAATAAATATACGTATTACTTTCATTATTATCAATATAACATGCATTATTACCCATATTATGCAGGTATTATCGCTAGAACTATAATAAATATGCGTATTACTTTTATTATCATCAATATAACTTGCATTATTACCCATATTATGCAGTTATTATCGATAGAACTGTAATAAATATATTTATTAGTTTTATTATTATCAATATAGCATGCACTATTTGCCATATTTTACTATTATTATCGCTAGAACTATAATAATTATACTTATTACTCCCAATGTTATCAATATAACATGCCTTATTACCCATATAATGCAGTTATTATCGCTAGAACTATAATAAATATACGTATTACTTTTATCATCATCAATATAACATGCATTATTACCCATATTATGCAGTTATTATCGATAGACCATGTTATAAATATACTTATTACTTTTATTATTATCAATATAACATGCACTATTTGCCATATTTTACTATTATTAACGCTAGAACTATAATAATTATACTTATTACTCCCGATATTATCAATATAACATGCATTATTACCTATATAATGCAGTTATTATCGCTTGAACTGTAATAATTATACTTATTACTTATATTATTATCAATATAACATGCATTATTACCCATATAATGCAGTTATTATCGCCAGAACTGTAATAATTGTACTCATTACTTATATTATTAGCAATATAACGTGCATTATTACCCATATTATGCAGTTATTATCGCTAGAACTGTAATAATTATACTTATTACTTATATCATTATCAATATAACATGCATTATTACCCATATAATAGAGGTATTATCGCTAGAACTGTAATAATTACACTTATTACTTATACTATTAGCAATATAACGTGCATTGTTACCCATATAATGCAGTTATTATCGCCAGAATTGTAATAATTATACTTATTACTTATAATATTATCAATATAACATGCATTATTACCCATATTATGCAGTTATGATCGCCAGAACTATAATAAATATACTTATTACTCCCAATATTATCAATGTAACATGCATTATTACCCATATAATGCAGTTATTATCGCTAGAACTGTAATAATTATACTTATTACTCATATTATTATCAATATAACATGCATTATTACCCATATTATGCAGTTATTATCGCTAGAACTATAATAAATATACGTATTACTTTTATTATCATCAATATAACATGCATTATTACCCATATTATGCAGTTATTATCGATAGAACTGTAATAAATATACTTATTACTTTTATTATTATCAATATAACATGCACTATTTGCCATATTTTACTATTATTATCGCCTGAACTATAATAATTATACTTATTACTCCCGATATTATCAATATAACATGCATTATTACCCATATTATGCAGTTATGATCGCCAGAACTATAATAAATATACGTATTACTTTCATTATTATCAATATAACATGCATTATTACCCATATTATGCAGGTATTATCGCTAGAACTATAATAAATATGCGTATTACTTTTATTATCATCAATATAACTTGCATTATTACCCATATTATGCAGTTATTATCGATAGAACTGTAATAAATATATTTATTAGTTTTATTATTATCAATATAGCATGCACTATTTGCCATATTTTACTATTATTATCGCTAGAACTATAATAATTATACTTATTACTCCCAATGTTATCAATATAACATGCCTTATTACCCATATAATGCAGTTATTATCGCTAGAACTATAATAAATATACGTATTACTTTTATCATCATCAATATAACATGCATTATTACCCATATTATGCAGTTATTATCGATAGACCTGTTATAAATATACTTATTACTTTTATTATTATCAATATAACATGCACTATTTGCCATATTTTACTATTATTAACGCTAGAACTATAATAATTATACTTATTACTCCCGATATTATCAATATAACATGCATTATTACCTATATAATGCAGTTATTATCGCTTGAACTGTAATAATTATACTTATTACTTATATTATTATCAACATAACATGCATTATTACCCATATAATGCAGTTATTATCGCCAGAACTGTAATAATTGTACTCATTACTTATATTATTAGCAATATAACGTGCATTATTACCCATATTATGCAGTTATTATCGCTAGAACTGTAATAATTATACTTATTACTTATATCATTATCAATATAACATGCATTATTACCCATATAATAGAGGTATTATCGCTAGAACTGTAATAATTACACTTATTACTTATACTATTAGCAATATAACGTGCATTGTTACCCATATAATGCAGTTATTATCGCCAGAATTGTAATAATTATACTTATTACTTATAATATTATCAATATAACATGCATTATTACCCATATTATGCAGTTATGATCGCCAGAACTATAATAAATATACTTATTACTCCCAATATTATCAATGTAACATGCATTATTACCCATATAATGCAGTTATTATCGCTAGAACTGTAATAATTATACTTATTACTCATATTATTATCAATATAACATGCATTATTACCCATATTATGCAGTTATTATCGCTAGAACTATAATAAATATACGTATTACTTTTATTATCATCAATATAACATGCATTATTACCCATATTATGCAGTTATTATCGATAGAACTGTAATAAATATACTTATTACTTTTATTATTATCAATATAACATGCACTATTTGCCATATTTTACTATTATTATCGCCTGAACTATAATAATTATACTTATTACTCCCGATATTATCAATATAACATGCATTATTACCCATATAATGCAGTTATTATCGCTAGAACTGTAATAATTATACTTATTACTTATATTATTATCAATATAACATGCATTATTACCCATATTGTGCAGTTATTATCTCTAGAACCATAATAAATATACACATTACACCCAATATTATCAATATAACATGCATTTTTACCCATATAATGCAGTTATTATCGCTAGAACTGTAATAATTATACTTATTACTTATATTATTATCAATATAACATGCATTATTACCCATATAATGGAGGTATTATCGCTAGAACTGTAATAATTATACTTATTACTTATACTATTAGCAATATAACGTGCATTATTACCCATATAATGCAGTTATTATCGCCAGAACTGTAATAATTATACTTATCACTTATATTATTCTCAATATAACATGCATTATTACCCATATTATGCAGTTATTATCGCTAGAACTATAATAAATATACGTATTACTTTTATTATCATCAATATAACATGCATTATTACCCATATCATGCAGTTATTATCGATAGAACTGTAATAAATATACTTATTACTTTTATTATTATCAATATAACATGCACTATTTGCCATATTTTACTATTATTATCGCTAGAACTATAATAATTATACTTATTATTCCCGATGTTATCAATATAACATGCCTTATTACCCATATAATGCAGTTATTATCGCTAGAACTGTAATAATTATACTTATTACTTATATTATTCTCAATATAACATGCATTATTACCCATATTATGCAGTTATTATCTCTAGAACCATAATAAATATACTTATTACTCCCAATATTATCAATATAACATGCATTTTTACCCATATAATGCAGTTATTATCGCTAGAACTGTAATAATTATACTTATTACTCATATTATTATCAATATAACATGCATTATTATCCATATAATGCAGTTATTATCGCTAGAGCTGTAATAATTGTACTCATTACTTATATTATTAGCAATATAACCTGCATTATTACCCATATTATGCAGTTATTATCGCTAGAACTGTAATAATTATACTTTTTACTTATATCATTATCAATATAACATGCATTATAACCCATATTATGCAGTTATTATCGCTAGAACTATAATAAATATACGTATTACTTTTATTATCATCAATATAACATGCATTATTACCCATATTATGCAGTTATTATCGATAGAACTGTAATAAATATGTTTATTAGTTTTATTATTATCAATATAGCATGCACTATTTGCCATATTTTACTATTATTATCGCTAGAACTATAATAATTATACTTATTACTCCCGATGTTATCAATATAACATGCCTTATTACCCATATAATGCAGTTATTATCGCTAGAACTATAATAAATATACGTATTACTTTTATCATCATCAATATAACATGCATTATTACCCATATTATGCAGTTATTATCGACAGACCTGTTATAAATATACTTATTACTTTTATTATTATCAATATAACATGCACTATTTGCCATATTTTACTATTATTAACGCTAGAACTATAATAATTATACTTATTACTCCCGATATTATCAATATAACATGCATTATTACCTATATAATGCAGTTATTATCGCTTGAACTGTAATAATTATACTTATTACTTATATTATTATCAATATAACATGCATTATTACCCATATAATGCAGTTATTATCGCCAGAACTGTAATAATTGTACTCATTACTTATATTATTAGCAATATAACGTGCATTATTACCCATATAATGCAGTTATTATCGCTAGAACTGTAATAATTATACTTATTACTTATACTATTAGCAATATAACGTGCATTATTACCCATATTATGCAGTTATTATCGCTAGAACTGTAATAATTATACTTATTACTTATATCATTATCAATATAACATGCAGTATTACCCATATAATAGAGGTATTATCGCCAGAATTGTAATAATTATACTTATTACTTATAATATTATCAATATAACATGCATTATTACCCATATTATGCAGTTATGATCGCCAGAACTATAATAAATATACGTATTACTTTCATTATTATCAATATAACATGCATTATTACCCATATTATGCAGGTATTATCGCTAGAACTATAATAAATATGCGTATTACTTTTATTATCATCAATATAACTTGCATTATTACCCATATTATGCAGTTATTATCGATAGAACTGTAATAAATATATTTATTAGTTTTATTATTATCAATATAGCATGCACTATTTGCCATATTTTACTATTATTATCGCTAGAACTATAATAATTATACTTATTACTCCCAATGTTATCAATATAACATGCCTTATTACCCATATAATGCAGTTATTATCGCTAGAACTATAATAAATATACGTATTACTTTTATCATCATCAATATAACATGCATTATTACCCATATTATGCAGTTATTATCGATAGACCTGTTATAAATATACTTATTACTTTTATTATTATCAATATAACATGCACTATTTGCCATATTTTACTATTATTAACGCTAGAACTATAATAATTATACTTATTACTCCCGATATTATCAATATAACATGCATTATTACCTATATAATGCAGTTATTATCGCTTGAACTGTAATAATTATACTTATTACTTATATTATTATCAATATAACATGCATTATTACCCATATAATGCAGTTATTATCGCCAGAACTGTAATAATTGTACTCATTACTTATATTATTAGCAATATAACGTGCATTATTACCCATATTATGCAGTTATTATCGCTAGAACTGTAATAATTATACTTATTACTTATATCATTATCAATATAACATGCATTATTACCCATATAATAGAGGTATTATCGCTAGAACTGTAATAATTACACTTATTACTTATACTATTAGCAATATAACGTGCATTGTTACCCATATAATGCAGTTATTATCGCCAGAATTGTAATAATTATACTTATTACTTATAATATTATCAATATAACATGCATTATTACCCATATTATGCAGTTATGATCGCCAGAACTATAATAAATATACTTATTACTCCCAATATTATCAATGTAACATGCATTATTACCCATATAATGCAGTTATTATCGCTAGAACTGTAATAATTATACTTATTACTCATATTATTATCAATATAACATGCATTATTACCCATATTATGCAGTTATTATCGCTAGAACTATAATAAATATACGTATTACTTTTATTATCATCAATATAACATGCATTATTACCCATATTATGCAGTTATTATCGATAGAACTGTAATAAATATACTTATTACTTTTATTATTATCAATATAACATGCACTATTTGCCATATTTTACTATTATTATCGCCTGAACTATAATAATTATACTTATTACTCCCGATATTATCAATATAACATGCATTATTACCCATATAATGCAGTTATTATCGCTAGAACTGTAATAATTATACTTATTACTTATATTATTATCAATATAACATGCATTATTACCCATATTGTGCAGTTATTATCTCTAGAACCATAATAAATATACACATTACACCCAATATTATCAATATAACATGCATTTTTACCCATATAATGCAGTTATTATCGCTAGAACTGTAATAATTATACTTATTACTTATATTATTATCAATATAACATGCATTATTACCCATATAATGGAGGTATTATCGCTAGAACTGTAATAATTATACTTATTACTTATACTATTAGCAATATAACGTGCATTATTACCCATATAATGCAGTTATTATCGCCAGAACTGTAATAATTATACTTATCACTTATATTATTCTCAATATAACATGCATTATTACCCATATTATGCAGTTATTATCGCTAGAACTATAATAAATATACGTATTACTTTTATTATCATCAATATAACATGCATTATTACCCATATCATGCAGTTATTATCGATAGAACTGTAATAAATATACTTATTACTTTTATTATTATCAATATAACATGCACTATTTGCCATATTTTACTATTATTATCGCTAGAACTATAATAATTATACTTATTATTCCCGATGTTATCAATATAACATGCCTTATTACCCATATAATGCAGTTATTATCGCTAGAACTGTAATAATTATACTTATTACTTATATTATTCTCAATATAACATGCATTATTACCCATATTATGCAGTTATTATCTCTAGAACCATAATAAATATACTTATTACTCCCAATATTATCAATATAACATGCATTTTTACCCATATAATGCAGTTATTATCGCTAGAACTGTAATAATTATACTTATTACTCATATTATTATCAATATAACATGCATTATTATCCATATAATGCAGTTATTATCGCTAGAGCTGTAATAATTGTACTCATTACTTATATTATTAGCAATATAACCTGCATTATTACCCATATTATGCAGTTATTATCGCTAGAACTGTAATAATTATACTTTTTACTTATATCATTATCAATATAACATGCATTATAACCCATATAATAGAGGTATTATCGCTAGAACTGTAATAATTATACTTATTACTTATACTATTAGCAATATAACGTGCATTGTTACCCATATAATGCAGTTATTATCGCCAGAACTGTAATAATTATACTTATTACTTATATTATGCTCAATATAACATGCATTATTACCCAAATTATGCAGTTATTATCGCTAGAACTATAACAAATATACGTATTACTTTCATTATCATCAATATAACATGCATTATTACCCATATAATAGAGGTATTATCGCTAGAACTGTAATAATTATACTTATTACTTATATTATTCTCAATATAACATGCATTATTACCCATATTATGCAGTTATTATCGCTAGAACTATAATAAATATACGTATTACTTTCATTATCATCAATATAACATGCATTATTACCCATATAATAGAGGTATTATCGCTAGAACTGTAATAATTATACTTATTACTTATACTATTAGCAATAAAACGTGCATTGTTACCCATATAATGCAGTTATTATCGCCAGAACTGTAATAATTATACTTATTACTTATATTATTCTCAATATAACATGCATTATTACCCATATTATGCAGTTATTATCGCAAAAACTATAATAAATATACGTATTACTTTCATTATTATCAATATAACATGCATTATTACCCATATTATGCAGGTATTATCGCTAGAACTATAATAAATATACGTATTACTTTTATTATCATCAATATAACTTGCATTATTACCCATATTATGCAGTTATTATCGATAGAACTGTAATAAATATGTTTATTAGTTTTATTATTATCAATATAGCATGCACTATTTGCCATATTTTACTATTATTATCGCTAGAACTATAATAATTATACTTATTACTCCCGATGTTATCAATATAACATGCCTTATTACCCATATAATGCAGTTATTATCGCTAGAACTATAATAAATATACGTATTACTTTTATCATCATCAATATAACATGCATTATTACCCATATTATGCAGTTATTATCGACAGACCTGTTATAAATATACTTATTACTTTTATTATTATCAATATAACATGCACTATTTGCCATATTTTACTATTATTAACGCTAGAACTATAATAATTATACTTATTACTCCCGATATTATCAATATAACATGCATTATTACCTATATAATGCAGTTATTATCGCTAGAACTGTAATAATTATACTTATTACTTATATTATTCTCAATATAACATGCATTATTACCCATATTATGCAGTTATTATCTCTAGAACCATAATAAATATACTTATTACTCCCAATATTATCAATATAACATGCATTTTTACCCATATAATGCAGTTATTATCGCTAGAACTGTAATAATTATACTTATTACTCATATTATTATCAATATAACATGCATTATTATCCATATAATGCAGTTATTATCGCTAGAGCTGTAATAATTGTACTCATTACTTATATTATTAGCAATATAACCTGCATTATTACCCATATTATGCAGTTATTATCGCTAGAACTGTAATAATTATACTTTTTACTTATATCATTATCAATATAACATGCATTATAACCCATATAATAGAGGTATTATCGCTAGAACTGTAATAATTATACTTATTACTTATACTATTAGCAATATAACGTGCATTGTTACCCATATAATGCAGTTATTATCGCCAGAACTGTAATAATTATACTTATTACTTATATTATGCTCAATATAACATGCATTATTACCCAAATTATGCAGTTATTATCGCTAGAACTATAACAAATATACGTATTACTTTCATTATCATCAATATAACATGCATTATTACCCATATAATAGAGGTATTATCGCTAGAACTGTAATAATTATACTTATTACTTATATTATTCTCAATATAACATGCATTATTACCCATATTATGCAGTTATTATCGCTAGAACTATAATAAATATACGTATTACTTTCATTATCATCAATATAACATGCATTATTACCCATATAATAGAGGTATTATCGCTAGAACTGTAATAATTATACTTATTACTTATACTATTAGCAATAAAACGTGCATTGTTACCCATATAATGCAGTTATTATCGCCAGAACTGTAATAATTATACTTATTACTTATATTATTCTCAATATAACATGCATTATTACCCATATTATGCAGTTATTATCGCAAAAACTATAATAAATATACGTATTACTTTCATTATTATCAATATAACATGCATTATTACCCATATTATGCAGGTATTATCGCTAGAACTATAATAAATATACGTATTACTTTTATTATCATCAATATAACTTGCATTATTACCCATATTATGCAGTTATTATCGATAGAACTGTAATAAATATGTTTATTAGTTTTATTATTATCAATATAGCATGCACTATTTGCCATATTTTACTATTATTATCGCTAGAACTATAATAATTATACTTATTACTCCCGATGTTATCAATATAACATGCCTTATTACCCATATAATGCAGTTATTATCGCTAGAACTATAATAAATATACGTATTACTTTTATCATCATCAATATAACATGCATTATTACCCATATTATGCAGTTATTATCGACAGACCTGTTATAAATATACTTATTACTTTTATTATTATCAATATAACATGCACTATTTGCCATATTTTACTATTATTAACGCTAGAACTATAATAATTATACTTATTACTCCCGATATTATCAATATAACATGCATTATTACCTATATAATGCAGTTATTATCGCTTGAACTGTAATAATTATACTTATTACTTATATTATTATCAATATAACATGCATTATTACCCATATAATGCAGTTATTATCGCCAGAACTGTAATAATTGTACTCATTACTTATATTATTAGCAATATAACGTGCATTATTACCCATATAATGCAGTTATTATCGCTAGAACTGTAATAATTATACTTATTACTTATACTATTAGCAATATAACGTGCATTATTACCCATATTATGCAGTTATTATCGCTAGAACTGTAATAATTATACTTATTACTTATATCATTATCAATATAACATGCAGTATTACCCATATAATAGAGGTATTATCGCCAGAATTGTAATAATTATACTTATTACTTATAATATTATCAATGTGACGATGTCGCGCTACGTCGGCAACGTGCTCCGTCGCGTGCCGTCGACCGCGCATCGTCAGCCGCGCACCGCGGTGGGGGACCCCCCACCGAGACCACCCGCGAGACCGTGACCTACTTAGATACCGATCGATCGCGTGATCGATGGAGTTGGCCCGGGGCGTCGGCCCCGAAAGGATCTCTCCGGAGATCCGCTCCCAGGCGTAAAGGTCTTCCTGGCTTGAAGGGTACCCTGAGCTAGGTGGACTGGAGGCCAGTCTCAGGAGGAAGGGTAACACTTCTTCTGAGACCAGCCGAGCCAACGGTCAGCCAGCAAACCGACTCGACAGGGTAACACGGAGGGTCGGTAAGCTGGAGACAGTCGCCACAAGGAGGGGGTAGCACCTCCGCGCGGTGACTGTCCGAACGTGGAGGAACGAGCCAGCTCCCTCGAAGGCTAGCCTAGCCACAGGTCAGCCGGCGAGTCGACTTAACGGGGGAGCCCGGAGAGTTGGCGAGTCGGAGGCAGTAGCCGCGCTGGGAGGGTAGCACCACGGCGCGGTGTCTGTCCGAACGTGGTGGCGCCTGTAAGACCCCACTGGGGCAATCTCGGAACACTCTCGGAACAACCAGGTTCCTATTTAATAAGAGCAAGGCAAGGCCAGAACTGGCCATTTACCCGGTGTACTTTGATATCCCTTCTTCTCCTCCTCCTCTCGCGACCGTAGTCTAAGACCCGCGAACGCGCCTCCGCGTAACCCGCGAAACGCGCCTCCGCATCCGACCGCGCCGACCGACACGCGAGTACGTCCCGCGACGAACCGCGTCCGCCCGTAAACCGCGAGCGCGCCTCCGCGAAACGCGTCTCCGCGCCCGAAATCCCGACCGTATACGGACATCCCGCGATGTCCCCCGTACCGCACCCCGTCCGCCGTTAGTATGTAAGCTATAGTGCGTAAGTTATAGTAAGTAAGATAGATTGTATGATAGATAGGTAAGCGTAGTTTATAAGATAGTATGTAAGCTAGGTAGGGTATAGTATATAAGAGCCGCGCCGCCGTCACACTTTTGTAACACCGCTTATTATATTTTAGAAACCCAACATCGAGCCGCCGCCGAAGCCAACCGCCCCGGTGGACGCCTCCGCGGCACCGTCCACCTCCGCCGCCAATTAATAAATAAAGATTAGTTTAAAGGCGTATCTCTTGTGCTCTCTATTTTCTACCCCGCGACCAGTCCCCTTCCCCACCGCGATCGGCTCCCTCGCGAAAACCCTGGCTCGCTGAAGCGTCCAGCACCAGGGGGCCCGCGAGTCGCGACTCCACCGCGTTGCCTAGCAACGCGGTGCGACGAAGACCGACTCCGTTACATGGCGCCCGAACAGGGACTGGTGGAAGGGGACTGAGACAGTGACGGCGGCGAATTTAGCTTTAAGTACGCGTGCGAGAACGGAGGAACAAAAAGAAGAGGACGAACCACTGAGCCGTGAAGAAGACGAGACCGAAGCGATGGCACATCGACCCAGGAGGGAGAGCATCGACGCTCCACGAGGCGCCAAGGGGAAGCGACCAGGGACCCCGGTTCCCCGAGAACCCCTTGGCCCAGCAGCATCGCCGACCACCAGCACTCCACCAGGCGGTGGAGTAAGCCGGCGAGCCAGTCAGGGACACCGCCTTGACTGGCCAGAAGACAGCAGAGGGTTCTGCCTTTCAGCCAACTCCGGGCTGACCAGAGACCAGGACCCGTTCCAGAGCGAGGCGTTATGCCCGCTGGTCACCGTAGCAGGAGCGACTCCACCCGCCAACGTGCCGCCTGGAAAGGCGGACAGCAGTAGCCAGCGGTCATTCCTGTGGCCGCCCCGGACCGAACCAGACCGACCGGAGGAGAACGACACCAGCCAGGGGCACGAACGAACGCGAAAGTTCACGTGGCCCCCACCATCCCGGCCCGGGTATTCGGCGGAGCCGCCGCTAGTTGGCGACGCCGAGCCCAGGAGTATAAGGACAGGAGACTCCCACGCCGAAGGAGTCTTGACTCGGTGGCAACCGAAGAGTACACATCGTGGAGAAGCAACCAGACCTGCGAAGAAGATGCCCGGAATAGCCTGGGTCTACCGACTCCGTAAACCAGAAGTCCTCCGCGAATTGGAGCGACTCCAGCTACCGACCGACGGCACGTGGGTACAGCTACGGCAAAGGCTGGCCACCTACGTGCGCAACCATCCAGGAGAGTTTCCGGACCGACCAGCCGACGAACCCGGGTACAAGGAGGAAGTCGACCGCACCCGTGATTACGAGGAATTCCATGCTGAAATCGCCAGGATGTGGCCGACCAATGTCCAGGCCACGCAGGTCGGGGTAGGCAACACCTCCACCCCGACACACGCCGAGGAAGGACCGTCACCAGCCATTCCGCCCGAGCCCGCGAATCCAACTGGGCAACTAGGACCGTCGACAAGCCAGGCGCCTCCACCTGCGCCGACCTCCGCCGCGCCAGCTCCTTACGATCCAATCAGGTTCATGGAAATGGTGCGGAGGTGGAATTGTCAATTCGACGGGCGAGACGCTCAAGCCTTTCTCGAGCGTTTGGAAGAGTTGCAGGAGTCATACCAGCTGACCGGCGACCAGATGTTAAGAGGATTTCCCGAACTCCTACGAGGCGACGCCCAGCTCTGGTATCGCAACGTGTCCCGAAAGGTTAACACTTGGGACGAACTCCGTAACCGACTCCGAAATTTCTTCCTGCCAGCTGCCGAGAGAACCCGCCTGGATTTGCAGATCGCAAATCGCCGTCAAGCACCGGATGAGCCCGTGCGCTCATATATCACCGCTATCACCACCTTGATGCGTCGACGTGGAGGCTACACCGAGGAAGAAGAACTCGACGTAATCTACAGCAACTTGACGGAAGATCTGCGACTTTACCTACGAAGAACCGGACTCAGGGACGTAGACGACCTGATCGCCCAGGCAGACGCGGTGACCGCACTTCTGGCCACCAGGAACGCACGGAACGCCAGAAAGGAGGAGTCAACGACGCGGAGTAGCCGACCGCCCGAAACATCAGGGGCGCACGTCGCCAGCGATTACCACCGGGACATCCACTGCTGGCGGTGCGGGCAAAGAGGACATAATCGACAGCAATGTCGAAACGAGTACCTCCGCTTTTGCGCCCGTTGCGGAAGAGAAGGCACTCTCAGCCGCGACTGCCCTTGCGACAAGCCGGGAAACGCCAACCGGGCCGGGGAGACCCGGCCCCGAAGATAAAACAGCAGGAGAAATCCGCTATCTCCATGGCCCGTCGCAGTCAACCGACGCGATCGGAAAAAACCAGTCGACCGAAACCAGATCGCCGATCTCAACCAGGACCGACCAGAAGAACCGAACGATCAGGAGAAGATCAGCGAACCACACCGAAGACGATCGAACACCGAGAAACCGTCCGTCCAGTACCGGTCAGCGACAATCAGCCAGTACCGTCCAGCAACCGACCAGAACCCGCCGACCGAATTGACCAGAAGGACCGGCTGGTATTGGACGTCCAGATCGGAGGAAAAACCGTGTCCGCATTATTGGACACAGGAGCAGTTTCCTCCTACATCGATCAACACACAGCGCAGATTTGCCGTGAAGCCGGGTGGCGGAGGCGCCGCCACAATTTGGTGACCGCACTGGCAAACGGGGAACATATAGCTACGAAAAATAGCTATCAAGGAGAAGTTCTCGTCCAGGGCGCACGTCAAGACCACCGCTTCTACGAAATGCCGAATCTCGCATACAGCATGGTGCTGGGGATGGACATCCTCCGCAAATTGCAACTCCAAGTTTGGTTGACAGGTCAACCCATCACCGACTGCAGAAGAAAGCCCGAACCATCTACCACGCAAGAAAACCGCACCATCGCAGCAACCAGCGGACTGATTGAGGCGTCAGCCCAACAGTTACAGCAGCTGGACCGGATCATCGCCCAGGAGAAGAGGAGGTTCGAGGAGGTCAAAGGGCCTACCCCTTTGATCGAACACGAAATCCGGCTGGAAGACCCGACGCCGATTAAGCAACGCTATCGGCCCCGTAACCCCACCATGCAGCGCCTGATCGACACCGAAGTACAGAAGATGCTCGACGAAGGGGTAATACAACCGTCCAGCAGCCCTTGGAGCTCTCCAATAGTGATGGCGAAGAAGAAAAGCGGCGAATATCGGTTTTGCGTAGATTTCCGTCGACTAAATGATGTAACGCGAAAAGATGCGTATCCGTTACCGCAGGTCAACGCGACGTTAGATAAGTTACGCGGAGCGAAATATTTGTCTACAATAGATTTAAAAAATGGATATTGGCAGGTACCTTTAACTCCCGAAAGCCGACCTTTGACCGCCTTTACCGTTCCTGGCCGTGGGCTCATGGAGTTCACGGTAATGCCTTTCGGACTTCACTCCGCACCCTCCACCTTCCAGAGACTCCTAGACCGAGTAATCACTCCGGAAATGGCGCCTCACGCGTTCGCCTACCTAGACGACATTGTAGTAGTTACCTCCACCTTTGACGATCACCTCCGCGTGTTAACCGAGGTTTTTCGCCGTCTACGCAGCGCGAAATTGCGACCGAATTGGGAGAAATGTCAATTCGCGAGAACAAGTCTAAAATATCTCGGACATTTAGTTGACCAGCGCGGCCTCCGAACCGATCCTGAAAAAGTAGCTGCAGTCGCCGAGTTACCTCCACCTACCAATATAAAAGAACTCCGCCGATTCCTCGGGTTACTATCCTGGTACCGCCGTTTCCTCCGCGATATTTCCCAAACCGCCGCCCCACTAACCCAACTCCTCAAGAAGAAAGTAAAATGGTCGTGGGAAGAGCCTCAACAGCGAGCCTTCGAGGAGCTACGCCGAAGACTTACGGAGGCGCCTGTTTTAGCAGTACCGAACTGGGATCTCACCTTCGTCCTTCAAACCGACGCCAGCATGGACGGCTTGGGAGCCGTTCTCACCCAGGAAGACGAAGATGGGGAACGGGTTATCGCCTACGCAAGCCGGACACTCACTCAGGCGGAACGCAATTATTCGACGACCGAGTTGGAGTGTCTAGCTGTCCGGTGGGGCATCTGGAAGATGCGTCATTACCTCGAGGGAAACCACTTCGTCGTTTTGACCGACCATCAGTCTCTGAAGTGGCTCGAGAAGATTGACAACCCTTCCGGTAGACTCGCCCGTTGGGCCCTAGAACTCGGACAATGGGACTTCGAGATACGCTACCGAAAAGGACCGGACAACACCGTCGCAGATGCACTTTCCCGCCAACCGCGTGCCACGTGCGAAATGCGAGGACCATTCAGATGCTCGTGGTACAACAACTATCTTCAAGGAACAGCGCAACATCCCGAACAATATCCCGACTACCGGATTGAAGACGGACGCCTGTACCGACACATTCTACACACGCTCGATTTCAACGAGCAGGATTCGAACGAGCAGTGGAAGCTGTGCGTGCCGAAAGAAGATAGAGCGCGGGTCCTCCAGGAGGCGCACGATGACCCAACGGCAGGACACTTAGGAATCGCTAAAACGCTCGCACGGATAGCCCGCGTATACTATTGGCCAGGAATGCTACGAGAAGCCACGAAATACGTCCGAGAATGTCGCAGCTGCCAAAAATTCAAATCACAGCAGCAGACTCTCCCAGGAGCAATGCAGCCGACCAGTGTCCAGCAACCGTGGGAGATGGTTTCTGCCGATCTTGTAGGACCACTTCCACGATCGACCAACGGGAACACCACGCTGCTCGTCTTTCAAGATCGATTCACGAAATGGATCGAACTCCGCCCGCTGAAGAAAGCCACGGCGAGCGCCATTGTGAAGGCCCTTAATGAATTGGTCATCCTGCGACACGGATGTCCACGAGTCATCGTTACGGACAACGGTCGGCAATTTATTAGCCAGGACTTCACCCGTGCACTCAAAGAGAGTGCGATCCAGCACCGCCGTACACCGCCGTACACACCGCAGTGTAACCCAGTAGAACGGGCCAATCGTGTTATAAAAACCATGATTGGTCAGTTCGTCGGCCGGACACAACGAGGATGGGACCAGCGATTACCAGAACTCGCCTTCGCTTACAACACCGCTCGTCACGAAGCCACGGGGCACACTCCAGCTTTTTTGAACACGGGGAGAGAGTTTATCCCCCCAGGTACCCTCCACCAGGAAAACCGCCGACCAGCCACGGGTCCATGGGAGAGACGACTCGCCCAATTAAAGGACGCTTACGAACTGGCAAGAGTTCGATTAGCACAGGAGTTCCAGCGACAACAAAAATACTACAATCTCCGACGCCGCGACTGGCAACCGCAGATCGGGGAGCAAGTATGGAAGCGGACGCACGTGCTCTCCAACAAGGCGGAGGCGCGCAATGCGAAGCTCGTCGAGAAGTACGAAGGACCCTTCGAAATTGCGCGAAAAATCTCACCTGTAATCTATGATCTCCGGGACCTGAAAGGGAAGAAGATAGAGCATATTCATATACGAGACATGAAGCCGGTGACAGGGGTGGGGACCCCCTCCAAAGCCAAGGATGGGAATAAAAGCCGCGACGATCGAGGAGCAGGAATCAGTCAACATCGAGACGACGACCCGACAAGTTTGGCAACGATGATGGACGACAACGACGCCTGGGATCTTTCCCCGCTGGCAAGGGAAATTAAAGCCGCGATAGCGCGAATGCGGCGAAGAGAGAGATTCCGGGAAGACCCCACCTCGCTGACAGGAGAAGACCGCCGACAACTCTGGCAGGACCTGCGACGAGTACAGTATAGTCTCGATCGAGCAATGGAACCGACCAAACGGAAGAAGACGAACCCGAGGAAGGTGCCAACCCCCAAGGCCAAACCACCGGCGGGAGAATTTATTCCGGCCCGGAGAGTGAAGCGGCCTATCTTACTTACTATAACTTACGCACTATAGCTTACATACTAACGGCGGACGGGGTGCGGTACGGGGGACATCGCGGGATGTCCGTATACGGTCGGGATTTCGGGCGCGGAGACGCGTTTCGCGGAGGCGCGCTCGCGGTTTACGGGCGGACGCGGTTCGTCGCGGGACGTACTCGCGTGTCGGTCGGCGCGGTCGGATGCGGAGGCGCGTTTCGCGGGTTACGCGGAGGCGCGTTCGCGGGTCTTAGACTACGGTCGCGAGAGGAGGAGGAGAAGAAGGGATATCAAAGTACACCGGGTAAATGGCCAGTTCTGGCCTTGCCTTGCTCTTATTAAATAGGAACCTGGTTGTTCCGAGAGTGTTCCGAGATTGCCCCAGTGGGGTCTTACAGGCGCCACCACGTTCGGACAGACACCGCGCCGTGGTGCTACCCTCCCAGCGCGGCTACTGCCTCCGACTCGCCAACTCTCCGGGCTCCCCCGTTAAGTCGACTCGCCGGCTGACCTGTGGCTAGGCTAGCCTTCGAGGGAGCTGGCTCGTTCCTCCACGTTCGGACAGTCACCGCGCGGAGGTGCTACCCCCTCCTTGTGGCGACTGTCTCCAGCTTACCGACCCTCCGTGTTACCCTGTCGAGTCGGTTTGCTGGCTGACCGTTGGCTCGGCTGGTCTCAGAAGAAGTGTTACCCTTCCTCCTGAGACTGGCCTCCAGTCCACCTAGCTCAGGGTACCCTTCAAGCCAGGAAGACCTTTACGCCTGGGAGCGGATCTCCGGAGAGATCCTTTCGGGGCCTACGCCCCGGGCCAACTCTCCGGCCCGCGAGTCGCGACTCCACCGCGTTGCCTAGCAACGCGGTGCGACGAAGACCGACTCCGTTACATCAATATAACATGCATTATTACCCATATTATGCAGTTATGATCGCCAGAACTATAATAAATATACGTATTACTTTCATTATTATCAATATAACATGCATTATTACCCATATTATGCAGGTATTATCGCTAGAACTATAATAAATATACGTATTACTTTTATTATCATCAATATAACTTGCATTATTACCCATATTATGCAGTTATTATCGATAGAACTGTAATAAATATATTTATTAGTTTTATTATTATCAATATAGCATGCACTACTTGCCATATTTTACTATTATTATCGCTAGAACTATAATAATTATACTTATTACTCCCGATGTTATCAATATAACATGCCTTATTACCCATATAATGCAGTTATTATCGCTAGAACTATAATAAATATACGTATTACTTTTATCATCATCAATATAACATGCATTATTACCCATATTATGCAGTTATTATCGATAGACCTGTTATAAATATACTTATTACTTTTATTATTATCAATATAACATGCACTATTTGCCATATTTTACTATTATTAACGCTAGAACTATAATAATTATACTTATTACTCCCGATATTATCAATATAACATGCATTATTACCTATATAATGCAGTTATTATCGCTTGAACTGTAATAATTATACTTATTACTTATATTATTATCAATATAACATGCATTATTACCCATATAATGCAGTTATTATCGCCAGAACTGTAATAATTGTACTCATTACTTATATTATTAGCAATATAACGTGCATTATTGCCCATATTATGCAGTTATTATCGCTAGAACTGTAATAATTATACTTATTACTTATATCATTATCAATATAACATGCATTATTACCCATATAATAGAGGTATTATCGCTAGAACTGTAATAATTACACGTATTACTTATACTATTAGCAATATAACGTGCATTGTTACCCATATAATGCAGTTATTATCGCCAGAATTGTAATAATTATACTTATTACTTATAATATTATCAATATAACATGCATTATTACCCATATTATGCAGTTATGATCGCCAGAACTATAATAAATATACTTATTACTCCCAATATTATCAATGTAACATGCATTATTACCCATATAATGCAGTTATTATCGCTAGAACTGTAATAATTATACTTATTACTCATATTATTATCAATATAACATGCATTATTACCCATATTATGCAGTTATTATCGCTAGAACTGTAATAATTATACTTATTACTTATATCATTATCAATATAACATGCAGTATTACCCATATAATAGAGGTTTTATCGCTAGAACTGTAATAATTATACTTATTACTTATACTATTAGCAATATAACGTGCATTGTTACCCATATAATGCAGTTATTATCGCCAGAACTGTAATAATTATACTTATTACTTATATTATTATCAATGTAACATGCATTATTACCCATATAAAGCAGTTATTATCGCTAGCACTATAATAAATATACGTATTACTTTCATTATCATCAATATAACATGCATTATTACCCATATAATAGAGGTATTATCGCTAGAAGTGTAATAATTATACTTATTACTTATACTATTAGCAATAAAACGTGCATTGTTACCCATATAATGCAGTTATTATCGCTAGAACTATAATAATTATACTTATTACTCCCGATATTATCAATATAACATGCATTATTACACATATAATGCAGTTATTATCGCTAGAACTGTAATAATTATACTTATTACTTATACTATTAGCAATATAACGTGCATTATTACCCATATTATGCAGTTATTATCGCTAGAACTGTAATAATTATACTTATTACTTATATCATTATCAATATAACATGCAGTATTACCCATATAATAGAGGTATTATCGCTAGAACTGTAATAATTATACTTATTACTTATACTATTAGCAATAAAACGTGCATTGTTACCCATATAATGCAGTTATTATCGCTAGAACTGTTATAATTATACTTACTACTTATACTATTAGCAATATAACGTGCATTATTACCCATATTATGCAGTTATTATCGATAGAACTGTAATAAATACACTTATTACTTTTACTATTATCAATATATCATGCACTATTAGCCATATTTTACTATTATTATCGCTAGAACTATAATAATTATACTTATTACTCCCGATGTTATCAATATAACATGCCTTATTACCCATATAATGCAGTTATTATCGCTAGAACTGTAATAATTATACTCATTACTTATATTATTAGCAATGTAACGTGCATTATTACCCATATTATGCAGTTATTATCGCTAGAACTGTAATATTTATACTTATTACTTATATTATTATCAATATAACATGCATTATTACCCATATAATGGAGGTATTATCGCAAGAACTGTAATAATTATACTTATTACTTATACTATTAGCAATATAACGTGCATTATTACCCATATAATGCAGTAATTATCGCCAAAACTGTAATAATTATACGTATTACTTATATTATTCTCAATATAACATGCATTATTACCCATATAATAGAGGTATTATCGCTAGAAATGTAATAATTACACTTATTACTTATACTATTAGCAATATAACGTGCATTGTTACCCATATAATGCAGTTATTATCGCCAGAATTGTAATAATTATACTTATTACTTATAATATTATCAATATAACATGCATTATTACCCATATTATGCAGTTATGATCGCCAGAACTATAATAAATATACTTATTACTCCCAATATTATCAATGTAACATGCATTATTACCCATATAATGCAGTTATTATCGCTAGAACTGTAATAATTATACTTATTACTCATATTATTATCAATATAACATGCATTATTACCCATATTATGCAGTTATTATCGCTAGAACTATAATAAATATACGTATTACTTTTATTATCATCAATATAACATGCATTATTACCCATATTATGCAGTTATTATCGATAGAACTGTAATAAATGTACTTATTACTTTTATTATTATCAATATAACATGCACTATTTGCCATATTTTACTATTATTATCGCTTGAACTATAATAATTATACTTATTACTCCCGATGTTATCAATATAACATGCATTATTACCCATATAATGCAGTTATTATCGCTAGAACTGTAATAATTATACTTATTACTTATATTATTATCAATATAACATGCATTATTACCCATATAATGCAGTTATTATCGCTAGAACTGTAATAATTGTACTCATTACTTATATTATTAGCAATATAACGTGCATTATTACCCATATTATGCAGTTATTATCGCTAGAACTGTAATAATTATACTTATTACGTATATCATTATCAATATAACATGCAGTATTACCCATATAATAGAGGTTTTATCGCTAGAACTGTAATAATTATACTTATTACTTATACTATTAGCAATATAACGTGCATTGTTACCCATATAATGCAGTTATTATCGCCAGAACTGTAATAATTATACTTATTACTTATATTATTATCAATGTAACATGCATTATTACCCATATAAAGCAGTTATTATCGCTAGCACTATAATAAATATACGTATTACTTTCATTATCATCAATATAACATGCATTATTACCCATATAGTAGAGGTATTATCGCTAGAAGTGTAATAATTATACTTATTACTTATACTATTAGCAATAAAACGTGCATTGTTACCCATATAATGCAGTTATTATCGCTAGAACTATAATAATTATACTTATTACTCCCGATATTATCAATATAACATGCATTATTACCCATATAATGCAGTTATTATCGCTAGAACTGTAATAATTATACTTATTACTTATATTATTAGCAATATAACGTGCATTATTACCCATATAATGCAGTTATTATCGCTAGAACTGTAATAATTATACTCATTACTTATATTATTAGCAATGTAACGTGCATTATTACCCATATTATGCAGTTATTATCGCTAGAACTGTAATAATTATACTTATTACTTATATCATTATCAATATAACATGCATTATTACCCATACAATAGAGGTATTATCGATAGAACTGTAATAATTACACTTATTACTTATACTATTAGCAATATAACGTGCATTGTTACCCATATAATGCAGTTATTATCGCCAGAATTGTAATAATTATACTTATTACTTATAATATTATCAATATAACATGCATTATTACCCATATTATGCAGTTATGATCGCCAGAACTGTAATAATTGTACTCATTACTTATATTATTAGCAATATAACGTGCATTATTACCCATATTATGCAGTTATTATCGCTAGAACTGTAATAATTATACTTATTACTTATATCATTATCAATATAACATGCAGTATTACCCATATAATAGAGGTTTTATCGCTAGAACTGTAATAATTATACTTATTACTTATACTATTAGCAATATAACGTGCATTGTTACCCATATAATGCAGTTATTATCGCCAGAACTGTAATAATTATACTTATTACTTATACTATTAGCAATATAACGTGCATTATTACCCATATAATGCAGTTATTATCGCTAGAACTGTAATAATTATACTTATTACGTATATTATTAGCAATATAACGTGCATTATTACCCATATAATGCAGTTATTATCGCTAGAACTGTAATAATTATACTTATTACTTATATTATTATCAATATAACATGCATTATTACCCATATTATGCAGTTATTATCGCATGAACTATAATAAATATACGTATTACTTTCATTATTATCAATATAACATGCATTATTACCCATATTATGCAGGTATTATCGCCAGAACTATTATAAATATACGTATTACTTTTATTATCATCAAGATAACTTGCATTAATACCCATATTATGCAGTTACTATCGCTAGAACTGTAATAATTGTACTCATTACTTATATTATTAGCAATATAACGTGCATTATTACCCATATTATGCAGTTATTATCGCTAGAACTGTAATAATTATACTTATTACTTATATCATTATCAATATAACATGCAGTATTACCCATATAATAGAGGTATTATCGCTAGAACTGTAATAATTATACTTATTACTTATACTATTAGCAATAAAACGTGCATTGTTACCCATATAATGCAGTTATTCTCGCTAGAACTGTAATAATTATACTTATTACTTATACTATTAGCAATATAACGTGCATTATTACCCATATAATGCAGTTATTCTCGCCAGAACTGTAATAATTATACTTATTACTTATATTATTCTCAATATAACATGCATTATTACCCACATTATGCAGTTTTTATCGCTAGAACTATAATGAATATACGTATTACTTTCATTATCATCAATATAACATGCATTATTACCCATATAATGGAGGTATTATCGCTAGAACTGTAATAATTATACTTATTACTTATATTATTATCAATATAACATGCATTATTACCCATATTATGCAGTTATTATCGATAGAACTGTAATAAATACACTTATTACTTTTACTATTATCAATATATCATGCACTATTAGCCATATTTTACTATTATTATCGCTAGAACTATAATAATTATACTTATTACTCCCGATGTTATCAATATAACATGCCTTATTACCCATATAATGCAGTTATTATCGCTAGAACTATAATAAATATACGTGTTACTTTCATTATCATCAATATAACGTGCATTATTACCCATATAATGGAGGTATTATCGCTAGAACTGTAATAATTATACTTATTACTTATATTATTATCAATATAACATGCATTATTACCCATATTATGCAGTTATTATCTCTAGAACCATAATAAATATACTCATTACGCCCAATATTATCAATATAACATGCATTTTTACCTATATTATGCAGTTATTATCGCTAGAACTGTAATAATTATACTTATTACTTATACCATTATCAATATAACATGCATTATTACCCATATAATAGAGGCATTATCGCTAGAACTGTAATAATTATACTTATTACTTATACCATTAGCAATATAACGTGCATTTTTACCCATATAATGCAGTTATTATCGCTAGAACTGTAATAATTATACTTATTACTTATATTGTTAGCAATATAACGTGCATTATTACCCATATAATGCAGTTATTATCGCTAGAACTGTAATAATTATACTTATTACTTATACTATTAGCAATAAAACGTACATTGTTACCCATATAATGCGGTTATTACCGCTAGAACTATAATAATTATACTTATTACTCCCGATATTATCAATATAACATGCATTATTACCCATATAATGCAGTTATTATCGCTAGAACTGTAATAATTATACTTATTACTTATACTATTAGCAATATAACGTGCATTATTACCCATATAATGCAGTTATTATCGCTAGAACTGTAATAATTATACTTATTACGTATATTATTAGCAATATAACGTGCATTATTACCCATATAATGCAGTTATTATCGCTAGAACTGTAATAATTATACTTATTACTTATATTATTATCAATATAACATGCATTATTACCCATATTATGCAGTTATTATCGCATGAACTATAATAAATATACGTATTACTTTCATTATTATCAATATAACATGCATTATTACCCATATTATGCAGGTATTATCGCCAGAACTATTATAAATATACGTATTACTTTTATTATCATCAAGATAACTTGCATTATTACCCATATTATGCAGTTATTATCGATAGAACTGTAATAAATATATTTATTAGTTTTATTATTATCAATATAACATGCACTATTTGCCATATTTTACTATTATTATCGCTAGAACTATAATAATTATACTTATTACTCCCGATATTATCAATATAACATGCATTATTACCCATATAATGCAGTTATTATCGCCAGAACTGTAATAATTATGCTTATTACTTATATTATTCTCAATGTAACATGCATTATTACCCATATTATGCAGTTACTATCGCTAGAACTGTAATAATTGTACTCATTACTTATATTATTAGCAATATAACGTGCATTATTACCCATATTATGCAGTTATTATCGCTAGAACTGTAATAATTATACTTATTACTTATACTATTAGCAATATAACGTGCATTTTTACCCATATAATGCAGTTATTATCGCTAGAACTGTAATAATTATACTTATTACTCATATTATTGTCAATATAACATGCATTATTATCCATATAATGCTGTTATTATCGCTAGAGCTGTAATAATTGTACTCATTACTTATATTATTAGCAATACAACCTGCATTATTACCCATATTATGCAGTTATTATCGCTAGAACTGTAATAATTATACTTATTACTTATATCATTATCAATATAACATGCAGTATTACCCATATAATAGAGGTTTTATCGCTAGAACTGTAATAATTATACTTATTACTTATACTATTAGCAATATAACGTGCATTGTTACCCATATAATGCAGTTATTATCGCCAGAACTGTAATAATTATACTTATTACTTATACTATTAGCAATATAACGTGCATTATTACCCATATAATGCAGTTATTATCGCTAGAACTGTAATAATTATACTTATTACGTATATTATTAGCAATATAACGTGCATTATTACCCATATAATGCAGTTATTATCGCTAGAACTGTAATAATTATACTTATTACTTATATTATTATCAATATAACATGCATTATTACCCATATTATGCAGTTATTATCGCATGAACTATAATAAATATACGTATTACTTTCATTATTATCAATATAACATGCATTATTACCCATATTATGCAGGTATTATCGCCAGAACTATTATAAATATACGTATTACTTTTATTATCATCAAGATAACTTGCATTAATACCCATATTATGCAGTTACTATCGCTAGAACTGTAATAATTGTACTCATTACTTATATTATTAGCAATATAACGTGCATTATTACCCATATTATGCAGTTATTATCGCTAGAACTGTAATAATTATACTTATTACTTATATCATTATCAATATAACATGCAGTATTACCCATATAATAGAGGTATTATCGCTAGAACTGTAATAATTATACTTATTACTTATACTATTAGCAATAAAACGTGCATTGTTACCCATATAATGCAGTTATTCTCGCTAGAACTGTAATAATTATACTTATTACTTATACTATTAGCAATATAACGTGCATTATTACCCATATAATGCAGTTATTCTCGCCAGAACTGTAATAATTATACTTATTACTTATATTATTCTCAATATAACATGCATTATTACCCACATTATGCAGTTTTTATCGCTAGAACTATAATGAATATACGTATTACTTTCATTATCATCAATATAACATGCATTATTACCCATATAATGGAGGTATTATCGCTAGAACTGTAATAATTATACTTATTACTTATATTATTATCAATATAACATGCATTATTACCCATATTATGCAGTTATTATCGATAGAACTGTAATAAATACACTTATTACTTTTACTATTATCAATATATCATGCACTATTAGCCATGTTTTACTATTATTATCGCTAGAACTATAATAATTATACTTATTACTCCCGATGTTATCAATATAACATGCCTTATTACCCATATAATGCAGTTATTATCGCTAGAACTATAATAAATATACGTGTTACTTTCATTATCATCAATATAACGTGCATTATTACCCATATAATGGAGGTATTATCGCTAGAACTGTAATAATTATACTTATTACTTATATTATTATCAATATAACATGCATTATTACCCATATTATGCAGTTATTATCTCTAGAACCATAATAAATATACTCATTACGCCCAATATTATCAATATAACATGCATTTTTACCTATATTATGCAGTTATTATCGCTAGAACTGTAATAATTATACTTATTACTTATACCATTATCAATATAACATGCATTATTACCCATATAATAGAGGCATTATCGCTAGAACTGTAATAATTATACTTATCACTTATACTATTAGCAATATAACGTGCATTTTTACCCATATAATGCAGTTATTATCGCTAGAACTGTAATAATTATACTTATTACTTATATTGTTAGCAATATAACGTGCATTATTACCCATATAATGCAGTTATTATCGCTAGAACTGTAATAATTATACTTATTACTTATACTATTAGCAATAAAACGTACATTGTTACCCATATAATGCGGTTATTACCGCTAGAACTATAATAATTATACTTATTACTCCCGATATTATCAATATAACATGCATTATTACCCATATAATGCAGTTATTATCGCTAGAACTGTAATAATTATACTTATTACTTATACTATTAGCAATATAACGTGCATTATTACCCATATAATGCAGTTATTATCGCTAGAACTGTAATAATTATACTTATTACGTATATTATTAGCAATATAACGTGCATTATTACCCATATAATGCAGTTATTATCGCTAGAACTGTAATAATTATACTTATTACTTATATTATTATCAATATAACATGCATTATTACCCATATTATGCAGTTATTATCGCATGAACTATAATAAATATACGTATTACTTTCATTATTATCAATATAACATGCATTATTACCCATATTATGCAGGTATTATCGCCAGAACTATTATAAATATACGTATTACTTTTATTATCATCAAGATAACTTGCATTATTACCCATATTATGCAGTTATTATCGATAGAACTGTAATAAATATATTTATTAGTTTTATTATTATCAATATAACGTGCACTATTTGCCATATTTTACTATTATTATCGCTAGAACTATAATAATTATACTTATTACTCCCGATATTATCAATATAACATGCATTATTACCCATATAATGCAGTTATTATCGCCAGAACTGTAATAATTATGCTTATTACTTATATTATTCTCAATGTAACATGCATTATTACCCATATTATGCAGTTACTATCGCTAGAACTGTAATAATTGTACTCATTACTTATATTATTAGCAATATAACGTGCATTATTACCCATATTATGCAGTTATTATCGCTAGAACTGTAATAATTATACTTATTACTTATACTATTAGCAATATAACGTGCATTTTTACCCATATAATGCAGTTATTATCGCTAGAACTGTAATAATTATACTTATTACTCATATTATTGTCAATATAACATGCATTATTATCCATATAATGCTGTTATTATCGCTAGAGCTGTAATAATTGTACTCATTACTTATATTATTAGCAATACAACCTGCATTATTACCCATATTATGCAGTTATTATCGCTAGAACTGTAATAATTATACTTATTACTTATATTATTATCAATATAACATGCATTATTACCCATATAATGGAGGTATTATCGCTAGAACTGTAATAATTATACATATTACTTATACTATTAGCAATATAACGTGCATTATTACCCATATAATGCAGTTATTATCGCCAGAACTGTAATAATTATACTTATTACTTATATTATTCTCAATATAACATGCATTATTACCCATATAATGGAGGTATTATCGCTAGAACTGTAATATTTATACTTATTACTTATACTATTAGCAATATAACGTGCATTATTACCCATATAATGCAGTTATTATCGCCAGAACTGTAATAATTATACTTATTACTTATATTATTCTCAATATAACATGCATTATTACCCATATAATGCAGTTATTATCGCTAGAACTGTAATAACTATACTTATTACTTATATTATTATCAACATAACATGCATTATTACCCATATAATGCAGTTATAATCGCTAGAACTGTAATAATTATACTTATTACTTATATTGTTAGCAATATAACGTGCATTATTACCCATATAATGCAGTTATTATCGCTAGAACTGTAATAATTATACTTATTACTCATATTATTATCAATATAACATGCATTATTACCCATATTATGCAGTTATTATCGCTAGAACTATAATAAATATACGTATTACTTTTATTATCATCAATATAACATGCATTATTACCCATATTATGCAGTTATTATCGATAGAACTGTAATAAATATACTTGTTACTTTTATTATTATCAATATAACATGCACTATTTGCCATATTTTACTATTATTATCGCTAGAACTATAATAATTATACTTATTACTCCCGATATTATCAATATAACATGCATTATTACCCATATAATGCAGTTATTATCGCTAGAACTGTAATAATTATACTTATTACTTATATTATTATCAATAAAACATGCATTATTACCCATATAATGCAGTTATTATCGCCAGAACTGTAATAATTATACTTATTACTTATATTATTCTCAATATAACATGCAT
Organism: Megachile leachella; assembly: GCA_963576845.1. Classification (NCBI taxonomy): domain Eukaryota; kingdom Metazoa; phylum Arthropoda; class Insecta; order Hymenoptera; family Megachilidae; genus Megachile; species Megachile leachella. The sequence continues at coordinate 467,587 of CAUYWW010000079.1, forward strand.
TATTACCCATATTATGCAGTTATTATCGCTAGAACTATAATAAATATACGTATTACTTTCATTATCATCAATATAACATGCATTATTACCCATATAATGGAGGTATTATCGCTAGAACTGTAATAATTATACTTATTACTTATATTATTATCAATATAACTTGCATTATTACCCATATTATGCAGTTATTATCGATGGAACTGTAATAAATACACTTACTACTTTTACTATTATCAATATATCATGCACTATTAGCCATATTTTACTATTATTATCGCTAGAACTATAATAATTATACTTATTACTCCCGATGTTATCAATATAACATGCCTTATTACCCATATAATGCAGTTATTATCGCTAGAACTATAATAAATATACGTATTACTTTCATTATCATCAATATAACATGCATTATTACCCATATAATGGAGGTATTATCGCTAGAACTGTAATAACTATACTTATTACTTATATTATTATCAATATAACATGCATTATTACCCATATTATGCAGTTATTATCTCTAGAACCATAATAAATATACACATTACTCCCAATATTATCAATATAACATGCATTTTTACCCATATAATGCAGTTATTATCGCTAGAACTGTAATAATTATACTTATTACTAATATATTATCAATATAACATGCATTATTACCCATATAATGGAGGTATTATCGCTAGAACTGTAATAATTATACTTATTACTTATACTATTAGCAATATAACGTGCATTATTACCCATATAATGCAGTTATTATCGCCAGAACTGTAATAATTATACTTATCACTTATATTATTCTCAATATAACATGCATTATTACCCATATTATGCAGTTATTATCGCTAGAACTATAATAAATATACGTATTACTTTTATTATCATCAATATAACATGCATTATTACCCATATCATGCAGTTATTATCGATAGAACTGTAATAAATATACTTATTACTTTTATTATTATCAATATAACATGCACTATTTGCCATATTTTACTATTATTATCGCTAGAACTATAATAATTATACTTATTATTCCCGATGTTATCAATATAACATGCCTTATTACCCATATAATGCAGTTATTATCGCTAGAACTGTAATAATTATACTTATTACTTATATTGTTCTCAATATAACATGCATTATTACTCATATTATGCAGTTATTATCTCTAGAACCATAATAAATATACTTATTACTCCCAATATTATCAATATAACATGCATTTTTACCCATATAATGCAGTTATTATCGCTAGAACTGTAATAATTATACTTATTACTCATATTATTATCAATATAACATGCATTATTATCCATATAATGCAGTTATTATCGCTAGAGCTGTAATAATTGTACTCATTACTTATATTATTAGCAATATAACCTGCATTATTACCCATATTATGCAGTTATTATCGCTAGAACTGTAATAATTATACTTATTACTTATATCATTATCAATATAACATGCATTATAACCCATATAATAGAGGTATTATCGCTAGAACTGTAATAATTATACTTATTACTTATACTATTAGCAATATAACGTGCATTATTACCCATATAATGCAGTTATTATCGCCAGAACTGTAATAATTATACTTATTACTTATATTATTCTCAATATAACATGCATTATTACCCATATAATAGAGGTATTATCGCTAGAACTGTAATAATTATACTTATTACTTATACTATTAGCAATATAACGTGCATTATTACCCATATAATGCAGTTATTATCGCCAGAACTGTAATAATTATACTTATTACTTATATTATTCTCAATATAACATGCATTATTACCCATATAATGGAGGTATTATCGCTAGAACTGTAATAATTATACTTATTACTTATACTATTAGCAATATAACGTGCATTATTACCCATATAATGCAGTTATTATCGCCAGAACTGTAATAATTATACTTATTACTTATATTATTCTCAATATAACATGCATTATTACCCATATAATGCAGTTATTATCGCTAGAACTGTAATAACTATACTTATTACTTATATTATTATCAACATAACATGCATTATTACCCATATAATGCAGTTATAATCGCTAGAACTGTAATAATTATACTTATTACTTACATTGTTAGCAATATAACGTGCATTATTACCCATATAATGCAGTTATTATCGCTAGAACTGTAATAATTATACTTATTACTCATATTATTATCAATATAACATGCATTATTACCCATATTATGCAGTTATTATCGCTAGAACTATAATAAATATACGTATTACTTTTATTATCATCAATATAACATGCATAATTACCCATATTATGCAGTTATTATCGATAGAACTGTAATAAATATACTTATTACTTTTATTATTATCAATATAACATGCACTATTTGCCATATTTTACTATTATTATCGCTAGAACTATAATAATTATACTTATTACTCCCGATATTATCAATATAACATGCATTATTACCCATATAATGCAGTTATTATCGCTAGAACTGTAATAATTATACTTATTACTTATATTATTATCAATATAACATGCATTATTACCCATATGATGCAGTTATTATCGCCAGAACTGTATTAATTATACTTATTACTTATATTATTCTCAATATAACATGCATTATTACCCATATTATGCAGTTATTATCGCTAGAACTATAATAAATATACGTATTACTTTCATTATCATCAATATAACATGCATTATTACCCATATAATAGAGGTATTATCGCTAGAACTGTAATAATTATACTTATTACTTATACTATTAGCAATAAAACGTGCATTGTTACCCATATAATGCAGTTATTATCGCCAGAACTGTAATAATTATACTTATTACTTATATTATTCTCAATATAACATGCATTATTACCCATATTATGCAGTTATTATCGCTAGAACTATAATAAATATACGTATTACTTTTATTATCATCAATATAACATGCATTATTACCCATATTATGCAGTTATTATCGATAGAACTGTAATAAATATACTTGTTACTTTTATTATTATCAATATAACATGCACTATTTGCCATATTTTACTATTATTATCGCTAGAACTATAATAATTATACTTATTACTCCCGATATTATCAATATAACATGCATTATTACCCATATAATGCAGTTATTATCGCCAGAACTGTAATAATTATGCTTATTACTTATATTATTCTCAATGTAACATGCATTATTACCCATATTATGCAGTTACTATCGCTAGAACTGTAATAATTGTACTCATTACTTATATTATTAGCAATATAACGTGCATTATTACCCATATTATGCAGTTATTATCGCTAGAACTGTAATAATTATACTTATTACTTATATCATTATCAATATAACATGCATTATTACCCATATAATAGAGGTATTATCGCTACAACTGTAATAATTATACTTATTACTTATACTATTAGCAATATAACGTGCATTTTTACCCATATAATGCAGTTATTATCGCTAGAACTGTAATAATTATACTTATTACTCATATTATTGTCAATATAACATGCATTATTATCCATATAATGCTGTTATTATCGCTAGAGCTGTAATAATTGTACTCATTACTTATATTATTAGCAATACAACCTGCATTATTACCCATATTATGCAGTTATTATCGCTAGAACTGTAATAATTATACTTATTACTTATATTATTATCAATATAACATGCATTATTACCCATATAATGGAGGTATTATCGCTAGAACTGTAATAATTATACATATTACTTATACTATTAGCAATATAACGTGCATTATTACCCATATAATGCAGTTATTATCGCCAGAACTGTAATAATTATACTTATTACTTATATTATTCTCAATATAACATGCATTATTACCCATATAATGGAGGTATTATCGCTAGAACTGTAATATTTATACTTATTACTTATACTATTAGCAATATAACGTGCATTATTACCCATATAATGCAGTTATTATCGCCAGAACTGTAATAATTATACTTATTACTTATATTATTCTCAATATAACATGCATTATTACCCATATAATGCAGTTATTATCGCTAGAACTGTAATAACTATACTTATTACTTATATTATTATCAACATAACATGCATTATTACCCATATAATGCAGTTATAATCGCTAGAACTGTAATAATTATACTTATTACTTATATTGTTAGCAATATAACGTGCATTATTACCCATATAATGCAGTTATTATCGCTAGAACTGTAATAATTATACTTATTACTCATATTATTATCAATATAACATGCATTATTACCCATATTATGCAGTTATTATCGCTAGAACTATAATAAATATACGTATTACTTTTATTATCATCAATATAACATGCATTATTACTCATATTATGCAGTTATTATCGATAGAACTGTAATAAATATACTTGTTACTTTTATTATTATCAATATAACATGCACTATTTGCCATATTTTACTATTATTATCGCTAGAACTATAATAATTATACTTATTACTCCCGATATTATCAATATAACAAAATTATTACCCATATAATGCAGTTATTATCGCTAGAACTGTAATAATTATACTTATTACTTATATTATTATCAATAAAACATGCATTATTACCCATATAATGCAGTTATTATCGCCAGAACTGTAATAATTATACTTATTACTTATATTATTCTCAATATAACATGCATTATTACCCATATTATGCAGTTATTATCGCTAGAACTATAATAAATATACGTATTACTTTCATTATCATCAATATAACATGCATTATTACCCATATAATGGAGGTATTATCGCTAGAACTGTAATAATTATACTTATTACTTATATTATTATCAATATAACTTGCATTATTACCCATATTATGCAGTTATTATCGATAGAACTGTAATAAATACACTTACTACTTTTACTATTATCAATATATCATGCACTATTAGCCATATTTTACTATTATTATCGCTAGAACTATAATAATTATACTTATTACTCCCGATGTTATCAATATAACATGCCTTATTACCCATATAATGCAGTTATTATCGCTAGAACTATAATAAATATACGTATTACTTTCATTATCATCAATATAACATGCATTATTACCCATATAATGGAGGTATTATCGCTAGAACTGTAATAACTATACTTATTACTTATATTATTATCAATATAACATGCATTATTACCCATATAATGCAGTTATTATCGCTAGAACTGTAATAATTATACTTATTACTTATATTATTATCAATATAACATGCATTATTACCCATATAATGGAGGTATTATCGCTAGAACTGTAATAATTATACTTATTACTTATACTATTAGCAATATAACGTGCATTATTACCCATATAATGCAGTTATTATCGCCAGAACTGTAATAATTATACTTATCACTTATATTATTCTCAATATAACATGCATTATTACCCATATTATGCAGTTATTATCGCTAGAACTATAATAAATATACGTATTACTTTTATTATCATCAATATAACATGCATTATTACCCATATCATGCAGTTATTATCGATAGAACTGTAATAAATATACTTATTACTTTTATTATTATCAATATAACATGCACTATTTGCCATATTTTACTATTATTATCGCTAGAACTATAATAATTATACTTATTATTCCCGATGTTATCAATATAACATGCCTTATTACCCATATAATGCAGTTATTATCGCTAGAACTGTAATAATTATACTTATTACTTATATTGTTCTCAATATAACATGCATTATTACCCATATTATGCAGTTATTATCTCTAGAACCATAATAAATATACTTATTACTCCCAATATTATCAATATAACATGCATTTTTACCCATATAATGCAGTTATTATCGCTAGAACTGTAATAATTATACTTATTACTCATATTATTATCAATATAACATGCATTATTATCCATATAATGCAGTTATTATCGCTAGAGCTGTAATAATTGTACTCATTACTTATATTATTAGCAATATAACCTGCATTATTACCCATATTATGCAGTTATTATCGCTAGAACTGTAATAATTATACTTATTACTTATATCATTATCAATATAACATGCATTATAACCCATATAATAGAGGTATTATCGCTAGAACTGTAATAATTATACTTATTACTTATACTATTAGCAATATAACGTGCATTGTTACCCATATAATGCAGTTATTATCGCCAGAACTGTAATAATTATACTTATTACTTATATTATTCTCAATATAACATGCATTATTACCCATATAATAGAGGTATTATCGCTAGAACTGTAATAATTATACTTATTACTTATACTATTAGCAATATAACGTGCATTATTACCCATATAATGCAGTTATTATCGCCAGAACTGTAATAATTATACTTATTACTTATATTATTCTCAATATAACATGCATTATTACCCATATAATGGAGGTATTATCGCTAGAACTGTGATAATTATACTTATTACTTATACTATTAGCAATATAACGTGCATTATTACCCATATAATGCAGTTATTATCGCTAGAACTGTAATAATTATACTTATTACTTATATTATTCTCAATATAACATGCATTATTACCCATATAATGCAGTTATTATCGCTAGAACTGTAATAACTATACTTATTACTTATATTATTATCAACATAACATGCATTATTACCCATATAATGCAGTTATAATCGCTAGAACTGTAATAATTATACTTATTACTTACATTGTTAGCAATATAACGTGCATTATTACCCATATAATGCAGTTATTATCGCTAGAACTGTAATAATTATACTTATTACTCATATTATTATCAATATAACATGCATTATTACCCATATTATGCAGTTATTATCGCTAGAACTATAATAAATATACGTATTACTTTCATTATCATCAATATAACATGCATTATTACCCATATAATGGAGGTATTATCGCTAGAACTGTAATAATTATACTTATTACTTATATTATTATCAATATAACTTGCATTATTACCCATATTATGCAGTTATTATCGATAGAACTGTAATAAATACACTTACTACTTTTACTATTATCAATATATCATGCACTATTAGCCATATTTTACTATTATTATCGCTAGAACTATAATAATTATACTTATTACTCCCGATGTTATCAATATAACATGCATTATTACCCATATTATGCAGTTATTATCGCTAGAACTATAATAAATATACGTATTACTTTTATTATCATCAATATAACATGCATTATTACCCATATCATGCAGTTATTATCGATAGAACTGTAATAAATATACTTATTACTTTTATTATTATCAATATAACATGCACTATTTGCCATATTTTACTATTATTATCGCTAGAACTATAATAATTATACTTATTATTCCCGATGTTATCAATATAACATGCCTTATTACCCATATAATGCAGTTATTATCGCTAGAACTGTAATAATTATACTTATTACTTATATTGTTCTCAATATAACATGCATTATTACCCATATTATGCAGTTATTATCTCTAGAACCATAATAAATATACTTATTACTCCCAATATTATCAATATAACATGCATTTTTACCCATATAATGCAGTTATTATCGCTAGAACTGTAATAATTATACTTATTACTCATATTATTATCAATATAACATGCATTATTATCCATATAATGCAGTTATTATCGCTAGAGCTGTAATAATTGTACTCATTACTTATATTATTAGCAATATAACCTGCATTATTACCCATATTATGCAGTTATTATCGCTAGAACTGTAATAATTATACTTATTACTTATATCATTATCAATATAACATGCATTATAACCCATATAATAGAGGTATTATCGCTAGAACTGTAATAATTATACTTATTACTTATACTATTAGCAATATAACGTGCATTGTTACCCATATAATGCAGTTATTATCGCCAGAACTGTAATAATTATACTTATTACTTATATTATTCTCAATATAACATGCATTATTACCCATATAATAGAGGTATTATCGCTAGAACTGTAATAATTATACTTATTACTTATACTATTAGCAATATAACGTGCATTATTACCCATATAATGCAGTTATTATCGCCAGAACTGTAATAATTATACTTATTACTTATATTATTCTCAATATAACATGCATTATTACCCATATAATGGAGGTATTATCGCTAGAACTGTGATAATTATACTTATTACTTATACTATTAGCAATATAACGTGCATTATTACCCATATAATGCAGTTATTATCGCCAGAACTGTAATAATTATACTTATTACTTATATTATTCTCAATATAACATGCATTATTACCCATATAATGCAGTTATTATCGCTAGAACTGTAATAACTATACTTATTACTTATATTATTATCAACATAACATGCATTATTACCCATATAATGCAGTTATAATCGCTAGAACTGTAATAATTATACTTATTACTTACATTGTTAGCAATATAACGTGCATTATTACCCATATAATGCAGTTATTATCGCTAGAACTGTAATAATTATACTTATTACTCATATTATTATCAATATAACATGCATTATTACCCATATTATGCAGTTATTATCGCTAGAACTATAATAAATATACGTATTACTTTCATTATCATCAATATAACATGCATTATTACCCATATAATGGAGGTATTATCGCTAGAACTGTAATAATTATACTTATTACTTATATTATTATCAATATAACTTGCATTATTACCCATATTATGCAGTTATTATCGATAGAACTGTAATAAATACACTTACTACTTTTACTATTATCAATATATCATGCACTATTAGCCATATTTTACTATTATTATCGCTAGAACTATAATAATTATACTTATTACTCCCGATGTTATCAATATAACATGCCTTATTACCCATATAATGCAGTTATTATCGCTAGAACTATAATAAATATACGTATTACTTTCATTATCATCAATATAACATGCATTATTACCCATATAATGGAGGTATTATCGCTAGAACTGTAATAACTATACTTATTACTTATATTATTATCAATATAACATGCATTATTACCCATATAATGCAGTTATTATCGCTAGAACTGTAATAATTATACTTATTACTTATATTATTATCAATATAACATGCATTATTACCCATATAATGGAGGTATTATCGCTAGAACTGTAATAATTATACTTATTACTTATACTATTAGCAATATAACGTGCATTATTACCCATATAATGCAGTTATTATCGCCAGAACTGTAATAATTATACTTATCACTTATATTATTCTCAATATAACATGCATTATTACCCATATTATGCAGTTATTATCGCTAGAACTATAATAAATATACGTATTACTTTTATTATCATCAATATAACATGCATTATTACCCATATCATGCAGTTATTATCGATAGAACTGTAATAAATATACTTATTACTTTTATTATTATCAATATAACATGCACTATTTGCCATATTTTACTATTATTATCGCTAGAACTATAATAATTATACTTATTATTCCCGATGGTATCAATATAACATGCCTTATTACCCATATAATGCAGTTATTATCGCTAGAACTGTAATAATTATACTTATTACTTATATTGTTCTCAATATAACATGCATTATTACCCATATTATGCAGTTATTATCTCTAGAACCATAATAAATATACTTATTACTCCCAATATTATCAATATAACATGCATTTTTACCCATATAATGCAGTTATTATCGCTAGAACTGTAATAATTATACTTATTACTCATATTATTATCAATATAACATGCATTATTATCCATATAATGCAGTTATTATCGCTAGAGCTGTAATAATTGTACTCATTACTTATATTATTAGCAATATAACCTGCATTATTACCCATATTATGCAGTTATTATCGCTAGAACTGTAATAATTATACTTATTACTTATATCATTATCAATATAACATGCATTATAACCCATATAATAGAGGTATTATCGCTAGAACTGTAATAATTATACTTATTACTTATACTATTAGCAATATAACGTGCATTGTTACCCATATAATGCAGTTATTATCGCCAGAACTGTAATAATTATACTTATTACTTATATTATTCTCAATATAACATGCATTATTACCCATATAATAGAGGTATTATCGCTAGAACTGTAATAATTATACTTATTACTTATACTATTAGCAATATAACGTGCATTATTACCCATATAATGCAGTTATTATCGCCAGAACTGTAATAATTATACTTATTACTTATATTATTCTCAATATAACATGCATTATTACCCATATAATGGAGGTATTATCGCTAGAACTGTGATAATTATACTTATTACTTATACTATTAGCAATATAACGTGCATTATTACCCATATAATGCAGTTATTATCGCCAGAACTGTAATAATTATACTTATTACTTATATTATTCTCAATATAACATGCATTATTACCCATATAATGCAGTTATTATCGCTAGAACTGTAATAACTATACTTATTACTTATATTATTATCAACATAACATGCATTATTACCCATATAATGCAGTTATAATCGCTAGAACTGTAATAATTATACTTATTACTTACATTGTTAGCAATATAACGTGCATTATTACCCATATAATGCAGTTATTATCGCTAGAACTGTAATAATTATACTTATTACTCATATTATTATCAATATAACATGCATTATTACCCATATTATGCAGTTATTATCGCTAGAACTATAATAAATATACGTATTACTTTTATTATCATCAATATAACATGCATAATTACCCATATTATGCAGTTATTATCGATAGAACTGTAATAAATATACTTATTACTTTTATTATTATCAATATAACATGCACTATTTGCCATATTTTACTATTATTATCGCTAGAACTATAATAATTATACTTATTACTCCCGATATTATCAATATAACATGCATTATTACCCATATAATGCAGTTATTATCGCTAGAACTGTAATAATTATACTTATTACTTATATTATTATCAATATAACATGCATTATTACCCATATGATGCAGTTATTATCGCTAGAACTGTAATAATTATACTTATTACTTATATTATTCTCAATATAACATGCATTATTACCCATATTATGCAGTTATTATCTCTAGAACCATAATAAATATACTTATTACTCCCAATATTATCAATATAACATGCATTTTTACCCATATAATGCAGTTATTATCGCTAGAACTGTAATAATTATACTTATTACTCATATTATTATCAATATAACATGCATTATTATCCATATAATGCAGTTATTATCGCTAGAGCTGTAATAATTGTACTCAATACTTATATTATTAGCAATATAACCTGCATTATTACCCATATTATGCAGTTATTATCGCTAGAACTGTAATAATTATACTTATTACTTATATCATTATCAATATAACATGCATTATAACCCATATAATAGAGGTATTATCGCTAGAACTGTAATAATTATACTTATTACTTATACTATTAGCAATATAACGTGCATTGTTACCCATATAATGCAGTTATTATCGCCAGAACTGTAATAATTATACTTATTACTTATATTATTCTCAATATAACATGCATTATTACCCATATAATGCAGTTATTATCGCTAGAACTGTAATAATTATACTTATTACTCATATTATTATCAATATAACATGCATTATTACCCATATTATGCAGTTATTATCGCTAGAACTATAATAAATATACGTATTACTTTTATTATCATCAATATAACATGCATTATTAACCATATTATGCAGTTATTATCGATAGAACTGTAATAAATATACTTATTACTTTTATTATTATCAATTTAACATGCACTATTTGCCATATTTTACTATTATTATCGCTAGAACTATAATAATTATACTTATTACTCCCGATATTATCAATATAACATGCATTATTACCCATATAATGCAGTTATTATCGCTAGAACTGTAAGAATTATACTTATTACTTATATTATTATCAATAAAACATGCATTATTACCCATATAATGCAGTTATTATCGCCAGAACTGTAATAATTATACTTATTACTTATATTATTCTCAATATAACATGCATTATTACCCATATTATGCAGTTATTATCGCTAGAACTATAATAAATATACGTATTACTTTCATTATCATCAATACAACATGCATTATTACCCATATAATGGAGGTATTATCGCTAGAACTGTAATAATTATACTTATTACTTATATTATTATCGATATAACATGCATTATTACCCATATAATGGAGGTATTATCGCTAGAACTGTAATAATTATACTTATTACTTATACTATTAGCAATATAACGTGCATTATTACCCATATAATGCAGTTATTATCGCCAGAACTGTAATAATTATACTTATCACTTATATTATTCTCAATATAACATGCATTATTACCCATATTATGCAGTTATTATCGCTAGAACTATAATAAATATACGTATTACTTTTATTATCATCAATATAACATGCATTATTACCCATATCATGCAGTTATTATCGATAGAACTGTAATAAATATACTTATTACTTTTATTATTATCAATATAACATGCACTATTTGCCATATTTTACTATTATTATCGCTAGAACTATAATAATTATACTTATTATTCCCGATGTTATCAATATAACATGCCTTATTACCCATATAATGCAGTTATTATCGCTAGAACTGTAATAATTATACTTATTACTCATATTATTATCAATATAACATGCATTATTACCCATATTATGCAGTTATTATCTCTAGAACTATAATAAATATACGTATTACTTTTATTATCATCAATATAACATGCATTATTACCCATATTATGCAGTTATTATCGATAGAACTGTAATAAATATACTTATTACTTTTATTATTATCAATTTAACATGCACTATTTGCCATATTTTACTATTATTATCGCTAGAACTATAATAATTATACTTATTACTCCCGATATTATCAATATAACATGCATTATTACCCATATAATGCAGTTATTATCGCTAGAACTGTAATAATTATACTTATTACTTTCATTATCATCAATATAACATGCATTATTACCCATATAATGGAGGTATTATCGCTAGAACTGTAATAATTATACTTATTACTTATATTATTATCAATATAACTTGCATTATTACCCATATTATGCAGTTATTATCGCTAGAACTATAATAAATATACGTATTACTTTCATTATCATCAATATAACATGCATTATTACCCATATAATGGAGGTATTATCGCTAGAACTGTAATAATTATACTTATTACTTATATTATTATCAATATAACATGCATTATTACCCATATTATGCAGTTATTATCTCTAGAACCATAATAAATATACACATTACTCCCAATATTATCAATATAACATGCATTTTTACCCATATAATGCAGTTATTATCGCTAGAACTGTAATAATTATACTTATTACTTATATTATTATCAATATAACATGCATTATTACCCATATAATGGAGGTATTATCGCTAGAACTGTAATAATTATACTTATTACTTATACTATTAGCAATATAACGTGCATTATTACCCATATAATGCAGTTATTATCGCCAGAACTGTAATAATTATACTTATCACTTATATTATTCTCAATATAACATGCATTATTACCCATATTATGCAGTTATTATCGCTAGAACTATAATAAATATACGTATTACTTTTATTACCATCAATATAACATGCATTATTACCCATATCATGCAGTTATTATCGATAGAACTGTAATAAATATACTTATTACTTTTATTATTATCAATATAAAATGCACTATTTGCCATATTTTACTATTATTATCGCTAGAACTATAATAATTATACTTATTATTCCCGATGTTATCAATATAACATGCCTTATTACCCATATAATGCAGTTATTATCGCTAGAACTGTAATAATTATACTTATTACTTATATTGTTCTCAATATAACATGCATTATTACCCATATTATGCAGTTATTATCTCTAGAACCATAATAAATATACACATTACTCCCAATATTATCAATATAACATGCATTTTTACCCATATAATGCAGTTATTATCGCTAGAACTGTAATAATTATACTTATTACTCATATTATTATCAATATAACATGCATTATTATCCATATAATGCAGTTATTATCGCTAGAGCTGTAATAATTGTACTCATTACTTATATTATTAGCAATATAACCTGCATTATTACCCATATTATGCAGTTATTATCGCTAGAACTGTAATAATTATACTTATTACTTATATCATTATCAATATAACATGCATTATAACCCATATAATAGAGGTATTATCGCTAGAACTGTAATAATTATACTTATTACTTATACTATTAGCAATATAACGTGCATTGTTACCCATATAATGCAGTTATTATCGCCAGAACTGTAATAATTATACTTATTACTTATATTATTCTCAATATAACATGCATTATTACCCATATAATAGAGGTATTATCGCTAGAAATGTAATAATTGTACTCATTACTTATATTATTAGCAATATAACCTGCATTATTACCCATATTATGCAGTTATTATCGCTAGAACTGTAATAATTATACTTATTACTTATATCATTATCAATATAACATGCATTATTACCCATATTATGCAGTTATTATCGCTAGAACTATAATAAATATACGTATTACTTTCATTATCATCAATATAACATGCATTATTACCCATATAATAGAGGTATTATCGCTAGAACTGTAATAATTATACGTATTACTTATACTATTAGCAATATAACGTGCATTATTACCCATATAATGCAGTTATTATCGCCAGAACTGTAATAATTATACTTATTACTTATATTATTCTCAATATAACATGCATTATTACCCATATAATGGAGGTATTATCGCTAGAAATGTAATAATTGTACTCATTACTTATATTATTAGCAATATAACCTGCATTATTACCCATATTATGCAGTTATTATCGCTAGAACTGTAATAATTATACTTATTACTTATATCATTATCAATATAACATGCATTATTACCCATATTATGCAGTTATTATCGCTAGAACTATAATAAATATACGTATTACTTTCATTATCATCAATATAACATGCATTATTACCCATATAATAGAGGTATTATCGCTAGAACTGTAATAATTATACGTATTACTTATACTATTAGCAATATAACGTGCATTATTACCCATATAATGGAGGTATTATCGCTAGAACTGTAATAATTATACTTATTACTTATACTATTAGCAATATAACGTGCATTATTACCCATATTATGCAGTTATTATCGATAGAACTGTAATAAATACACTTACTACTTTTACTATTATCAATATATCATGCACTATTAGCCATATTTTACTATTATTATCGCTAGAACTATAATAATTATACTTATTACTCCCGATGTTATCAATATAACATGCCTTATTACCCATATAATGCAGTTATTATCGCTAGAACTATAATAAATATACGTATTACTTTCATTATCATCAATATAACATGCATTATTACCCATATAATGGAGGTATTATCGCTAGAACTGTAATAATTATACTTATTACTTATATTATTATCAATATAACATGCATTATTACCCATATTATGCAGTTATTATCTCTAGAACCATAATAAATATACACATTACTCCCAATATTATCAATATAACATGCATTTTTACCCATATAATGCAGTTATTATCGCTAGAACTGTAATAATTATACTTATTACTTATATTATTATCAATATAACATGCATTATTACCCATATAATGGAGGTATTATCGCTAGAACTGTAATAATTATACTTATTACTTATACTATTAGCAATATAACGTGCATTATTACCCATATAATGCAGTTATTATCGCCAGAACTGTAATAATTATACTTATCACTTATATTATTCTCAATATAACATGCATTATTACCCATATTATGCAGTTATTATCGCTAGAACTATAATAAATATACGTATTACTTTTATTACCATCAATATAACATGCATTATTACCCATATCATGCAGTTATTATCGATAGAACTGTAATAAATATACTTATTACTTTTATTATTATCAATATAAAATGCACTATTTGCCATATTTTACTATTATTATCGCTAGAACTATAATAATTATACTTATTATTCCCGATGTTATCAATATAACATGCCTTATTACCCATATAATGCAGTTATTATCGCTAGAACTGTAATAATTATACTTATTACTTATATTGTTCTCAATATAACATGCATTATTACCCATATTATGCAGTTATTATCTCTAGAACCATAATAAATATATACATTACTCCCAATATTATCAATATAACATGCATTTTTACCCATATAATGCAGTTATTATCGCTAGAACTGTAATAATTATACTTATTACTCATATTATTATCAATATAACATGCATTATTATCCATATAATGCAGTTATTATCGCTAGAGCTGTAATAATTGTACTCATTACTTATATTATTAGCAATATAACCTGCATTATTACCCATATTATGCAGTTATTATCGCTAGAACTGTAATAATTATACTTATTACTTATATCATTATCAATATAACATGCATTATAACCCATATAATAGAGGTATTATCGCTAGAACTGTAATAATTATACTTATTACTTATACTATTAGCAATATAACGTGCATTGTTACCCATATAATGCAGTTATTATCGCCAGAACTGTAATAATTATACTTATTACTTATATTATTCTCAATATAACATGCATTATTACCCATATAATAGAGGTATTATCGCTAGAAATGTAATAATTGTACTCATTACTTATATTATTAGCAATATAACCTGCATTATTACCCATATTATGCAGTTATTATCGCTAGAACTGTAATAATTATACTTATTACTTATATCATTATCAATATAACATGCATTATTACCCATATTATGCAGTTATTATCGCTAGAACTATAATAAATATACGTATTACTTTCATTATCATCAATATAACATGCATTATTACCCATATAATAGAGGTATTATCGCTAGAACTGTAATAATTATACGTATTACTTATACTATTAGCAATATAACGTGCATTATTACCCATATAATGCAGTTATTATCGCCAGAACTGTAATAATTATACTTATTACTTATATTATTCTCAATATAACATGCATTATTACCCATATAATGGAGGTATTATCGCTAGAACTGTAATAATTATACTTATTACTTATACTATTAGCAATATAACGTGCATTATTACCCATATAATGCAGTTATTATCGCCAGAACTGTAATAATTATACTTATTACTTATATTATTCTCAATATAACATGCATTATTACCCATATAATGCAGTTATTATCGCTAGAACTGTAATAACTATACTTATTACTTATATTATTATCAACATAACATGCATTATTACCCATATAATGCAGTTATAATCGCTAGAACTGTAATAATTATACTTATTACTTACATTGTTAGCAATATAACGTGCATTATTACCCATATAATGCAGTTATTATCGCTAGAACTGTAATAATTATACGTATTACTCATATTATTATCAATATAACATGCATTATTACCCATATTATGCAGTTATTATCGCTAGAACTATAATAAATATACGTATTACTTTTATTATCATCAATATAACATGCATAATTACCCATATTATGCAGTTATTATCGATAGAACTGTAATAAATATACTTATTACTTTTATTATTATCAATATAACATGCACTATTTGCCATATTTTACTATTATTATCGCTAGAACTATAATAATTATACTTATTACTCCCGATATTATCAATATAACATGCATTATTACCCATATAATGCAGTTATTATCGCTAGAACTGTAATAATTATACTTATTACTTATATTATTATCAATATAACATGCATTATTACCCATATGATGCAGTTATTATCGCCAGAACTGTAATAATTATACTTATTACTTATATTATTCTCAATATAACATGCATTATTACCCATATTATGCAGTTATTATCGCTAGAATTATAATAAATATACGTATTACTTTCATTATCATCAATATAACATGCATTATTACCCATATAATGGAGGTATTATCGCTAGAACTGTAATAATTATACTTATTACTCATATTATTATCAATATAACATGCATTATTACCCATATTATGCAGTTATTATCGCTAGAACTATAATAAATATACGTATTACTTTTATTATCATCAATATAACATGCATAATTACCCATATTATGCAGTTATTATCGATAGAACTGTAATAAATATACTTATTACTTTTATTATTATCAATATAACATGCACTATTTGCCATATTTTACTATTATTATCGCTAGAACTATAATAATTATACTTATTACTCCCGATATTATCAATATAACATGCATTATTACCCATATAATGCAGTTATTATCGCTAGAACTGTAATAATTATACTTATTACTTATATTATTATCAATATAACATGCATTATTACCCATATGATGCAGTTATTATCGCCAGAACTGTAATAATTATACTTATTACTTATATTATTCTCAATATAACATGCATTATTACCCATATTATGCAGTTATTATCGCTAGAACTATAATAAATATACGTATTACTTTTATTATCATCAATATAACATGCATAATTACCCATATTATGCAGTTATTATCGATAGAACTGTAATAAATATACTTATTACTTTTATTATTATCAATATAACATGCACTATTTGCCATATTTTACTATTATTATCGCTAGAACTATAATAATTATACTTATTACTCCCGATATTATCAATATAACATGCATTATTACCCATATAATGCAGTTATTATCGCTAGAACTGTAATAATTATACTTATTACTTATATTATTATCAATATAACATGCATTATTACCCATATGATGCAGTTATTATCGCTAGAACTGTAATAATTATACTTATTACTTATATTATTCTCAATATAACATGCATTATTACCCATATTATGCAGTTATTATCTCTAGAACCATAATAAATATACTTATTACTCCCAATATTATCAATATAACATGCATTTTTACCCATATAATGCAGTTGTTATCGCTAGAACTGTAATAATTATACTTATTACTCATATTATTATCAATATAACATGCATTATTATCCATATAATGCAGTTATTATCGCTAGAGCTGTAATAATTGTACTCAATACTTATATTATTAGCAATATAACCTGCATTATTACCCATATTATGCAGTTATTATCGCTAGAACTGTAATAATTATACTTATTACTTATATCATTATCAATATAACATGCATTATAACCCATATAATAGAGGTATTATCGCTAGAACTGTAATAATTATACTTATTACTTATACTATTAGCAATATAACGTGCATTGTTACCCATATAATGCAGTTATTATCGCCAGAACTGTAATAATTATACTTATTACTTATATTATTCTCAATATAACATGCATTATTACCCATATAATGCAGTTATTATCGCTAGAACTGTAATAATTATACTTATTACTCATATTATTATCAATATAACATGCATTATTACCCATATTATGCAGTTATTATCGCTAGAACTATAATAAATATACGTATTACTTTTATTATCATCAATATAACATGCATTATTAACCATATTATGCAGTTATTATCGATAGAACTGTAATAAATATACTTATTACGTTTATTATTATCAATTTAACATGCACTATTTGCCATATTTTACTATTATTATCGCTAGAACTATAATAATTATACTTATTACTCCCGATATTATCAATATAACATGCATTATTACCCATATAATGCAGTTATTATCGCTAGAACTGTAATAATTATACTTATTACTTATATTATTATCAATAAAACATGCATTATTACCCATATAATGCAGTTATTATCGCCAGAACTGTAATAATTATACTTATTACTTATATTATTCTCAATATAACATGCATTATTACCCATATTATGCAGTTATTATCGCTAGAACTATAATAAATATACGTATTACTTTCATTATCATCAATACAACATGCATTATTACCCATATAATGGAGGTATTATCGCTAGAACTGTAATAATTATACTTATTACTTATATTATTATCGATATAACATGCATTATTACCCATATAATGGAGGTATTATCGCTAGAACTGTAATAATTATACTTATTACTTATACTATTAGCAATATAACGTGCATTATTACCCATATAATGCAGTTATTATCGCCAGAACTGTAATAATTATACTTATCACTTATATTATTCTCAATATAACATGCATTATTACCCATATTATGCAGTTATTATCGCTAGAACTATAATAAATATACGTATTACTTTTATTATCATCAATATAACATGCATTATTACCCATATCATGCAGTTATTATCGATAGAACTGTAATAAATATACTTATTACTTTTATTATTATCAATATAACATGCACTATTTGCCATATTTTACTATTATTATCGCTAGAACTATAATAATTATACTTATTATTCCCGATGTTATCAATATAACATGCCTTATTACCCATATAATGCAGTTATTATCGCTAGAACTGTAATAATTATACTTATTACTCATATTATTATCAATATAACATGCATTATTACCCATATTATGCAGTTATTATCGCTAGAACTATAATAAATATACGTATTACTTTTATTATCATCAATATAACATGCATTATTACCCATATTATGCAGTTATTATCGATAGAACTGTAATAAATATACTTATTACTTTTATTATTATCAATTTAACATGCACTATTTGCCATATTTTACTATTATTATCGCTAGAACTATAATAATTATACTTATTACTCCCGATATTATCAATATAACATGCATTATTACCCATATAATGCAGTTATTATCGCTAGAACTGTAATAATTATACTTATTACTTATATTATTATCAATAAAACATGCATTATTACCCATATAATGCAGTTATTATCGCCAGAACTGTAATAATTATACTTATTACTTATATTATTCTCAATATAACATGCATTATTACCCATATTATGCAGTTATTATCGCTAGAACTATAATAAATATACGTATTACTTTCATTATCATCAATACAACATGCATTATTACCCATATAATGGAGGTATTATCGCTAGAACTGTAATAATTATACTTATTACTTATATTATTATCAATATAACTTGCATTATTACCCATATTATGCAGTTATTATCGATAGAACTGTAATAAATACACTTACTACTTTTACTATTATCAATATATCATGCACTATTAGCCATATTTTACTATTATTATCGCTAGAACTATAATAATTATACTTATTACTCCCGATGTTATCAATATAACATGCCTTATTACCCATATAATGCAGTTATTATCGCTAGAACTATAATAAATATACGTATTACTTTCATTATCATCAATATAACATGCATTATTACCCATATAATGGAGGTATTATCGCTAGAACTGTAATAATTATACTTATTACTTATATTATTATCAATATAACATGCATTATTACCCATATTATGCAGTTATTATCTCTAGAACCATAATAAATATACACATTACTCCCAATATTATCAATATAACATGCATTTTTACCCATATAATGCAGTTATTATCGCTAGAACTGTAATAATTATACTTATTACTTATATTATTATCAATATAACATGCATTATTACCCATATAATGGAGGTATTATCGCTAGAACTGTAATAATTATACTTATTACTTATACTATTAGCAATATAACGTGCATTATTACCCATATAATGCAGTTATTATCGCCAGAACTGTAATAATTATACTTATCACTTATATTATTCTCAATATAACATGCATTATTACCCATATTATGCAGTTATTATCGCTAGAACTATAATAAATGTACGTATTACTTTTATTACCATCAATATAACATGCATTATTACCCATATCATGCAGTTATTATCGATAGAACTGTAATAAATATACTTATTACTTTTATTATTATCAATATAAAATGCACTATTTGCCATATTTTACTATTATTATCGCTAGAACTATAATAATTATACTTATTATTCCCGATGTTATCAATATAACATGCCTTATTACCCATATAATGCAGTTATTATCGCTAGAACTGTAATAATTATACTTATTACTTATATTGTTCTCAATATAACATGCATTATTACCCATATTATGCAGTTATTATCTCTAGAACCATAATAAATATACACATTACTCCCAATATTATCAATATAACATGCATTTTTACCCATATAATGCAGTTATTATCGCTAGAACTGTAATAATTATACTTATTACTCATATTATTATCAATATAACATGCATTATTATCCATATAATGCAGTTATTATCGCTAGAGCTGTAATAATTGTACTCATTACTTATATTATTAGCAATATAACCTGCATTATTACCCATATTATGCAGTTATTATCGCTAGAACTGTAATAATTATACTTATTACTTATATCATTATCAATATAACATGCATTATAACCCATATAATAGAGGTATTATCGCTAGAACTGTAATAATTATACTTATTACTTATACTATTAGCAATATAACGTGCATTGTTACCCATATAATGCAGTTATTATCGCCAGAACTGTAATAATTATACTTATTACTTATATTATTCTCAATATAACATGCATTATTACCCATATAATAGAGGTATTATCGCTAGAAATGTAATAATTGTACTCATTACTTATATTATTAGCAATATAACCTGCATTATTACCCATATTATGCAGTTATTATCGCTAGAACTGTAATAATTATACTTATTACTTATATCATTATCAATATAACATGCATTATTACCCATATTATGCAGTTATTATCGCTAGAACTATAATAAATATACGTATTACTTTCATTATCATCAATATAACATGCATTATTACCCATATAATAGAGGTATTATCGCTAGAACTGTAATAATTATACGTATTACTTATACTATTAGCAATATAACGTGCATTATTACCCATATAATGCAGTTATTATCGCCAGAACTGTAATAATTATACTTATTACTTATATTATTCTCAATATAACATGCATTATTACCCATATAATGGAGGTATTATCGCTAGAACTGTAATAATTATACTTATTACTTATACTATTAGCAATATAACGTGCATTATTACCCATATAATGCAGTTATTATCGCCAGAACTGTAATAATTATACTTATTACTTATATTATTCTCAATATAACATGCATTATTACCCATATAATGCAGTTATTATCGCTAGAACTGTAATAACTATACTTATTACTTATATTATTATCAACATAACATGCATTATTACCCATATAATGCAGTTATAATCGCTAGAACTGTAATAATTATACTTATTACTTACATTGTTAGCAATATAACGTGCATTATTACCCATATAATGGAGGTATTATCGCTAGAACTGTAATAATTATACTTATTACTCATATTATTATCAATATAACATGCATTATTACCCATATTATGCAGTTATTATCGCTAGAACTATAATAAATATACGTATTACTTTTATTATCATCAATATAACATGCATAATTACCCATATTATGCAGTTATTATCGATAGAACTGTAATAAATATACTTATTACTTTTATTATTATCAATATAACATGCACTATTTGCCATATTTTACTATTATTATCGCTAGAACTATAATAATTATACTTATTACTCCCGATATTATCAATATAACATGCATTATTACCCATATAATGCAGTTATTATCGCTAGAACTGTAATAATTATACTTATTACTTATATTATTATCAATATAACATGCATTATTACCCATATGATGCAGTTATTATCGCCAGAACTGTAATAATTATACTTATTACTTATATTATTCTCAATATAACATGCATTATTACCCATATTATGCAGTTATTATCGCTAGAACTATAATAAATATACGTATTACTTTTATTATCATCAATATAACATGCATAATTACCCATATTATGCAGTTATTATCGATAGAACTGTAATAAATATACTTATTACTTTTATTATTATCAATATAACATGCACTATTTGCCATATTTTACTATTATTATCGCTAGAACTATAATAATTATACTTATTACTCCCGATATTATCAATATAACATGCATTATTACCCATATAATGCAGTTATTATCGCTAGAACTGTAATAATTATACTTATTACTTATATTATTATCAATATAACATGCATTATTACCCATATGATGCAGTTATTATCGCTAGAACTGTAATAATTATACTTATTACTTATATTATTCTCAATATAACATGCATTATTACCCATATTATGCAGTTATTATCTCTAGAACCATAATAAATATACTTATTACTCCCAATATTATCAATATAACATGCATTTTTACCCATATAATGCAGTTGTTATCGCTAGAACTGTAATAATTATACTTATTACTCATATTATTATCAATATAACATGCATTATTATCCATATAATGCAGTTATTATCGCTAGAGCTGTAATAATTGTACTCAATACTTATATTATTAGCAATATAACCTGCATTATTACCCATATTATGCAGTTATTATCGCTAGAACTGTAATAATTATACTTATTACTTATATCATTATCAATATAACATGCATTATAACCCATATAATAGAGGTATTATCGCTAGAACTGTAATAATTATACTTATTACTTATACTATTAGCAATATAACGTGCATTGTTACCCATATAATGCAGTTATTATCGCCAGAACTGTAATAATTATACTTATTACTTATATTATTCTCAATATAACATGCATTATTACCCATATAATGCAGTTATTATCGCTAGAACTGTAATAATTATACTTATTACTCATATTATTATCAATATAACATGCATTATTACCCATATTATGCAGTTATTATCGCTAGAACTATAATAAATATACGTATTACTTTTATTATCATCAATATAACATGCATTATTAACCATATTATGCAGTTATTATCGATAGAACTGTAATAAATATACTTATTACGTTTATTATTATCAATTTAACATGCACTATTTACCCATATTTTACTATTATTATCGCTAGAACTATAATAATTATACTTATTACTCCCGATATTATCAATATAACATGCATTATTACCCATATAATGCAGTTATTATCGCTAGAACTGTAATAATTATACTTATTACTTATATTATTATCAATAAAACATGCATTATTACCCATATAATGCAGTTATTATCGCCAGAACTGTAACAATTATACTTATTACTTATATTATTCTCAATATAACATGCATTATTACCCATATTATGCAGTTATTATCGCTAGAACTATAATAAATATACGTATTACTTTCATTATCATCAATACAACATGCATTATTACCCATATAATGGAGGTATTATCGCTAGAACTGTAATAATTATACTTATTACTTATATTATTATCGATATAACATGCATTATTACCCATATAATGGAGGTATTATCGCTAGAACTGTAATAATTATACTTATTACTTATACTATTAGCAATATAACGTGCATTATTACCCATATAATGCAGTTATTATCGCCAGAACTGTAATAATTATACTTATCACTTATATTATTCTCAATATAACATGCATTATTACCCATATTATGCAGTTATTATCGCTAGAACTATAATAAATATACGTATTACTTTTATTATCATCAATATAACATGCATTATTACCCATATCATGCAGTTATTATCGATAGAACTGTAATAAATATACTTATTACTTTTATTATTATCAATATAACATGCACTATTTGCCATATTTTACTATTATTATCGCTAGAACTATAATAATTATACTTATTATTCCCGATGTTATCAATATAACATGCCTTATTACCCATATAATGCAGTTATTATCGCTAGAACTGTAATAATTATACTTATTACTCATATTATTATCAATATAACATGCATTATTACCCATATTATGCAGTTATTATCGCTAGAACTATAATAAATATACGTATTACTTTTATTATCATCAATATAACATGCATTATTACCCATATTATGCAGTTATTATCGATAGAACTGTAATAAATATACTTATTACTTTTATTATTATCAATTTAACATGCACTATTTGCCATATTTTACTATTATTATCGCTAGAACTATAATAATTATACTTATTACTCCCGATATTATCAATATAACATGCATTATTACCCATATAATGCAGTTATTATCGCTAGAACTGTAATAATTATACTTATTACTTATATTATTATCAATAAAACATGCATTATTACCCATATAATGCAGTTATTATCGCCAGAACTGTAATAATTATACTTATTACTTATATTATTCTCAATATAACATGCATTATTACCCATATTATGCAGTTATTATCGCTAGAACTATAATAAATATACGTATTACTTTCATTATCATCAATACAACATGCATTATTACCCATATAATGGAGGTATTATCGCTAGAACTGTAATAATTATACTTATTACTTATATTATTATCAATATAACTTGCATTATTACCCATATTATGCAGTTATTATCGATAGAACTGTAATAAATACACTTACTACTTTTACTATTATCAATATATCATGCACTATTAGCCATATTTTACTATTATTATCGCTAGAACTATAATAATTATACTTATTACTCCCGATGTTATCAATATAACATGCCTTATTACCCATATAATGCAGTTATTATCGCTAGAACTATAATAAATATACGTATTACTTTCATTATCATCAATATAACATGCATTATTACCCATATAATGGAGGTATTATCGCTAGAACTGTAATAATTATACTTATTACTTATATTATTATCAATATAACATGCATTATTACCCATATTATGCAGTTATTATCTCTAGAACCATAATAAATATACACATTACTCCCAATATTATCAATATAACATGCATTTTTACCCATATAATGCAGTTATTATCGCTAGAACTGTAATAATTATACTTATTACTTATATTATTATCAATATAACATGCATTATTACCCATATAATGGAGGTATTATCGCTAGAACTGTAATAATTATACTTATTACTTATACTATTAGCAATATAACGTGCATTATTACCCATATAATGCAGTTATTATCGCCAGAACTGTAATAATTATACTTATCACTTATATTATTCTCAATATAACATGCATTATTACCCATATTATGCAGTTATTATCGCTAGAACTATAATAAATGTACGTATTACTTTTATTACCATCAATATAACATGCATTATTACCCATATCATGCAGTTATTATCGATAGAACTGTAATAAATATACTTATTACTTTTATTATTATCAATATAAAATGCACTATTTGCCATATTTTACTATTATTATCGCTAGAACTATAATAATTATACTTATTATTCCCGATGTTATCAATATAACATGCCTTATTACCCATATAATGCAGTTATTATCGCTAGAACTGTAATAATTATACTTATTACTTATATTGTTCTCAATATAACATGCATTATTACCCATATTATGCAGTTATTATCTCTAGAACCATAATAAATATACACATTACTCCCAATATTATCAATATAACATGCATTTTTACCCATATAATGCAGTTATTATCGCTAGAACTGTAATAATTATACTTATTACTCATATTATTATCAATATAACATGCATTATTATCCATATAATGCAGTTATTATCGCTAGAGCTGTAATAATTGTACTCATTACTTATATTATTAGCAATATAACCTGCATTATTACCCATATTATGCAGTTATTATCGCTAGAACTGTAATAATTATACTTATTACTTATATCATTATCAATATAACATGCATTATAACCCATATAATAGAGGTATTATCGCTAGAACTGTAATAATTATACTTATTACTTATACTATTAGCAATATAACGTGCATTGTTACCCATATAATGCAGTTATTATCGCCAGAACTGTAATAATTATACTTATTACTTATATTATTCTCAATATAACATGCATTATTACCCATATAATAGAGGTATTATCGCTAGAAATGTAATAATTGTACTCATTACTTATATTATTAGCAATATAACCTGCATTATTACCCATATTATGCAGTTATTATCGCTAGAACTGTAATAATTATACTTATTACTTATATCATTATCAATATAACATGCATTATTACCCATATTATGCAGTTATTATCGCTAGAACTATAATAAATATACGTATTACTTTCATTATCATCAATATAACATGCATTATTACCCATATAATAGAGGTATTATCGCTAGAACTGTAATAATTATACGTATTACTTATACTATTAGCAATATAACGTGCATTATTACCCATATAATGCAGTTATTATCGCCAGAACTGTAATAATTATACTTATTACTTATATTATTCTCAATATAACATGCATTATTACCCATATAATGGAGGTATTATCGCTAGAACTGTAATAATTATACTTATTACTTATACTATTAGCAATATAACGTGCATTATTACCCATATAATGCAGTTATTATCGCCAGAACTGTAATAATTATACTTATTACTTATATTATTCTCAATATAACATGCATTATTACCCATATAATGCAGTTATTATCGCTAGAACTGTAATAACTATACTTATTACTTATATTATTATCAACATAACATGCATTATTACCCATATAATGCAGTTATAATCGCTAGAACTGTAATAATTATACTTATTACTTACATTGTTAGCAATATAACGTGCATTATTACCCATATAATGCAGTTATTATCGCTAGAACTGTAATAATTATACGTATTACTCATATTATTATCAATATAACATGCATTATTACCCATATTATGCAGTTATTATCGCTAGAACTATAATAAATATACGTATTACTTTTATTATCATCAATATAACATGCATAATTACCCATATTATGCAGTTATTATCGATAGAACTGTAATAAATATACTTATTACTTTTATTATTATCAATATAACATGCACTATTTGCCATATTTTACTATTATTATCGCTAGAACTATAATAATTATACTTATTACTCCCGATATTATCAATATAACATGCATTATTACCCATATAATGCAGTTATTATCGCTAGAACTGTAATAATTATACTTATTACTTATATTATTATCAATATAACATGCATTATTACCCATATGATGCAGTTATTATCGCCAGAACTGTAATAATTATACTTATTACTTATATTATTCTCAATATAACATGCATTATTACCCATATTATGCAGTTATTATCGCTAGAATTATAATAAATATACGTATTACTTTCATTATCATCAATATAACATGCATTATTACCCATATAATGGAGGTATTATCGCTAGAACTGTAATAATTATACTTATTACTCATATTATTATCAATATAACATGCATTATTACCCATATTATGCAGTTATTATCGCTAGAACTATAATAAATATACGTATTACTTTTATTATCATCAATATAACATGCATAATTACCCATATTATGCAGTTATTATCGATAGAACTGTAATAAATATACTTATTACTTTTATTATTATCAATATAACATGCACTATTTGCCATATTTTACTATTATTATCGCTAGAACTGTAATAATTATACTTATTACTTATACTATTAGCAATATAACGTGCATTATTACCCATATAATGCAGTTATTATCGCCAGAACTGTAATAATTATACTTATCACTTATATTATTCTCAATATAACATGCATTATTACCCATATTATGCAGTTATTATCGCTAGAACTATAATAAATATACGTATTACTTTTATTATCATCAATATAACATGCATTATTACCCATATCATGCAGTTATTATCGATAGAACTGTAATAAATATACTTATTACTTTTATTATTATCAATATAACATGCACTATTTGCCATATTTTACTATTATTATCGCTAGAACTATAATAATTATACTTATTATTCCCGATGTTATCAATATAACATGCCTTATTACCCATATAATGCAGTTATTATCGCTAGAACTGTAATAATTATACTTATTACTCATATTATTATCAATATAACATGCATTATTACCCATATTATGCAGTTATTATCGCTAGAACTATAATAAATATACGTATTACTTTTATTATCATCAATATAACATGCATTATTACCCATATTATGCAGTTATTATCGATAGAACTGTAATAAATATACTTATTACTTTTATTATTATCAATTTAACATGCACTATTTGCCATATTTTACTATTATTATCGCTAGAACTATAATAATTATACTTATTACTCCCGATATTATCAATATAACATGCATTATTACCCATATAATGCAGTTATTATCGCTAGAACTGTAATAATTATACTTATTACTTATATTATTATCAATAAAACATGCATTATTACCCATATAATGCAGTTATTATCGCCAGAACTGTAATAATTATACTTATTACTTATATTATTCTCAATATAACATGCATTATTACCCATATTATGCAGTTATTATCGCTAGAACTATAATAAATATACGTATTACTTTCATTATCATCAATACAACATGCATTATTACCCATATAATGGAGGTATTATCGCTAGAACTGTAATAATTATACTTATTACTTATATTATTATCAATATAACTTGCATTATTACCCATATTATGCAGTTATTATCGATAGAACTGTAATAAATACACTTACTACTTTTACTATTATCAATATATCATGCACTATTAGCCATATTTTACTATTATTATCGCTAGAACTATAATAATTATACTTATTACTCCCGATGTTATCAATATAACATGCCTTATTACCCATATAATGCAGTTATTATCGCTAGAACTATAATAAATATACGTATTACTTTCATTATCATCAATATAACATGCATTATTACCCATATAATGGAGGTATTATCGCTAGAACTGTAATAATTATACTTATTACTTATATTATTATCAATATAACATGCATTATTACCCATATTATGCAGTTATTATCTCTAGAACCATAATAAATATACACATTACTCCCAATATTATCAATATAACATGCATTTTTACCCATATAATGCAGTTATTATCGCTAGAACTGTAATAATTATACTTATTACTTATATTATTATCAATATAACATGCATTATTACCCATATAATGGAGGTATTATCGCTAGAACTGTAATAATTATACTTATTACTTATACTATTAGCAATATAACGTGCATTATTACCCATATAATGCAGTTATTATCGCCAGAACTGTAATAATTATACTTATCACTTATATTATTCTCAATATAACATGCATTATTACCCATATTATGCAGTTATTATCGCTAGAACTATAATAAATGTACGTATTACTTTTATTACCATCAATATAACATGCATTATTACCCATATCATGCAGTTATTATCGATAGAACTGTAATAAATATACTTATTACTTTTATTATTATCAATATAAAATGCACTATTTGCCATATTTTACTATTATTATCGCTAGAACTATAATAATTATACTTATTATTCCCGATGTTATCAATATAACATGCCTTATTACCCATATAATGCAGTTATTATCGCTAGAACTGTAATAATTATACTTATTACTTATATTGTTCTCAATATAACATGCATTATTACCCATATTATGCAGTTATTATCTCTAGAACCATAATAAATATACACATTACTCCCAATATTATCAATATAACATGCATTTTTACCCATATAATGCAGTTATTATCGCTAGAACTGTAATAATTATACTTATTACTCATATTATTATCAATATAACATGCATTATTATCCATATAATGCAGTTATTATCGCTAGAGCTGTAATAATTGTACTCATTACTTATATTATTAGCAATATAACCTGCATTATTACCCATATTATGCAGTTATTATCGCTAGAACTGTAATAATTATACTTATTACTTATATCATTATCAATATAACATGCATTATAACCCATATAATAGAGGTATTATCGCTAGAACTGTAATAATTATACTTATTACTTATACTATTAGCAATATAACGTGCATTGTTACCCATATAATGCAGTTATTATCGCCAGAACTGTAATAATTATACTTATTACTTATATTATTCTCAATATAACATGCATTATTACCCATATAATAGAGGTATTATCGCTAGAAATGTAATAATTGTACTCATTACTTATATTATTAGCAATATAACCTGCATTATTACCCATATTATGCAGTTATTATCGCTAGAACTGTAATAATTATACTTATTACTTATATCATTATCAATATAACATGCATTATTACCCATATTATGCAGTTATTATCGCTAGAACTATAATAAATATACGTATTACTTTCATTATCATCAATATAACATGCATTATTACCCATATAATAGAGGTATTATCGCTAGAACTGTAATAATTATACGTATTACTTATACTATTAGCAATATAACGTGCATTATTACCCATATAATGCAGTTATTATCGCCAGAACTGTAATAATTATACTTATTACTTATATTATTCTCAATATAACATGCATTATTACCCATATAATGGAGGTATTATCGCTAGAACTGTAATAATTATACTTATTACTTATACTATTAGCAATATAACGTGCATTATTACCCATATAATGCAGTTATTATCGCCAGAACTGTAATAATTATACTTATTACTTATATTATTCTCAATATAACATGCATTATTACCCATATAATGCAGTTATTATCGCTAGAACTGTAATAACTATACTTATTACTTATATTATTATCAACATAACATGCATTATTACCCATATAATGCAGTTATAATCGCTAGAACTGTAATAATTATACTTATTACTTACATTGTTAGCAATATAACGTGCATTATTACCCATATAATGCAGTTATTATCGCTAGAACTGTAATAATTATACGTATTACTCATATTATTATCAATATAACATGCATTATTACCCATATTATGCAGTTATTATCGCTAGAACTATAATAAATATACGTATTACTTTTATTATCATCAATATAACATGCATAATTACCCATATTATGCAGTTATTATCGATAGAACTGTAATAAATATACTTATTACTTTTATTATTATCAATATAACATGCACTATTTGCCATATTTTACTATTATTATCGCTAGAACTATAATAATTATACTTATTACTCCCGATATTATCAATATAACATGCATTATTACCCATATAATGCAGTTATTATCGCTAGAACTGTAATAATTATACTTATTACTTATATTATTATCAATATAACATGCATTATTACCCATATGATGCAGTTATTATCGCCAGAACTGTAATAATTATACTTATTACTTATATTATTCTCAATATAACATGCATTATTACCCATATTATGCAGTTATTATCGCTAGAATTATAATAAATATACGTATTACTTTCATTATCATCAATATAACATGCATTATTACCCATATAATGGAGGTATTATCGCTAGAACTGTAATAATTATACTTATTACTCATATTATTATCAATATAACATGCATTATTACCCATATTATGCAGTTATTATCGCTAGAACTATAATAAATATACGTATTACTTTTATTATCATCAATATAACATGCATAATTACCCATATTATGCAGTTATTATCGATAGAACTGTAATAAATATACTTATTACTTTTATTATTATCAATATAACATGCACTATTTGCCATATTTTACTATTATTATCGCTAGAACTATAATAATTATACTTATTACTCCCGATATTATCAATATAACATGCATTATTACCCATATAATGCAGTTATTATCGCTAGAACTGTAATAATTATACTTATTACTTATATTATTATCAATATAACATGCATTATTACCCATATGATGCAGTTATTATCGCCAGAACTGTAATAATTATACTTATTACTTATATTATTCTCAATATAACATGCATTATTACCCATATTATGCAGTTATTATCGCTAGAACTATAATAAATATACGTATTACTTTCATTATCATCAATATAACATGCATTATTACCCATATAATGGAGGTATTATCGCTAGAACTGTAATAATTATACTTATTACTTATATTATTATCAATATAACTTGCATTATTACCCATATTATGCAGTTATTATCGATAGAACTGTAATAAATACACTTACTACTTTTACTATTATCAATATATCATGCACTAAGAGCCATATTTTACTATTATTATCGCTAGAACTATAATAATTATACTTATTACTCCCGATGTTATCAATATAACATGCCTTATTACCCATATAATGCAGTTATTATCGCTAGAACTATTATAAATATACGTATTACTTTCATTATCATCAATATAACATGCATTATTACCCATATAATGGAGGTATTATCGCTAGAACTGTAATAATTATACTTATTACTTATATTATTATCAATATAACATGCATTATTACCCATACTATGCAGTTATTATCTCTAGAACCATAATAAATATACACATTACACCCAATATTATCAATATAACATGCATTTTTACCCATATAATGCAGTTATTATCGCTAGAACTGTAATAATTATACTTATTACTTATATTATTATCAATATAACATGCATTATTACCCATATAATGGAGGTATTATCGCTAGAACTGTAATAATTATACTTATTACTTATACTATTAGCAATATAACGTGCATTATTACCCATATAATGCAGTTATTATCGCCAGAACTGTAATAATTATACTTATCACTTATATTATTCTCAATATAACATGCATTATTACCCATATTATGCAGTTATTATCGCTAGAACTATAATAAATATACGTATTACTTTTATTATCATCAATATAACATGCATTATTACCCATATCATGCAGTTATTATCGATAGAACTGTAATAAATATACTTATTACTTTTATTATTATCAATATAACATGCACTATTTGCCATATTTTACTATTATTATCGCTAGAACTATAATAATTATACTTATTATTCCCGATGTTATCAATATAACATGCCTTATTACCCATATAATGCAGTTATTATCGCTAGAACTGTAATAATTATACTTATTACTTATATTATTCTCAATATAACATGCATTATTACCCATATTATGCAGTTATTATCTCTAGAACCATAATAAATATACTTATTACTCCCAATATTATCAATATAACATGCATTTTTACCCATATAATGCAGTTATTATCGCTAGAACTGTAATAATTATACTTATTACTCATATTATTATCAATATAACATGCATTATTATCCATATAATGCAGTTATTATCGCTAGAGCTGTAATAATTGTACTCATTACTTATATTATTAGCAATATAACCTGCATTATTACCCATATTATGCAGTTATTATCGCTAGAACTGTAATAATTATACTTATTACTTATATCATTATCAATATAACATGCATTATAACCCATATAATAGAGGTATTATCGCTAGAACTGTGATAATTATACTTATTACTTATACTATTAGCAATATAACGTGCATTGTTACCCATATAATGCAGTTATTATCGCCAGAACTGTAATAATTATACTTATTACTTATATTATTCTCAATATAACATGCATTATTACCCATATAATAGAGGTATTATCGGAAGAACTGTAATAATTGTACTCATTACTTATATTATTAGCAATATAACCTGCATTATTACCCATATTATGCAGTTATTATCGCTAGAACTGTAATAATTATACTTATTACTTATATCATTATCAATATAACATGCATTATAACCCATATAATAGAGGTATTATCGCTAGAACTGTAATAATTATACTTATTACTTATACTATTAGCAATATAACGTGCATTGTTACCCATATAATGCAGTTATTATCGCCAGAACTGTAATAATTATACTTATTACTTATATTATGCTCAATATAACATGCATTATTACCCAAATTATGCAGTTATTATCGCTAGAACTATAATAAATATACGTATTACTTTCATTATCATCAATATAACATGCATTATTACCCATATAATAGAGGTATTATCGCTAGATCTGTAATAATTATACTTATTACTTATACTATTAGCAATATAACGTGCATTATTACCCATATAATGCAGTTATAATCGCCAGAACTGTAATAATTATACTTATTACTTATATTATTCTCAATATAACATGCATTATTACCCCCATTATGCAGTTATTATCGCTAGAACTATAATAAATATACGTATTACTTTCATTATCATCAATATAACATGCCTTATTACCCATATAATAGAGGTATTATCGCTAGAACTGTAATAATTATACTTATTACTTATACTATTAGCAATAAAACGTGCATTGTTACCCATATAATGCAGTTATTATCGCCAGAACTGCAATAATTATACTTATTACTTATATTATTCTCAATATAACATGCATTATTACCCATATTATGCAGTTATTATCGCAAGAACTGTAATAAATATACTTATTACTTTCATTATTATCAATATAACATGCATTATTACCCATATTATGCAGGTATTATCGCTAGAACTATAATAAATATACGTATTACTTTTATTATCATCAATATAACTTGCATTATTACCCATATTATGCAGTTATTATCGATAGAACTGTAATAAATATGTTTATTAGTTTTATTATTATCAATATAGCATGCACTATTTGCCATATTTTACTATTATTATCGCTAGAACTATAATAATTATACTTATTACTCCCGATGTTATCAATATAACATGCCTTATTACCCATATAATGCAGTTATTATCGCTAGAACTATAATAAATATACGTATTACTTTTATCATCATCAATATAACATGCATTATTACCCATATTATGCAGTTATTATCGATAGACCTGTTATAAATATACTTATTACTTTTATTATTATCAATATAACATGCACTATTTGCCATATTTTTCTATTATTATCGCTAGAACTATAATAATTATACTTATTACTCCCGATATTATCAATATAACTTGCATTATTACCCATATAATGCAGTTATTATCGCCAGAACTGTAATAATTATACTTATTACTTATATTATTCTCAATATAACATGCATTATTACCCATATTATGCAGTTATTATCGCTAGAACTATAATAAATATACGTATTACTTTTATTATCATCAATATAACATGCATTATTACCCATATCATGCAGTTATTATCGATAGAACTGTAATAAATATACTTATTACTTTTATTATTATCAATATAACATGCACTATTTGCCATATTTTACTATTATTATCGCTAGAACTATAATAATTATACTTATTATTCCCGATGTTATCAATACAACATGCCTTATTACCCATATAATGCAGTTATTATCGCTAGAACTGTAATAATTATACTTATTACTTATATTATTCTCAATATAACATGCATTATTACCCATATTATGCAGTTATTATCTCTAGAACCACAATAAATATACTTATTACTCCCAATATTATCAATATAACATGCATTTTTACCCATATAATGCAGTTATTATCGCTAGAACTGTAATAATTATACTTATTACTCATATTATTATCAATATAACATGCATTATTATCCATATAATGCAGTTATTATCGCTAGAGCTGTAATAATTGTACTCAATACTTATATTATTAGCAATATAACCTGCATTATTACCCATATTATGCAGTTATTATCGCTAGAACTGTAATAATTATACTTATTACTTATATCATTATCAATATAACATGCATTATAACCCATATAATAGAGGTATTATCGCTAGAACTGTAATAATTATACTTATTACTTATACTATTAGCAATATAACGTGCATTGTTACCCATATAATGCAGTTATTATCGCCAGAACTGTAATAATTATACTTATTACTTATATTATTCTCAATATAACATGCATTATTACCCATATAATGCAGTTATTATCGCTAGAACTGTAATAATTATACTTATTACTCATATTATTATCAATATAACATGCATTATTACCCATATTATGCAGTTATTATCGCTAGAACTATAATAAATATACGTATTACTTTTATTATCATCAATATAACATGCATTATTACCCATATTATGCAGTTATTATCGATAGAACTGTAATAAATATACTTATTACTTTTATTATTATCAATTTAACATGCACTATTTGCCATATTTTACTATTATTATCGCTAGAACTATAATAATTATACTTATTACTCCCGATATTATCAATATAACATGCATTATTACCCATATAATGCAGTTATTATCGCTAGAACTGTAATAATTATACTTATTACTTATATTATTATCAATAAAACATGCATTATTACCCATATAATGCAGTTATTATCGCCAGAACTGTAATAATTATACTTATTACTTATATTATTCTCAATATAACATGCATTATTACCCATATTATGCAGTTATTATCGCTAGAACTATAATAAATATACGTATTACTTTCATTATCATCAATACAACATGCATTATTACCCATATAATGGAGGTATTATCGCTAGAACTGTAATAATTATACTTATTACTTATATTATTATCAATATAACTTGCATTATTACCCTTATTATGCAGTTATTATCGATAGAACTGTAATAAATACACTTACTACTTTTACTATTATCAATATATCATGCACTATTAGCCATATTTTACTATTATTATCGCTAGAACTATAATAATTATACTTATTACTCCCGATGTTATCAATATAACATGCCTTATTACCCATATAATGCAGTTATTATCACTAGAACTATAATAAATATACGTATTACTTTCATTATCATCAATATAACATGCATTATTACCCATATAATGGAGGTATTATCGCTAGAACTGTAATAATTATACTTATTACTTATATTATTATCAATATAACATGCATTATTACCCATATTATGCAGTTATTATCTCTAGAACCATAATAAATATACACATTACTCCCAATATTATCAATATAACATGCATTTTTACCCATATAATGCAGTTATTATCGCTAGAACTGTAATAATTATACTTATTACTTATATTATTATCAATATAACATGCATTATTACCCATATAATGGAGGTATTATCGCTAGAACTGTAATAATTATACTTATTACTTATACTATTAGCAATATAACGTGCATTATTATCCATATAATGCAGTTATTATCGCCAGAACTGTAATAATTATACTTATCACTTATATTATTCTCAATATAACATGCATTATTACCCATATTATGCAGTTATTATCGCTAGAACTATAATAAATATACGTATTACTTTTATTATCATCAATATAACATGCATTATTACCCATATCATGCAGTTATTATCGATAGAACTGTAATAAATATACTTATTACTTTTATTATTATCAATATAAAATGCACTATTTGCCATATTTTACTATTATTATCGCTAGAACTATAATAATTATACTTATTATTCCCGATGTTATCAATATAACATGCCTTATTACCCATATAATGCAGTTATTATCGCTAGAGCTGTAATAATTGTACTCATTACTTATACTATTAGCAATATAACGTGCATTATTACCCATATAATGCAGTTATTATCGCCAGAACTGTAATAATTATACTTATTACTTATATTATTCTCAATATAACATGCATTATTACCCATATAATGCAGTTATTATCGCTAGAACTGTAATAACTATACTTATTACTTATATTATTATCAACATAACATGCATTATTACCCATATAATGCAGTTATAATCGCTAGAACTGTAATAATTATACTTATTACTTACATTGTTAGCAATATAACGTGCATTATCACCCATATAATGCAGTTATTATCGCTAGAACTGTAATAATTATACTTATTACTCATATTATTATCAATATAACATGCATTATTACCCATATTATGCAGTTATTATCGCTAGAACTATAATAAATATACGTATTACTTTTATTATCATCAATATAACATGCATAATTACCCATATTATGCAGTTATTATCGATAGAACTGTAATAAATATACTTATTACTTTTATTATTATCAATATAACATGCACTATTTGCCATATTTTACTATTATTATCGCTAGAACTATAATAATTATACTTATTACTCCCGATATTATCAATATAACATGCATTATTACCCATATAATGCAGTTATTATCGCTAGAACTGTAATAATTATACTTATTACTTATATTATTATCAATATAACATGCATTATTACCCATATGATGCAGTTATTATCGCCAGAACTGTAATAATTATACTTATTACTTATATTATTCTCAATATAACATGCATTATTACCCATATTATGCAGTTATTATCGCTAGAACTATAATAAATATACGTATTACTTTCATTATCATCAATATAACATGCATTATTACCCATATAATGGAGGTATTATCGCTAGAACTGTAATAATTATACTTATTACTTATATTATTATCAATATAACTTGCATTATTACCCATATTATGCAGTTATTATCGATAGAACTGTAATAAATACACTTACTACTTTTACTATTATCAATATATCATGCACTATTAGCCATATTTTACTATTATTATCGCTAGAACTATAATAATTATACTTATTACTCCCGATGTTATCAATATAACATGGCTTATTACCCATATAATGCAGTTATTATCGCTAGAGCTGTAATAATTGTACTCATTACTTATATTATTAGCAATATAACCTGCATTATTACCCATATGATGCAGTTATTATCGCCAGAACTGTAATAATTATACTTATTACTTATATTATTCTCAATATAACATGCATTATTACCCATATTATGCAGTTATTATCGCTAGAACTATAATAAATATACGTATTACTTTCATTATCATCAATATAACATGCATTATTACCCATATAATGGAGGTATTATCGCTAGAACTGTAATAATTATACTTATTACTTATATTATTATCAATATAACTTGCATTATTACCCATATTATGCAGTTATTATCGATAGAACTGTAATAAATACACTTACTACTTTTACTATTATCAATATATCATGCACTATTAGCCATATTTTACTATTATTATCGCTAGAACTATAATAATTATACTTATTACTCCCGATGTTATCAATATAACATGCCTTATTACCCATATAATGCAGTTATTATCGCTAGAACTATTATAAATATACGTATTACTTTCATTATCATCAATATAACATGCATTATTACCCATATAATGGAGGTATTATCGCTAGAACTGTAATAATTATACTTATTACTAATATTATTATCAATATAACATGCATTATTACCCATATTATGCAGTTATTATCTCTAGAACC
Source organism: Megachile leachella (assembly GCA_963576845.1). NCBI lineage: Eukaryota > Metazoa > Arthropoda > Insecta > Hymenoptera > Megachilidae > Megachile > Megachile leachella. Next base: position 509,288 of record CAUYWW010000079.1, read on the forward strand.
ATAATAAATATACACATTACACCCAATATTATCAATATAACATGCATTTTTACCCATATAATGCAGTTATTATCGCTAGAACTGTAATAATTATACTTATTACTTATATTATTATCAATATAACATGCATTATTACCCATATAATGGAGGTATTATCGCTAGAACTGTAATAATTATACTTATTACTTATACTATTAGCAATATAACGTGCATTATTACCAATATAATGCAGTTATTATCGCCAGAACTGTAATAATTATACTTATCACTTATATTATTCTCAATATAACATGCATTATTACCCATATTATGCAGTTATTATCGCTAGAACTATAATAAATATACTTATTACTTTCATTATTATCAATATAACATGCATTATTACCCATATTATGCAGGTATTATCGCTAGAACTATAATAAATATACGTATTACTTTTATTATCATCAATATAACTTGCATTATTACCCATATTATGCAGTTATTATCGATAGAACTGTAATAAATATGTTTATTAGTTTTATTATTATCAATATAGCATGCACTATTTGCCATATTTTACTATTATTATCGCTAGAACTATAATAATTATACTTATTACTCCCGATGTTATCAATATAACATGCCTTATTACCCATATAATGCAGTTATTATCGCTAGAACTATAATAAATATACGTATTACTTTTATCATCATCAATATAACATGCATTATTACCCATATTATGCAGTTATTATCGATAGACCTGTTATAAATATACTTATTACTTTTATTATTATCAATATAACATGCACTATTTGCCATATTTTTCTATTATTATCGCTAGAACTATAATAATTATACTTATTACTCCCGATATTATCAATATAACTTGCATTATTACCCATATAATGCAGTTATTATCGCCAGAACTGTAATAATTATACTTATTACTTATATTATTCTCAATATAACATGCATTATTACCCATATTATGCAGTTATTATCGCTAGAACTATAATAAATATACGTATTACTTTTATTATCATCAATATAACATGCATTATTACCCATATCATGCAGTTATTATCGATAGAACTGTAATAAATATACTTATTACTTTTATTATTATCAATATAACATGCACTATTTGCCATATTTTACTATTATTATCGCTAGAACTATAATAATTATACTTATTATTCCCGATGTTATCAATATAACATGCCTTATTACCCATATAATGCAGTTATTATCGCTAGAACTGTAATAATTATACTTATTACTTATATTATTCTCAATATAACATGCATTATTACCCATATTATGCAGTTATTATCTCTAGAACCACAATAAATATACTTATTACTCCCAATATTATCAATATAACATGCATTTTTACCCATATAATGCAGTTATTATCGCTAGAACTGTAATAATTATACTTATTACTCATATTATTATCAATATAACATGCATTATTATCCATATAATGCAGTTATTATCGCTAGAGCTGTAATAATTGTACTCAATACTTATATTATTAGCAATATAACCTGCATTATTACCCATATTATGCAGTTATTATCGCTAGAACTGTAATAATTATACTTATTACTTATATCATTATCAATATAACATGCATTATAACCCATATAATAGAGGTATTATCGCTAGAACTGTAATAATTATACTTATTACTTATACTATTAGCAATATAACGTGCATTGTTACCCATATAATGCAGTTATTATCGCCAGAACTGTAATAATTATACTTATTACTTATATTATTCTCAATATAACATGCATTATTACCCATATAATGCAGTTATTATCGCTAGAACTGTAATAATTATACTTATTACTCATATTATTATCAATATAACATGCATTATTACCCATATTATGCAGTTATTATCGCTAGAACTATAATAAATATACGTATTACTTTTATTATCATCAATATAACATGCATTATTACCCATATTATGCAGTTATTATCGATAGAACTGTAATAAATATACTTATTACTTTTATTATTATCAATTTAACATGCACTATTTGCCATATTTTACTATTATTATCGCTAGAACTATAATAATTATACTTATTACTCCCGATATTATCAATATAACATGCATTATTACCCATATAATGCAGTTATTATCGCTAGAACTGTAATAATTATACTTATTACTTATATTATTATCAATAAAACATGCATTATTACCCATATAATGCAGTTATTATCGCCAGAACTGTAATAATTATACTTATTACTTATATTATTCTCAATATAACATGCATTATTACCCATATTATGCAGTTATTATCGCTAGAACTATAATAAATATACGTATTACTTTCATTATCATCAATACAACATGCATTATTACCCATATAATGGAGGTATTATCGCTAGAACTGTAATAATTATACTTATTACTTATATTATTATCAATATAACTTGCATTATTACCCTTATTATGCAGTTATTATCGATAGAACTGTAATAAATACACTTACTACTTTTACTATTATCAATATATCATGCACTATTAGCCATATTTTACTATTATTATCGCTAGAACTATAATAATTATACTTATTACTCCCGATGTTATCAATATAACATGCCTTATTACCCATATAATGCAGTTATTATCACTAGAACTATAATAAATATACGTATTACTTTCATTATCATCAATATAACATGCATTATTACCCATATAATGGAGGTATTATCGCTAGAACTGTAATAATTATACTTATTACTTATATTATTATCAATATAACATGCATTATTACCCATATTATGCAGTTATTATCTCTAGAACCATAATAAATATACACATTACTCCCAATATTATCAATATAACATGCATTTTTACCCATATAATGCAGTTATTATCGCTAGAACTGTAATAATTATACTTATTACTTATATTATTATCAATATAACATGCATTATTACCCATATAATGGAGGTATTATCGCTAGAACTGTAATAATTATACTTATTACTTATACTATTAGCAATATAACGTGCATTATTATCCATATAATGCAGTTATTATCGCCAGAACTGTAATAATTATACTTATCACTTATATTATTCTCAATATAACATGCATTATTACCCATATTATGCAGTTATTATCGCTAGAACTATAATAAATATACGTATTACTTTTATTATCATCAATATAACATGCATTATTACCCATATCATGCAGTTATTATCGATAGAACTGTAATAAATATACTTATTACTTTTATTATTATCAATATAAAATGCACTATTTGCCATATTTTACTATTATTATCGCTAGAACTATAATAATTATACTTATTATTCCCGATGTTATCAATATAACATGCCTTATTACCCATATAATGCAGTTATTATCGCTAGAGCTGTAATAATTGTACTCATTACTTATACTATTAGCAATATAACGTGCATTATTACCCATATAATGCAGTTATTATCGCCAGAACTGTAATAATTATACTTATTACTTATATTATTCTCAATATAACATGCATTATTACCCATATAATGCAGTTATTATCGCTAGAACTGTAATAACTATACTTATTACTTATATTATTATCAACATAACATGCATTATTACCCATATAATGCAGTTATAATCGCTAGAACTGTAATAATTATACTTATTACTTACATTGTTAGCAATATAACGTGCATTATTACCCATATAATGCAGTTATTATCGCTAGAACTGTAATAATTATACTTATTACTCATATTATTATCAATATAACATGCATTATTACCCATATTATGCAGTTATTATCGCAAGAACTATAATAAATATACGTATTACTTTTATTATCATCAATATAACATGCATAATTACCCATATTATGCAGTTATTATCGATAGAACTGTAATAAATATACTTATTACTTATATTATTATCAATATAACATGCACTATTTGCCATATTTTACTATTATTATCGCTAGAACTATAATAATTATACTTATTACTCCCGATATTATCAATATAACATGCATTATTACCCATATAATGCAGTTATTATCGCTAGAACTGTAATAATTATACTTATTACTTATATTATTATCAATATAACATGCATTATTACCCATATGATGCAGTTATTATCGCCAGAACTGTAATAATTATACTTATTACTTATATTATTCTCAATATAACATGCATTATTACCCATATTATGCAGTTATTATCGCTAGAACTATAATAAATATACGTATTACTTTCATTATCATCAATATAACATGCATTATTACCCATATAATGGAGGTATTATCGCTAGAACTGTAATAATTATACTTATTACTTATATTATTATCAATATAACTTGCATTATTACCCATTTTATGCAGTTATTATCGATAGAACTGTAATAAATACACTTACTACTTTTACTATTATCAATATATCATGCACTATTAGCCATATTTTACTATTATTATCGCTAGAACTATAATAATTATACTTATTACTCCCGATGTTATCAATATAACATGGCTTATTACCCATATAATGCAGTTATTATCGCTAGAGCTGTAATAATTGTACTCATTACTTATATTATTAGCAATATAACCTGCATTATTACCCATATGATGCAGTTATTATCGCCAGAACTGTAATAATTATACTTATTACTTATATTATTCTCAATATAACATGCATTATTACCCATATTATGCAGTTATTATCGCTAGAACTATAATAAATATACGTATTACTTTCATTATCATCAATATAACATGCATTATTACCCATATAATGGAGGTATTATCGCTAGAACTGTAATAATTATACTTATTACTTATATTATTATCAATATAACTTGCATTATTACCCATATTATGCAGTTATTATCGATAGAACTGTAATAAATACACTTACTACTTTTACTATTATCAATATATCATGCACTATTAGCCATATTTTACTATTATTATCGCTAGAACTATAATAATTATACTTATTACTCCCGATGTTATCAATATAACATGCCTTATTACCCATATAATGCAGTTATTATCGCTAGAACTATTATAAATATACGTATTACTTTCATTATCATCAATATAACATGCATTATTACCCATATAATGGAGGTATTATCGCTAGAACTGTAATAATTATACTTATTACTAATATTATTATCAATATAACATGCATTATTACCCATATTATGCAGTTATTATCTCTAGAACCATAATAAATATACACATTACACCCAATATTATCAATATAACATGCATTTTTACCCATATAATGCAGTTATTATCGCTAGAACTGTAATAATTATACTTATTACTTATATTATTATCAATATAACATGCATTATTACCCATATAATGGAGGTATTATCGCTAGAACTGTAATAATTATACTTATTACTTATACTATTAGCAATATAACGTGCATTATTACCAATATAATGCAGTTATTATCGCCAGAACTGTAATAATTATACTTATCACTTATATTATTCTCAATATAACATGCATTATTACCCATATTATGCAGTTATTATCGCTAGAACTATAATAAATATACGTATTACTTTTATTATCATCAATATAACATGCATTATTACCCATGTCATGCAGTTATTATCGATAGAACTGTAATAAATATACTTATTACTTTTATTATTATCAATATAACATGCACTATTTGCCATATTTTACTATTATTATCGCTAGAACTATAATAATTATACTTATTATTCCCGATGTTATCAATATAACATGCCTTATTACCCATATAATGCAGTTATTATCGCTAGAACTGTAATAATTATACTTATTACTTATATTATTCTCAATATAACATGCATTATTACCCATATTATGCAGTTATTATCTCTAGAACCATAATAAATATACTTATTACTCCCAATATTATCAATATAACATGAATTTTTACCCATATAATGCAGTTATTATCGCTAGAACTGTAATAATTATACTTATTACTCATATTATTATCAATATAACATGCATTATTATCCATATAATGCAGTTATTATCGCTAGAGCTGTAATAATTGTACTCATTACTTATATTATTAGCAATATAACCTGCATTATTACCCGTATTATGCAGTTATTATCGCTAGAACTGTAATAATTATACTTATTACTTATATCATTATCAATATAACATGCATTATAACCCATATAATAGAGGTATTATCGCTAGAACTGTAATAATTATACTTATTACTTATACTATTAGCAATATAACGTGCATTGTTACCCATATAATGCAGTTATTATCGCCAGAACTGTAATAATTATACTTATTACTTATATTATTCTCAATATAACATGCATTATTACCCATATAATAGAGGTATTATCGCTAGAACTGTAATAATTGTACTCATTACTTATATTATTAGCAATATAACCTGCATTATTACCCATATTATGCAGTTATTATCGCTAGAACTGTAATAATTATACTTATTACTTATATCATTATCAATATAACATGCATTATAACCCATATAATAGAGGTATTATCGCTAGAACTGTAATAATTATACTTATTACTTATACTATTAGCAATATAACGTGCATTGTTACCCATATAATGCAGTTATTATCGCCAGAACTGTAATAATTATACTTATTACTTATATTATGCTCAATATAACATGCATTATTACCCAAATTATGCAGTTATTATCGCTAGAACTATAATAAATATACGTATTACTTTCATTATCATCAATATAACATGCATTATTACCCATATAATAGAGGTATTATCGCTAGAACTGTAATAATTATACTTATTACTTATACTATTAGCAATATAACGTGCATTATTACCCATATAATGCAGTTATTATCGCCAGAACTGTAATAATTATACTTATTACTTATATTATTCTCAATATAACGTGCATTATTACCCCCATTATGCAGTTATTATCGCTAGAACTATAATAAATATACGTATTACTTTCATTATCATCAATATAACATGCATTATAACCCATATAATAGAGGTATTATCGCTAGAACTGTAATAATTATACTTATTACTTATACTATTAGCAATATAACGTGCATTGTTACCCATATAATGCAGTTATTATCGCCAGAACTGTAATAATTATACTTATTACTTATATTATTCTCAATATAACATGCATTATTACCCATATTATGCAGTTATTATCGCAAGAACTATAATAAATATACTTATTACTTTCATTATTATCAATATAACATGCATTATTACCCATATTATGCAGGTATTATCGCTAGAACTATAATAAATATACGTATTACTTTTATTATCATCAATATAACTTGCATTATTACCCATATTATGCAGTTATTATCGATAGAACTGTAATAAATATGTTTATTAGTTTTATTATTATCAATATAGCATGCACTATTTGCCATATTTTACTATTATTATCGCTAGAACTATAATAATTATACTTATTACTCCCGATGTTATCAATATAACATGCCTTATTACCCATATAATGCAGTTATTATCTCTAGAACTATAATAAATATACGTATTACTTTTATCATCATCAATATAACATGCATTATTACCCATATTATGCAGTTATTATCGATAGACCTGTTATAAATATACTTATTACTTTTATTATTATCAATATAACATGCACTATTTGCCATATTTTTCTATTATTATCGCTAGAACTATAATAATTATACTTATTACTCCCGATATTATCAATATAACTTGCATTATTACCCATATAATGCAGTTATTATCGCCAGAACTGTAATAATTATACTTATTACTTATATTATTCTCAATATAACATGCATTATTACCCATATTATGCAGTTATTATCGCTAGAACTATAATAAATATACGTATTACCTTCATTATCATCAATATAACATGCATTATTACCCATATAATAGAGGTATTATCGCTAGAACTGTAATAATTATACTTATTACTTATACTATTAGCAATAAAACGTGCATTGTTACCCATATAATGCAGTTATTATCGCCAGAACTGTAATAATTATACTTATTACTTATATTATTCTCAATATAACATGCATTATTACCCATATTATGCAGGTATTATCGCTAGAACTATAATAAATATACGTATTACTTTTATTATCATCAATATAACTTGCATTATTACCCATATTATGCAGTTATTATCGATAGAACTGTAATAAATATGTTTATTAGTTTTATTATTATCAATATAGCATGCACTATTTGCCATATTTTACTATTATTATCGCTAGAACTATAATAATTATACTTATTACTCCCGATGTTATCAATATAACATGCCTTATTACCCATATAATGCAGTTATTATCGCTAGAACTATAATAAATATACGTATTACTTTTATCATCATCAATATAACATGCATTATTACCCATATTATGCAGTTATTATCGACAGACCTGTTATAAATATACTTATTACTTTTATTATTATCAATATAACATGCACTATTTGCCATATTTTACTATTATTATCGCTAGAACTATAATAATTATACTTATTACTCCCGATATTATCAATATAACATGCATTATTACCTATATAATGCAGTTATTATCGCTTGAACTGTAATAATTATACTTATTACTTATATTATTATCAATATAACATGCATTATTACCCATATAATGCAGTTATTATCGCCAGAACTGTAATAATTGTACTCATTACTTATATTATTAGCAATATAACGTGCATTATTACCCATATAATGCAGTTATTATCGCTAGAACTGTAATAATTATACTTATTACTTATACTATTAGCAATATAACGTGCATTATTACCCATATTATGCAGTTATTATCGCTAGAACTGTAATAATTATACTTATTACTTATATCATTATCAATATAACATGCAGTATTACCCATATAATAGAGGTATTATCGCCAGAATTGTAATAATTATACTTATTACTTATAATATTATCAATATAACATGCATTATTACCCATATTATGCAGTTATGATCGCCAGAACTATAATAAATATACGTATTACTTTCATTATTATCAATATAACATGCATTATTACCCATATTATGCAGGTATTATCGCTAGAACTATAATAAATATACGTATTACTTTTATTATCATCAATATAACTTGCATTATTACCCATATTATGCAGTTATTATCGATAGAACTGTAATAAATATATTTATTAGTTTTATTATTATCAATATAGCATGCACTATTTGCCATATTTTACTATTATTATCGCTAGAACTATAATAATTATACTTATTACTCCCGATGTTATCAATATAACATGCCTTATTACCCATATAATGCAGTTATTATCGCTAGAACTATAATAAATATACGTATTACTTTTATCATCATCAATATAACATGCATTATTACCCATATTATGCAGTTATTATCGATAGACCTGTTATAAATATACTTATTACTTTTATTATTATCAATATAAAATGCACTATTTGCCATATTTTACTATTATTATCGCTAGAACTATAATAATTATACTTATTATTCCCGATGTTATCAATATAACATGCCTTATTACCCATATAATGCAGTTATTATCGCTAGAGCTGTAATAATTGTACTCATTACTTATACTATTAGCAATATAACGTGCATTATTACCCATATAATGCAGTTATTATCGCCAGAACTGTAATAATTATACTTATTACTTATATTATTCTCAATATAACATGCATTATTACCCATATAATGCAGTTATTATCGCTAGAACTGTAATAACTATACTTATTACTTATATTATTATCAACATAACATGCATTATTACCCATATAATGCAGTTATAATCGCTAGAACTGTAATAATTATACTTATTACTTACATTGTTAGCAATATAACGTGCATTATTACCCATATAATGCAGTTATTATCGCTAGAACTGTAATAATTATACTTATTACTCATATTATTATCAATATAACATGCATTATTACCCATATTATGCAGTTATTATCGCTAGAACTATAATAAATATACGTATTACTTTTATTATCATCAATATAACATGCATAATTACCCATATTATGCAGTTATTATCGATAGAACTGTAATAAATATACTTATTACTTTTATTATTATCAATATAACATGCACTATTTGCCATATTTTACTATTATTATCGCTAGAACTATAATAATTATACTTATTACTCCCGATATTATCAATATAACATGCATTATTACCCATATAATGCAGTTATTATCGCTAGAACTGTAATAATTATACTTATTACTTATATTATTATCAATATAACATGCATTATTACCCATATGATGCAGTTATTATCGCCAGAACTGTAATAATTATACTTATTACTTATATTATTCTCAATATAACATGCATTATTACCCATATTATGCAGTTATTATCGCTAGAACTATAATAAATATACGTATTACTTTCATTATCATCAATATAACATGCATTATTACCCATATAATGGAGGTATTATCGCTAGAACTGTAATAATTATACTTATTACTTATATTATTATCAATATAACTTGCATTATTACCCATATTATGCAGTTATTATCGATAGAACTGTAATAAATACACTTACTACTTTTACTATTATCAATATATCATGCACTATTAGCCATATTTTACTATTATTATCGCTAGAACTATAATAATTATACTTATTACTCCCGATGTTATCAATATAACATGGCTTATTACCCATATAATGCAGTTATTATCGCTAGAGCTGTAATAATTGTACTCATTACTTATATTATTAGCAATATAACCTGCATTATTACCCATATGATGCAGTTATTATCGCCAGAACTGTAATAATTATACTTATTACTTATATTATTCTCAATATAACATGCATTATTACCCATATTATGCAGTTATTATCGCTAGAACTATAATAAATATACGTATTACTTTCATTATCATCAATATAACATGCATTATTACCCATATAATGGAGGTATTATCGCTAGAACTGTAATAATTATACTTATTACTTATATTATTATCAATATAACTTGCATTATTACCCATATTATGCAGTTATTATCGATAGAACTGTAATAAATACACTTACTACTTTTACTATTATCAATATATCATGCACTATTAGCCATATTTTACTATTATTATCGCTAGAACTATAATAATTATACTTATTACTCCCGATGTTATCAATATAACATGCCTTATTACCCATATAATGCAGTTATTATCGCTAGAACTATTATAAATATACGTATTACTTTCATTATCATCAATATAACATGCATTATTACCCATATAATGGAGGTATTATCGCTAGAACTGTAATAATTATACTTATTACTTATACTATTAGCAATATAACGTGCATTATTACCAATATAATGCAGTTATTATCGCCAGAACTGTAATAATTATACTTATCACTTATATTATTCTCAATATAACATGCATTATTACCCATATTATGCAGTTATTATCGCTAGAACTATAATAAATATACGTATTACTTTTATTATCATCAATATAACATGCATTATTACCCATGTCATGCAGTTATTATCGATAGAACTGTAATAAATATACTTATTACTTTTATTATTATCAATATAACATGCACTATTTGCCATATTTTACTATTATTATCGCTAGAACTATAATAATTATACTTATTATTCCCGATGTTATCAATATAACATGCCTTATTACCCATATAATGCAGTTATTATCGCTAGAACTGTAATAATTATACTTATTACTTATATTATTCTCAATATAACATGCATTATTACCCATATTATGCAGTTATTATCTCTAGAACCATAATAAATATACTTATTACTCCCAATATTATCAATATAACATGAATTTTTACCCATATAATGCAGTTATTATCGCTAGAACTGTAATAATTATACTTATTACTCATATTATTATCAATATAACATGCATTATTATCCATATAATGCAGTTATTATCGCTAGAGCTGTAATAATTGTACTCATTACTTATATTATTAGCAATATAACCTGCATTATTACCCGTATTATGCAGCTTTTATCGCTAGAACTGTAATAATTATACTTATTACTTATATCATTATCAATATAACATGCATTATAACCCATATAATAGAGGTATTATCGCTAGAACTGTAATAATTATACTTATTACTTATACTATTAGCAATATAACGTGCATTGTTACCCATATAATGCAGTTATTATCGCCAGAACTGTAATAATTATACTTATTACTTATATTATTCTCAATATAACATGCATTATTACCCATATAATAGAGGTATTATCGCTAGAACTGTAATAATTGTACTCATTACTTATATTATTAGCAATATAACCTGCATTATTACCCATATTATGCAGTTATTATCGCTAGAACTGTAATAATTATACTTATTACTTATATCATTATCAATATAACATGCATTATAACCCATATAATAGAGGTATTATCGCTAGAACTGTAATAATTATACTTATTACTAATACTATTAGCAATATAACGTGCATTGTTACCCATATAATGCAGTTATTATCGCCAGAACTGTAATAATTATACTTATTACTTATATTATGCTCAATATAACATGCATTATTACCCAAATTATGCAGTTATTATCGCTAGAACTATAATAAATATACGTATTACTTTCATTATCATCAATATAACATGCATTATTACCCATATAATAGAGGTATTATCGCTAGAACTGTAATAATTATACTTATTACTTATACTATTAGCAATATAACGTGCATTATTACCCATATAATGCAGTTATTATCGCCAGAACTGTAATAATTATACTTATTACTTATATTATTCTCAATATAACATGCATTATTACCCCCATTATGCAGTTATTATCGCTAGAACTATAATAAATATACGTATTACTTTCATTATCATCAATATAACATGCATTATAACCCATATAATAGAGGTATTATCGCTAGAACTGTAATAATTATACTTATTACTTATACTATTAGCAATATAACGTGCATTGTTACCCATATAATGCAGTTATTATCGCCAGAACTGTAATAATTATACTTATTACTTATATTATTCTCAATATAACATGCATTATTACCCATATTATGCAGTTATTATCGCAAGAACTATAATAAATATACTTATTACTTTCATTATTATCAATATAACATGCATTATTACCCATATTATGCAGGTATTATCGCTAGAACTATAATAAATATACGTATTACTTTTATTATCATCAATATAACTTGCATTATTACCCATATTATGCAGTTATTATCGATAGAACTGTAATAAATATGTTTATTAGTTTTATTATTATCAATATAGCATGCACTATTTGCCATATTTTACTATTATTATCGCTAGAACTATAATAATTATACTTATTACTCCCGATGTTATCAATATAACATGCCTTATTACCCATATAATGCAGTTATTATCGCTAGAACTATAATAAATATACGTATTACTTTTATCATCATCAATATAACATGCATTATTACCCATATTATGCAGTTATTATCGATAGACCTGTTATAAATATACTTATTACTTTTATTATTATCAATATAACATGCACTATTTGCCATATTTTTCTATTATTATCGCTAGAACTATAATAATTATACTTATTACTCCCGATATTATCAATATAACTTGCATTATTACCCATATAATGCAGTTATTATCGCCAGAACTGTAATAATTATACTTATTACTTATATTATTCTCAATATAACATGCATTATTACCCATATTATGCAGTTATTATCGCTAGAACTATAATAAATATACGTATTACCTTCATTATCATCAATATAACATGCATTATTACCCATATAATAGAGGTATTATCGCTAGAACTGTAATAATTATACTTATTACTTATACTATTAGCAATAAAACGTGCATTGTTACCCATATAATGCAGTTATTATCGCCAGAACTGTAATAATTATACTTATTACTTATATTATTCTCAATATAACATGCATTATTACCCATATTATGCAGGTATTATCGCTAGAACTATAATAAATATACGTATTACTTTTATTATCATCAATATAACTTGCATTATTACCCATATTATGCAGTTATTATCGATAGAACTGTAATAAATATGTTTATTAGTTTTATTATTATCAATATAGCATGCACTATTTGCCATATTTTAGTATTATTATCGCTAGAACTATAATAATTATACTTATTACTCCCGATGTTATCAATATAACATGCCTTATTACCCATATAATGCAGTTATTATCGCTAGAACTATAATAAATATACGTATTACTTTTATCATCATCAATATAACATGCATTATTACCCATATTATGCAGTTATTATCGACAGACCTGTTATAAATATACTTATTACTTTTATTATTATCAATATAACATGCACTATTTGCCATATTTTACTATTATTATCGCTAGAACTATAATAATTATACTTATTACTCCCGATATTGTCAATATAACATGCATTATTACCTATATAATGCAGTTATTATCGCTTGAACTGTAATAATTATACTTATTACTTATATTATTATCAATATAACATGCATTATTACCCATATAATGCAGTTATTATCGCCAGAACTGTAATAATTGTACTCATTACTTATATTATTAGCAATATAACGTGCATTATTACCCATATAATGCAGTTATTATCGCTAGAACTGTAATAATTATACTTATTACTTATACTATTAGCAATATAACGTGCATTATTACCCATATTATGCAGTTATTATCGCTAGAACTGTAATAATTATACTTATTACTTATATCATTATCAATATAACATGCAGTATTACCCATATAATAGAGGTATTATCGCCAGAATTGTAATAATTATACTTATTACTTATAATATTATCAATATAACATGCATTATTACCCATATTATGCAGTTATGATCGCCAGAACTATAATAAATATACGTATTACTTTCATTATTATCAATATAACATGCATTATTACCCATATTATGCAGGTATTATCGCTAGAACTATAATAAATATACGTATTACTTTTATTATCATCAATATAACTTGCATTATTACCCATATTATGCAGTTATTATCGATAGAACTGTAATAAATATATTTATTAGTTTTATTATTATCAATATAGCATGCACTATTTGCCATATTTTACTATTATTATCGCTAGAACTATAATAATTATACTTATTACTCCCGATGTTATCAATATAACATGCCTTATTACCCATATAATGCAGTTATTATCGCTAGAACTATAATAAATATACGTATTACTTTTATCATCATCAATATAACATGCATTATTACCCATATTATGCAGTTATTATCGATAGACCTGTTATAAATATACTTATTACTTTTATTATTATCAATATAACATGCACTATTTGCCATATTTTACTATTATTAACGCTAGAACTATAATAATTATACTTATTACTCCCGATATTATCAATATAACATGCATTATTACCTATATAATGCAGTTATTATCGCTTGAACTGTAATAATTATACTTATTACTTATATTATTATCAATATACCATGCATTATTACCCATATAATGCAGTTATTATCGCCAGAACTGTAATAATTGTACTCATTACTTATATTATTAGCAATATAACGTGCATTATTACCCATATTATGCAGTTATTATCGCTAGAACTGTAATAATTATACTTATTACTTATATCATTATCAATATAACATGCATTATTACCCATATAATAGAGGTATTATCGCTAGAACTGTAATAATTACACTTATTACTTATACTATTAGCAATATAACGTGCATTGTTACCCATATAATGCAGTTATTATCGCCAGAATTGTAATAATTATACTTATTACTTATAATATTATCAATATAACATGCATTATTACCCATATTATGCAGTTATGATCGCCAGAACTATAATAAATATACTTATTACTCCCAATATTATCAATGTAACATGCATTATTACCCATATAATGCAGTTATTATCGCTAGAACTATAATAATTATACTTATTACTCATATTATTATCAATATAACATGCATTATTACCCATATTATGCAGTTATTATCGCTAGAACTATAATAAATATACGTATTACTTTTATTATCATCAATATAACATGCATTATTACCCATATTATGCAGTTATTATCGATAGAACTGTAATAAATATACTTATTACTTTTATTATTATCAATATAACATGCACTATTTGCCATATTTTACTATTATTATCGCTTGAACTATAATAATTATACTTATTACTCCCGATATTATCAATATAACATGCATTATTACCCATATAATGCAGTTATTATCGCTAGAACTGTAATAATTATACTTATTACTTATATTATTATCAATATAACATGCATTATTACCCATATAATGCAGTTATTATCGCTAGAACTGTAATAATTGTACTCATTACTTATATTATTAGCCATATAACGTGCATTATTACCCATATTATGCAGTTATTATCGCTAGAACTGTAATAATTATACTTATTACTTATATCATTATCAATATAACATGCAGTATTACCCATATAATAGAGGTTTTATCGCTAGAACTGTAATAATTATACTTATTACTTATACTATT